>JAJEKV010000369.1:0-264201 GCA_021234155.1 Isoetes taiwanensis | reverse complement strand
TCATCCATGGAGTCAGAAGTAAAAATCATCTTGAAGATCCAAGAAAGGGTTTATCCTTCATAAAGTCTTTGAAAGACAGAGAGCATGATGCTACTGAAAGGTTGAAGGAGAGTTTGACAAACCAAAAGGGACCACCTTGTAGGCAAAAAAGCACCTACCCGGGTGGTGAAGGTAGTTTTGAGTTGATCTTCTTTGCCGATAGAAATTTGATTGTACCTTAAAAACCATCCATGAAAGAGTACATCTCATGACCAGCAACTTCTTCAAGAACCCGGTCAAGGAAGGGAAGCCGGAAAGGATCATGCCCGTGGCTTGATTGAGTTTTTCTCGTAATCCACGCAAACGCCGATCTCATTGTGTTTGAGAGCACGACGCATGGGGCTCACCCATCTCAATGTTTGACCTCATACCAGGGGCTGCCAGCCAAGAGTTTGTCAATTTCAGCCTTGACGTCACGGTAATTTGGGTTGAGCCTGCACATCGCTAGATTGGGCGCGGCATCGATTTGTAGGGATGGTGAGTTCCCCAACTCTTTTTTGATACCTCAAGGTCTTTGTAGCTCCAAGCAAAAATATGTTTGAATTTCTTGAATAAATACCACAACAAGGCTTTATAGGTCGGTGGAAGTTTAGCAGCCTAAGCGGATCGTTGATTGTTTCCAACAACTACCATTTCCACTTCCGAGTTTGAATGTGAGGAATAACAACCTCATGTCTGCAAACCCGATGAGCGTGAGGCTGAAACATGATGGGAGGAGTAGCATTTTGCGTGGTGAAGAAAAGAGGTTTGAAGGCCATCAAGCAAGGGTTGCGTCATGATCGCATGAACATCAACCGCTCAAGAAGAAAGTGGGTAGAAAAAATGTGATCAAGACGCTGAATACGTTGGCAGGAAGCCGTATGGGTCCAAAAGAGCCGCCACGCTGGTTCTGACGAAGGCTAGCCATGTCTCCCCAAGGATCATCATACTGTGGTAAGATGAGAGAGAGCATTGCACTACCGGAGGAGCTTGAACATGATAAATATTTTGGTCTTCTTCTGAGTTGGCTCTGGAGATGGAAGTGTTCTAAGATTCTCGACAGATCAATTGGCCGCTTCTGATCCATGGTGGCATTGAGATGACCATTCGCGATGACGAAGTTGGTCCGTAGCCCAAAGAGGAATAATTTTGGCCTCGTCGGGAGAAAAGGTCCGCCAACAAGCATTTCATAATCACCGTGATCCCTTTCCTCGCTTCAAAACGCCAAATTCCAAAGGGAATTTGAGATCACCACGCCGAGCATGGAAGAGGAGGATACCTGAGGTCAAGGTGGATATGGCCATTGGCCAACTTGATGTATAATTGTTTGATGCCCAATTGCTTTCGGGGTTTGTCAAAGATGAGATTGACGGCACTTTTACCACCATCAATTGGACATGATTGATGGAAGATTGCTCAATGTGGCACCGGGGTGTTGAAGTTGCAAATGTACCCAAACCGCAACCGCGGAAAGAGGTAACCTGATCTTTGAGAGACGAAAAATAAAATGGCCAAACTCAAAGGAATTTGATCTTACAGTTCTCCCGAAGTTCCAAAGAAACATGTGAAAAGATCCTTAGGGGAATCAAAGGAGGCCGGAGTCTGTGGTAAACAGAGACTTCTTGGTGAAGTTCGACCTCAGCAGTTAATATTTGATATGGCTGAGCGTGGATAAGTGGATGATGACGTACGGCCTGGCTGCTGAGTTCGAAAAGCAGCATGAACATTTACAATGTCGCCACCTTCCGCCTTTGCATGAGCTTGAATGCTTTGTCTCACCTTGGCGCCACGTGAAGCGCGAGGTTTGTCAGGTGCAGTGCGAAGCGAACTTTTGTCATCGTCATGAGGAAATGGTTTCCGCCACAGTTGCCGGCGCGAGGAATGATGGTCCAACGCGTGAAAGCCCGGTGTGACGGCAGAACCGGCCAACCCACTATTAGACTCTTTGGACCGAGGGTTGAGGGCCTGATAAATCTCTTCTTGAAACTTGTTGGTCCATAGGATTGGAGGTAGAGGTCTGCTGAGAGGTCGTTGTTGTTGAGGCGTCGCGAGGCTTCCGCAAAATGTGGGCCGGGCCTTGTTTGCCATTTGCTACCCACGCTGGTAGGTCGTGAGGCGGATGTAAGGTGTTGATTTTGAACCTCGAAGTTGGACTTGAACTTGAGGAAGTTGAGGACACCGTGGTGGTGTGACCCCCATTCATGACAAATGATAACATTGAGCTTTTGAAGGATCAAAGGGAGTGACCCCCTAATCGCCGCTTGTTGATACCGCGAGGGTTGTGGAGTTTGATATTGCCGAGGCTGATATGACCGCTGTTGTGGAGAGGCGACTTGAAAGACCATTTTTATTCCGGAAGGTGTAGGATGAGAACGAAAGTATTCTTCCGGGTGGAAGATTGTACATATTGCATCGCTTACAGCCAGGAGCGCCGACATTGAGGAGTTGCATTCATTCACAACATTAGAGGAAAAATGAGATCACATTTTGTCCCATTAAGGGATGCTTAAAATGCCATGTCGGGCCTTTTAAACGCCCAATAAGAGAAGAGTTTCAAAGATATCTCATTCCAAGATATGTGGCAGCCTCAATAATTAATGCAAATGCGAATCAACTTCAGTATCATTTTTCATTATAACTTTTGATCCGTGAACCCCATTCAAAACTTTTGTAGAATGGTTCGCTTTTCACAAAGATCTATCTCATGATAAACCCATTCATACATCTTTAATGATATAAATGCCATAAGAAATAAGCAAAAAATCATATTTTTTTAAGGTTAACGAGATATGACCATATTGAAATACATCATAACCATATCATTGGAAAGATCTTTTTCATTCCGGGTGATTCAATGTAACAAACGCCAAGAACATTTTGACAAGTGGATCAAAAGTTATGGGGAAAAACAACAATAATGAAGTTGTTGGTTGCATTTCAATTGCGCTATCAGAGGGCAGCCATTCCATTGAGGATTCTTATGGGGATGAAATGAAATCTCAAATTTCTAATGATGACCTTGGTATTTACAAATAGTGTACCAGAGGAGCGTGGATTCGCTTGGTTGAGAATAAATCGCAGTTCCCAAAACCATGATCAGAAAGGAGAGTCTCCGGAGAGCAAATACCCAGGAAAGAAACATTGACCTAGATTTTACTGGCTTTAAACGGGCCCACCCACCTCCCTGGGACGCACTCCACGCGAGTCGACGGAGGAAGGCTCCTGAAACCACGGAGATCCGCTGGCAACGCCCCCAAAGGAGGCCGCATTAACGGCAGGAATGGAAGACGGTCCCGCAATCCCACCCGGCAAGGGCCTGCTAGCAGCAAAGACCATTGAGTTGCTTATATAACGATCATCAGCTGGAATTAGTATGTAGGAAGGCAGTTTTCATTTCACAAATCAGTTTCAAAGGATTCTCACAAACACCGATGAGCACCCCAGAGGCGCATTCATAAAAGATAAATTCTGTTGCAGACACCATCAGGTACCCGGCTGGCGCTCAAATTCTCCATGTGGGCTTGAGCACTCTGATCCAGGTCGGCTCGTGCGTTGATGTACCAAATCGCGAGGGCGCAGTGAAGGCGAATCTAGCGCATAGATAGGTTGGACTGAGGGAGGATATCTTTGAAAACATATCTGTGGAACAACCGAGCGGTCCAGGAGCCGGGTGGAACCGAAAACATGTGGGCGACAAAAAGCGAAGATCCGGTGGGGAAGGGCCTGGGAGCCATCCTCTTTGAGGCTTTGAGATCCCGGGTTTGGTAAGCGAGAAGGGCATCTTGAAAAGATGGAGAAAGACCCGAAAGTCGGAACGGTAGGGCCAAAAGACACGGATGGTAGCCCATTTCCCGCTGGGAGGTGAAGACGATTTGTGATGGGAGAGGGGTGTGAAGAATATTATTATAGGCCGCCGTCGAGTCAGAAATAGTGAGGCGGCTGAAACGAGGTATATTGTAAGATTGCGGTTGTGAACAATGATCGACACAATCGGGAGACCCCCGGTCGAGAATGAACACGAGGGGTAGGAGGGGGCCGCATCGGAAGCTCTTTTGAGCGGATACGCCTCCCCGATGTCATAAGCGGTGTCATACATATCCCAACAGCCCACGTCTGATGGCGCCCGCATCGCCGGGCGAGGAGAGTTCTTCCGGAGGAAACCCCAGCCACATGATGGAAGAAAGATCGCACTGCAACGCGCATAAAGGTTTGGGGTTCGGTTCCTAGCCTGCAGCATAGCCTCCGTGGAGGACCCGACCCGGGTCAGAACCGAGCCATGTCACGCTGGATTTAAAAGAAAAGAACAAGGAAAAGAGAACAACAAAAAGAGAACAAATGAAATAGCAATAATGAGAATGTAACTTCCTTGATGTCAATTGGATACATGAGTTTCAAAATCAGAGAAAACCGGATGTGGTACAAGACTAAAACTCATCTAAGAATCATGCTAGTTTCTACTATATATATAGTGCAATGGCCTTTGGCCCAATATAGACACTCGACCGCTCGCGCCGACTGAAGGAGGCTCGATGGAATGTCATGTGCTCTCTTTGAAGTGCCTCGAATCATGCCGAGCGACGGACGCTGGGCGGTATGTGGCAGTCACTTGTCGAAGCTTCTCCTCTTTCGGGCGTGGTCTTTGTCTGCGTGAATGGTCCTTGGTCTTTTGCTGGGCTTGTGGACCCACTCCGGCCGTGCGGTTGTGACTCCTTGGCCTTGACTTGGTCCGTGATGCATGAATAGTCGTACCGTGAGGCACGTGACTAACAGAATGGATGACCACTAGAACGCTAAGTGTGTATTACCCTGGATTTGCGGGAAGAAGAGACAAACCGACAGTAATTCCTACAACTCCTCCTAAGAAAGTAAGAGGTTTCGGAAGATATTCAATGAGCCCAGCTCAGAAGAGGGAAAGCCCTAATGAGGACTCCAAAGATCCTATGCATTGTCGATGGATGATGGCGGATCCATTATCGAAAGCGATCCTGCATCCTCCATGCCCCGAGAGGAGAAGATAGATGACGGTCGGAGTGGTATGTTGATAATAAGAAAAACAAATGGTGTGTTACACTCCGTAAAGAAAGATACCAATCTTATGAAGAAACAAGGTATTCTTTATCACTTCAGAGGAGCAGGATGACATATGTTGTCAACTCCTAGTTGAGGTTGTGAAGAACCACAAGAAAGATCTCTGCCGATTTACACATGCCGGGCAACCGCCAAAAGATGGTCCGATGAAGAAGGACGCGAGTGCCGAAGTCATGTTTCAAGTATGATGGCTCTCAAAATACGCCCTCACCCAGCTTTGGCTAGTGAAGGGGTGTCTGCATGAGGAGGGCTGGCTTATGAGGACCTTCCAAGTTACTACCGAAGAGTTGAAGATCAAAATGATATCATTGTCGGACTTTGGAAAGGGACATCCCAAATGCAAGTAGTCAGCTTGATGGCATTTTGGCAAAATGACCAAAAAGAAATCGCAATGAGGCAATGAGTAGGCTGGCGCAAGTATGCATACACCCCGGCCAAAATCTTTTACACATCCCATCCATGTTGATCAACGTCGGGAGATCACATAAGTCAAGTCTTGTTAGCGTGAGGTATAACCCTCGAGCATGCTAGAGAAATCTTGAGGGCGATGGTGAGAATCCGTCCAAGTTCCTATGCCGCCAGACGCGGTTTTGATAAGAAAAGGATGCTCCACTCAGCAGGTACAACACGAGGAGCTTACAAGAGAACCCTTAATGTATGCTTCATTATTGACGGACAAAGATTCTATTGAGGGCACAACGATCCCTATCCAACTAGGCTAAGCAAACAGACAAACAATGTATCCGCTTATATTACAACCACAGAGGTGTCAAGCTTCTAAGCCCCCATACCCCCCGCAGAGGACCGCAGATCAAGGTGCAACATTGAACTAAATGGGCCAAGTCTTTCTTTTAAAAGGCGTTAGTATAGGTGGAATGGAACAGTCACGATATACCGCTAGGAATAATAGTAGTAGACTAGGTCCGGGCCGGGTGTCAAGCGCTAATTCGTGCCGGGCGTATCCATGCCGCCAATTGGGCGCTTAACGTGTAATCATGTTTATTAATATGACGGATTTATTAACACGCCAGACGGTACGCACATCGTCGCTTTCCGTATGCAGACATTCATGCAAAATACCTAATTTTGGCGCTCGGGTACTCAAGGCCACCGGCTTTTGGCGTATTCATTGCCACACCATGGGCGAATACACGCCAGCGCTTACGGATGAAGTTAATTCTCAGCTACCGGGCGTATTCGCCTGTGCCAATTGTCAAGATGAATACACGCCGCGCCGAATTGGCACGCCGCTTTGACGATTATCCTATTTGCTTGATCTAAAAAGCCAAGTAATTTTTGTATGCCCTCGCGCCATATTGGTCGACATGCTTTTCCTTTTACACGGCAGCTCCTACGCGGAACAAATTGGCCATGCCCGGCCAAAGAATGGATAGAATATGGAAGACCCCAAAAAAAAACGGGAGGAACTAAGTCCAGGAGTTTACAGCATTGAAAAGACCTTGGCCTTTACTATCATCCAAGATAAGAAACCAAGGACAAAAGATGAAAAACTGGGAGGAAGTAAAAGTAGATGTCTCAAGCTCTGCCAGGGTACAGATGCCTACAAGATCGCCTTTGCTAAGAACGGTTCCGGGCTAGCGGAACGAAGTTCCCGTGGATGCTTATGTCGTAAACAGCTACCGTATCTAATGGGAAGAGTGCCCCTCAAGATACTTCAATATTTGATCCGAAGACTACCCGAGATGAGGAAAGCTATAGGGCCTTCAAGACGATGAAATTATTTGGTTGTTAAATCAATGCATAAACAAAGAAGTTCCTTGCATAAGAAGGCTTCTTCAAGCTATGACAAAATGTCCTTCATTGATTGTTGCACTCATATAAAGAACATGCGAAGCTGGGAAGGTAGCAGTGGTGAAGAACTTCATAAGCTTATCCGGGTGATGTAACATTGTCCAACTCTGGGCCGCTAGACAAGTATGGCGTGGTTTCGCTGATTTACATCGAAATACGCCTTTGGTCGGGGAATTTCTCAGAAACAGAAATCAAAGAACCAACAAAGACACCGCAGTGCTTACCGATAAGGCATGATGGCTGAAATGGCCGAAGAAAGGTTGCCGGGCCTAAAAGATGTTTGGTGGTGACTTACCGCACTCCAATACCCGGTCACATCGGGCTAGGTCTCCTACCCAATACAACAATAGGCCTCGTAATATTTCTTGTTGGTATTGGAAAGAAGGACCGCAAAAAAGAGAGAACGGATGACTCAACAGAGTACAACAAGGTTTTTTAGCAGCTGCATAGGCTTAACAACCTCGTAAGATCTTTATTATTGTCATCATATGCCCCCCGTGAGAGCCTCATATGCATGCTTTGGTGGCTTCATAACAGACTTGGAATGCCTAAAGGTCGCTAGGGGAAGGTTCTCTCTTTGAGACAAAGGATACCGAATCGAGGATACGCTTAAAAGCGCTTGTATAATCTTCATAATGATATCCCTTTGTGCCCTAATTTGAATGGCTGAGATCATCCGATGAATCCGTTGGCCTAGATTTATTGCACGACTTACCAACACCGGTGATTGGTCATGCTCGATTCTTAAGGGAAAGGGTAAATGAAAAGGGGAAAAGGAAAAGGAAGTGGAAAGAGAGAATGTGAAGGGCAAAAAAGGCATGGGGAAAAGGGAAGAGGGTAAAAAGGAAAAGGGAAAAGGGTGGGGATAAGAGAAGAGAAAAAGGCATGGAAAACTAAAAAGGAAACGGAACCCGAAAAAGGGCACGAGGGAAGGAGGAAGAGATAAAGTGAAAAGGTAAATGGAAAGGGCATGAAAAAAAAAAGGAAAAGAGGAAAAGGTTGAAAAGGAGAAAATGAAGGAGAAAAAAAGCATGGAAAAGGGGAGGAGAAAAAGAGCATGGGAAAAGAGGGAAAAAGAGAAGAGTTGAGGAAAGAGGAAAAAGAAGGACAAAATGGCATAGGAAAAGGGAAAAAAAAAGAGAGGGAAAAAAAGGGAAAAAACGCATCAAGAAAAGGGGAAGAGTGAAAGGTTGGAAAAATGAGGAAAAGGGAAGGGAATGGAGGAACAAGAAAAGGATGGGGAGAGGGGAAAAGAAAAGGGGCATAGAAAAAGGGAAAGTGAGAAGAAAGAACAAGGAAAGGGAAAAGGGGGAAAGGGAACTTAGGTAGAGGTCACAAGGAAAAAGAAAGAGGGAAACGAGAAAAGGGAAGGGGGGGAAGGGCATGAGAGAAAAGGGAAGAGGAAATGGTGAAAAGGGAAAAAGAAAAAAAAGGGAAAAGAAAAGGGGCAAGAGAGAAAGGGTGGGGAAAAAAGGAAAATGGGTATAGGAAATAAAGGAATATAAAAGACATGGAAAAAGGGAAAGGAAAAAGGAAAGGAAGGGAAAAAAAGTGCACAGAAAAGGACTGATCGAAAGGAGGAAAAACCGAAAAGAAAATCCATCAAGAAAAGGAAATGGGAAAAAAAGGAAAGGGAAGCAGGAGTGATGGAGGGGGAGGGAAAGGAAAAGGACATGAGGAAAGGAAAATAGAAAAGAAAAAGGAAGGTTGAAAGAAGAGAAAATTGTACCTGAAGAGGGAAAGGGTGGGAAAAGGAGGAAAAGGAAGCACGAAAAATATGAAAGAAGAAAAGGGTGGGAAAAAGGGCATGGAAATTGGAAATAGAAAAGAAAAAAGAATGGAAAAGGGGGAAAGTGAGAGAGGCAACGGAAAAAGGAAATGAGGAAAAATGGAAAAGGGGAAGAGAAAAAGGGAACATGGAAAAAGGGAAAGAGGGAAAGGGTGAGGAGATGGAAAAGGGAAGGTAAAAAAGGGCATGGAAAAATGGAGGGAGAAAAGAAAAATGGAAGGAAAAGGGCACACAAAAAAAGGAGGAAAAGAGTGGGAAAAGGAGGAAAATTAGGCATGGAAAAAGGGCTTAAAGAGTAAAAGGTTGAGAAAAAGGGAAGACATGGAAAAGGATGGGGAAAAGAGAAGGCATAAAAAAAGAGAAAGGGGAAGGGAAAAGGCAAAAGAGAAAAGAGAAGAGGGAAAAATGGGTGGAGAAAGGAGCAAAAAGGAAGGGAAAAGGTTATCAAGAAACAGGAAGGGGAAGGAAAGGGATGGAAAAACAAGGAAACATGTGAGAAAGATTTGAAAAAAAAAAAGGGAAAAAAAAAAAAAGTAGAGAAAATAAGAAAAAAATGAAATGCCTGATAGAGCAAAAGGGAAAGGAAAGGAAAGGGATAGGGCTTTTCTCAATCGCGATCCCAAAGCATTTACAGTTTCTCAACTTATGCCTAGCAACGCGGGCACATTACTAGTAATCTTCATAATGATATCCCCAGGCCGATGATTCTACTGAGGTAGCTAAGAGCAAAGGGCATCGGATAAAGGTGCATGGCGTTTTTCTTTTGGATGAACCCAACTTGAAAAATGTCTTCTACAAAGATGATGAAGATGAAGCAAATGAAAGCGAAAATTTGATGTTCCTAACCCTACCGGAAAGACATCACTGAATTGGCGACAAAAAGAAAAAGGGCTCTTGAATAAACATGGGTTTGCAATCAATCTGGCAAGCTATCTTGTTGAGGCATTTGCACCACTTGATACCACTTGTGCCGTGAATTACATGTTGAGGGTATATTGGTAGAGAAGCCTTGAAGACATCAAGAAGATGTTTAAGTTTCAAATGATGACCAGTCCGAGGATTTCCTTGAAGTGTTTTTCGAAAGGTACTAGCCACGGCTGATTGGGGTCCCGTCAAAGATAAAACCCCGCTGGTCGTGGTACCTTACAAAGGGGCGTAAGTAGACTACTAGTTCTAAAGCCTCCAAGTGCAACTCGGAATGTTCAAAAGGCAATGCAACCCCCAAAGGCCGCGAATGCTAGCGCCGAACGTGAGATCATGGAGAAAAATATGAAGTCCATGCTTGATAACATTGCAAATCGGTAATGTCCAAATTTTGGGGTACGACCGGCAATTTCGATACCGGCCGGATGATCATGCAAGCTTCGATGCAACCACGAGGTTAGAATCAAACCCCCGTGGTAGCTTTCATAGAAGAGAATGTGCTCGAACTAAACCGTGGAGTTGATGCTTGACATTAAGCATCCTGAGTGACGTAGGACGCCACGACTGGCGGGGATGACGGCGATGATGAAAGGTAATTCACGCCAGTAGACATATGTAACTTACTTATGACGGACAAAACGCGTGTTTGGCGTGTATTGCATACCACTTTTGCATGGCTAACTTTTTTTTCCATGGTTCGAGGCTCCACCCGCTGTGACAAAAATCATTGTCTTCGATCTGAATGGTGTCCTGTAAAACGTTTTCTAAGAAGCTTATTAACAGGGATGACTTGAGCAAGTCCCTCTAGAATCGAATACTAAGTGGATCTATCCTCGTCCACACTTAGAAGATATGATGAATGAGGCATTCAGATTGTTTCGAGTTGCCATCTGGTCCTCAATGAAATGCAGAAATGTTAATGAAGTACAATTTGGGACCAAAGTTGGTGTATAAAGTTTCCACATCCAAGAGATCCGGATGGCAAACCGGTCTTCTTCAAACATCTTGGTACTATGATGGATCAGCTTGGCATTCAAAAGAAAGAGGACATCATAATAGTAGATGATGATGCTCTTAAGTGCTTTTATAATTAAGGTCGGGGCTCTAAATCCACCAACTTATACCCACAAGATTACTTAATGATGAGTTTCTAGTACTATTCATGTCCATCATGAGTGGCTTGGCTGGTGGTAAAACAAGACGATGTTGTCAAAACGCATCCGTAACTAGATCCCGGACTAAGGAGATGGATCCCTATCTTGAGAGTTATTTGACAAAGAAAGGACTAGTCCCTCCATGATGTAATCTTCATATCAAGTGAATACAATGTAAAAAGTGTTCTGTGTATATTGATGTGTTGTTATCTACAAATGCTAATCAAACACCACATTCTTCTTACTAAAACAAGAAAATGTTAAACCACCCACTACTACAATGCAAAAATTTGCAACAATGCAAAACAGCATGTCACACAACACAACATTATATTGAGAAAAGGGTATGCAAAAGTGCGTGCTTTTGGAACAGACATAAATCCAATTTAAATGAATGATGATTTACACCATATAATAGTGAGACAAATGGGATTTTATTCATGTTTTACCTTTGTTTAAAGGTTAAATAATACTCTAAAAAAAAACCAAAATGATATCAGAGATAGATGGCTAATCTAAACCTCATTTCTATGGATTCATGAAGATAAAAACCAACAAATGATGAAATATCATATTTGAAGGTCAAGATGGTGGCGATGGCACGCAGTTCAGCGCTAGGTCTTTCTAACTAGGGTTATCGACCAGTTCATGATCAAGGACTCTACTCCTGATTACGCACTTGAATCGAGGTTAGCAGGTAAGGTTCTTTCCATTCCCTCTTTAGATGTTAGATTCTTCCTGGTATTTTTTTTTTTGTCATTTTCCATTTTCTACCATCTTTTCAATTTCCTGCCTTCCAATCATCTTTTGTATCTAAAATTATTGAATTTTATGTCATCAATGTGGTCAAAGCAACCATGTGGTTGTGTCTAGAACTATTGAATATTATCTCATCAATGTGGCAAAGCAAAAACCATGCTAGTCTAGATGTTTTGTCAAAGTAATCACAAAGTTAGAGAAAGATCTGTCAAATTAGTCAAAATGCACCATTTTCAAAACGAACCCATTCATGTTTTTTTTTTGGCATTGCATTTTCATTAGCAATATTAAGATTTCAGAAATACATGGAAAAGCGAAATGGCATAAAATCCACGAAATAGTTTGTATTAAAAATAGATTCAACAACGAAATACAATTAAGATCATGCACTGTTTACATTGATCCTTTTTTTCAAAGAGCAAGCTGATGTGCAAGCACATATTTCAGTTTTCCTCATTCTCAAGATTGTTTCGATTGCTTTCATTTCCACTTCCATTGATTCCATCTTCATTTCCATTAATTCCGTCATCATCCTTTTCCTCCTCTTCCTGATTAGTTAAATTCAAAACTTAGGCCTAAATTTTATGAAGTATCAAATCAATTTACATAAGATTTGAAAAAATATTAACCATACCTTTTCCTCATCAGAATCAATGTTTATGTAGCATGTATCTACATTTAAAAAAAGATCTAAATGAGAGATGAATGTAAACAAATTCAGATTTTATAATAATCTAAAAATAATAAATTCAAATGCTTACAGAATCCATGGTCTGTTTACTCTTCTTCGATTTCACCTTAAAAATGATTCCTGAACTTGCTTTTTTGAGGTAGTCCAATGCTTTATACTATAACATAAATGCAGCTGTAAATTTTAAATAACTTCGAATAATCCATTAAAAATAGACCAACCTTTTGTGGCACACATCCTTTGACAATCATCTTCTTTTTAAATGTTTCATATCCTCCATTTGACATTATTTCTCGTAACAAGTCCTCTGTGGGCATAGATCCTCAATTTTGAAACTGCAATACATTCTATTCATCACAAAAACTATAAAATAAAATGTAATAGAGAAAACAAGCAAAGACTCACAAACTTAGTTTTTATGGACATGATTCCTCCTGAACCCGTTCGTTGTTGGTTTTTGCTTTTTGAAGCTGCATTCTTTTGTCATTGGTAATCTCTCCCGCAAAGTTCCACAAACTTCTTCCAACTCTCTTCGTCCACATGCATTGGTCTGGGTGCATTATTGTTGCGGACTTTTCTGCGAAGGTGTTCCTTGAAATTGCAAATCAGAGAATCTTCTAAGTTGTACGTACCTAGACCTAGACATTTTTAACAAAGCAAAGGATGCCCTTAGCCTTCCTGAACTTATGGGTCCTGTTACTATATAAGAGAAACTTATAAACAGGACTTACTAATTTCAGCATGCTACCAAGACAACAAAACAGGTCAGCCAATGCTTAATAAATGTTTTATTAAAAGAAAAGACTTAGAATACAGATTTTTGAATAAAATGCTCACCATATCAGATTCCTGTAACCGTGCTTTTTAAGGGAAATAAAGCCATGTCTAGTTCATGCAAATAATGATATAGAACAGATTTGTCAAAAGAGCCAAAAGCACCGCAGAAACATAACTAGATTAGCTACCTGTGTCTGAAAGTAGAAGCATAAAAATCATAGAGCATTACCAGTTCTGAAGATCATAGCTAAATAGCAAGTTATTGAAGCATGGACTAGCCCGGCTTGCTGCTTGATCATACACTTGTCACATCTAAATTTAGGAAATAAAGATGCTTTGAACAACTTATAACCTCATGTAGCTAATGCCTTATCTATAATCACTCCAAAATTTCAGAAAAGTTCAGAACTAAATTTCAGAAAACTTAGAGAACACTACTAATACATCAACACTATAAATTTCAAAAAATTTAAAGGAGCCTACTACGAGAGTTAGATATGGATTTTGAATCGTTTATGCATTTTGATACACAAGGGTCAAAATCAATAGAATATAAAGAGTTAAATTGGACCTAATATGGCATGCTAAAGATTTGCTCAAATAAAGACTCCTTATCCAAAAGAAATTCTATGGCAGAGTATCCAGAATTCAGAAAACACATATTAGAAAATGTCCATGCTACATATTTGCTCAAATGTATAAAGGAAATTCTATAGCAGTGCATCAATAATTCAGAAACACATAGTGACTAGAACTTACAGCACATATATTTGCTGGATAATTTTTCTCATAGGCTCAAGAGAGCCAACCAGAATTCACTTGCAGTAGTGCATCTAGAGCATCTATGTCCAGTAGAATTCTTTTTACTCTATTGCTACAAGAACAATACATGCTAGTGTCAAGTGCAATTGGGAGTTCTTTGGAAGTATTCAAAGGCTGCTAGTATAGATGTGATAAATGATTAAATGTCACCACTTTCAGATTTAGGAACATAAAACTTTAGACATACCATAAAATATGGTCAGAGTTAAGAGCTAATATAAGGTATGGACTTCCAAAAAGAAATATGACAAGAAAGAAGAAATACAGCCAAAAAAAGGACTCAAATGAAAAAATACAGTAGAAAGGTTTACTAACCTCCAACGTCTCCATCTTTTCTTCAAGAACCTTAGGATGTCTGCCTCGCATAACCCATCGCCAAACTGCTCATAGATATACTTCAACGTCCTTTGTAGGTGGCGTGGTTTGATGTCCTTAAAAAGCTTATCAACCTCCCTACAATATGATTTCAATGCATCTGAAGCTTTTTGCTCAAACTCACGGCCCGCTTCATCTTTTAGCAAGTCTCCTTTGTGAAAGCAAATCTATATTTGGAAACAGATATAAATGGTCTAAGAAATGCATAAGTAGTAAGAGAACTAATAATACAAACCTGAAGATATTCACATACCTGAGACTTTGATAACTTCCTAAACTGAAGATTGTAGGACAGATCAATCTCCTCCAAAATGTCTTTGTTAACTCTAGGATCTTCTTGGTCAGATTCTAATTCATCACCCTTATCTAATTCATCACCCTCATCTGATGATGATGAACAACTAAGCACCACATGTCTATTTGTGATGACACATTGTTTCCTTGAGTTTCTTCGGGATCCTTGTGCAGACGTTTCAGCGACTGAGTTATTGGAAGAGTTAGTGGACTGACGTCGTTTCAATGACCTGCATATGTATCAGAAGATGAAAAAGACAGTCAAGATCTTGGCTGTTAAACAAACATAAACCAAAGATATTACTGAACTACAAAAGATAACCTAGCTATTAGACATGTCTGATCTACTTATTACAGCATTTTGATAATGAAAAAATAGAAGGAAATTATATTGTTACTCATCTAAAAAGAGAAATAAGAAAGTTACTGGCTTTGTTGTACAGAATAATTTTTGTACAGATCTAAATATTGAAGGGCGCTACAGGTTGTTTTGGTTATTTGAAGAATCACAAGAAGTGCAGAAAAATAAAGAGTGGTATATTTACTAAGGATTTAAGGGAAGATCCTTGCTGGATGCTAAGAAATTTAGAGGCCAGAAGATGGAAGCCACAACTGGAAGCTATTGACCAAGAGCAAAATAAGTGAGAAAAGATGGACAACATGATAGCTTCTGAAAAGAACAAGGAAGAAAATCTGGAAAATATATTGGCTTTCAAGATTTGATCTCACCTCTTCTTCTTCTCAAAGTTCTTCTCCTTTTCTTGCAAATCCGAATCATTTCCTTCATGAGTTCTTCTTCGTACCCTGTTCTCCAATTCCGACATTAAGGCACATAAAATATCTTGTGGTACGTTTGCAATGAAGCTCGAAACTCTTTCTTCGTTGGATTCCTCCCTTGAAGAAACTTTGCCTTTGCCTTTGTCATTCCCAGATGCGCTTGGAGCCACTAAATGGCAAAAAGAAAATGAGGAACGTTGGTAAAAAATTAAAAGCCGTAATAAATGAGCAAATGCTAAGAATAGAAACTTACTGCTCTATTGTTGTTGACGGATGCAGAATGAATTCGGCTGGGGGTAAACCTGAGATCAAAAGCTCTCGAACTGGCTGCATATAAACGCTGGCGGGAGTGATGGTCAGATTGAGATCAATTGCACGCCAACAATAAGCTCGATCCATCTGGCGGCAAAACATTCCCACCCAAATCGTTCTGAAGGTTAGGTTAGATTGCTTTCTCTGTTTTAGCAAACCATTGCCTTTCAAGACATATATAATCCGAGTTCAATTTTTTATTTTGTTGCTCCCTAACCTTTTTTTTCGGGGTCGCAATCCAATTTCGCATTCTCATGCCACGTTTCTTTTTTGTGCGATCCGCTCCATCCAAATTGCAAAGGCGGTGTTCCTGCTACCGCAATCCATTCCATTTCTTGCATGACGCCCGTAGGATTCCTTGATCGGGCGACATCTAATCCGTATTCATTGTTGCCCGCCTAGCAAGGCGATCAAGGCCGCAATCCATTCTAATTCTTAGATGCCATCCGTAGGAATTCCTTGGATTAGGTTGGATTGGATGATAGCTGATCCGGCGATGAGGTATATAAGAAGAACAGACCATGCATGTTTCTCAAATTAAAACTTGGAATCGGGTCAGGCACAAGTTAAATCAGAAGTTCTTTCATATTTCTTTGTTTTTATGGAATATTTCTCTTCATTCTGGCATTGAGATCCATGAAACTAGCCTTGAAATCTTCCCTAAAACTTGCTACCATGGCCAACTGTGAGCCTGTATGTAGACACTGATAGGAAACTGAAAGTCCCAAACATTTCCGTTAAATCTAGCCTAGGCAGGAAATAAAACCGCAGAGAAACCGTAGGGACTGAAGCTTTGGCCTCCTGTGGCGACTATTAGAACTGGTTAAGCAAGCAAATAATTGCAGAGAACTGTATAGGCGCTGCTGGAACTGGCTATGGCGACTGCAAATGAACTTCTGCCAGAAAAACCCACTGCCTACCTTCTGCAAGAAAAAAAAACACAGCCATAGCATTAGCTTTATCTAACATGCTATAAACGCACTTGAAGTACAAATAAGCACCTATTTTGACCAAATTTGGACACAACATATGAGAGCACACAATATTGGAGAAACGCTTTTTTAATGAGAATGCAAAAGATATGAACATTATTAGCATGGTAGGATATTTGCATTCTGTTAAAACAAGACATGCCTTTTAGAAAGATGTAATCATATATGATGACCCTTCACTAACACCTTTTAAGCATTGGAGAACTAAGGAAAGGCAAGTGGGTTTATGCCTGTTTGGTTGCATCAGAATTTCGCTTTATTTCTTTAATTAAGACTCTATTTTGTTTGTAATTTCATGGAACGCAATCATTGCAGGGTTCATGGGAAATGCAGACCACAATCTGATTGGACAAATGTGGCAGAGAGGCATAAAACTAGACAAGTTTAATTTCATTGCCAAGTGTAATGCAAGAGCTGCTGTGAATGGTACATGGATCCATGTCATTATATTCAAATCTGAAATTTAAGGCGAACTTCTAATAGGTAGTAACACCCTTGTGGACATGTATGGAAAATATAGAGATTGTATGCTGGCTAATTCAAAGGATGCATGAGCATGATATTACCTCTTGAAATGCTGTCATCAATGCATATGCACAAAATGGTTGTGGCAAAAATCCCTTGGTAAGGCATCAAAGGTAAATGATATGGTTACACGTGACAATGTGTCATGGGGTATAATGATAGGGGCAGTACCTTTGCAATAGCTCTTAATGGGTAATTTCCTTCAGCTCTTTAACAGTAAATAACTTAACATGAATGATATTTGAAGTAACAGGAAGGATGTTTGAAGGTATGCTGTTTATTTTATTTTAAACTTAACTGAAGGCATATCTGTAAGCACTTTGGTCAAGTTAAAATTGTAACTTAACCGAAGGTTTGTCTGAATGCATTTCAGTTCACATTGCAGTTAACACTAACTTAATGGGGCATGTCCGAACAACAATCTATTTGTTAGGTTAAAATTTGCTAATTTAACTGCGCTTGGTCTGAAAATAATCAGTACATCTTAACTTTTCCTCACTGCGCTTGGTCTGAAAATAATCAGTACATCTTAACTTTTTTTTCTAAGTAATATGATTGTCATAGTTAAGTTTAACGAGCTAGTCAATTTTTTATAACTAAACTTAATGGCGGATATAAAGCACCCTTAGTTATTTGTCAAACTTAGTGATTGCTCTGTATGTTTATCGTCAACAGATTAAGTTTCTAGACTACTTAATTACAGGTATGAGCTACCGACAGCCTGGAACAGTTTGCAAGGTAAGCAAATAGGACCTTCTAACACAATGCTGAGATTGCAGCAGTGTTCAATGATCCTGGCTTTATCCACAAAAAGTTAATTTCGTGCAGATGCCAAGCAGAGCATAGATACAAGTAGAAGATAGTCTGCATGTGGAATTCGTCAAATTTCCATGAACTGATGATACATTGGTGACTGCCTCTAATGTTGCATCAATCTGCCCCTACGACACTGCAAGTGTGACGCAAGTCCACAACTGACAGATGCTTGATACCTGACCAAAATGAGATTTTTAATTATAAAATGCTGCAGACTTGACAGTAAACAGTAAGAAATATGGTGCAGATTAAATTTGTTTCTCACCATACAAGCTCTATCATCTGTTTGTGAAAGAATGGATATGATGGTAAGCATTGGATGACACAATTCTATCAAGTTTGCAAACTTTGTGAATTGACATTGTATATTGTGTTTTAGATTCTCTACGATACTTAACCAAACAGGCTAGGAGCCAAAGAAATAAAGATAATAAAATAGGAAGCCATTAATAAAAATGAGCTTCAATTATATTCATATATGTAAGTTAAGGATGGCATGCAGCACATATCAAATATTTTTTATCATCTGTATGTTAGCATGTAACATATACCAAATATTTTCCATTCATACTTGGGACGTATAGTAAATAAACTTTGGCAAACGTTTGACATTTAACAAGTGAATCCCTATTACGTTGATTCTATTACCAATTATGTAGATGAGGGTTCTTATTGTTGAATAAGATGAAAAAGAATGTAATTGTAGTATAAATAAGGCAGAATATGAAGTAGGTTTGGCATGAAAAACATCATATGACCAATCAATCTTTTTCAAAAACCACATTCGTTATAATCAAAGAATCCTAGAACATGAGAGAATTTTGGAGTGCTTTTTTAGACTTCTTTACACCATTTTCAAATTAACACAAAAATCCTTTATGATAATTTTGGAAAAGAGAAATGTTCGCGGCGGCAAATTTCTTGTAGGTTTAATTTAGATGCCCTTTTTTGCTATAATAATCTAGATCACTCTTTTTGGTGCATCCCTTTTAACGTTTCCTTCAATCTAGATCACTCTTTTTGGTGCATCCCTTTTAATTTGGATCACCCCTTTTGTTTTAGTAAAAGTGCATCCTTTTTCATTAACAATTTAGATCACCTTTTTTTTAGGAAGGTGCATTGATAAAACATTTTATTATCGTAGATGGCATAAGAAATGTAAGTGTGCCAAGCACTACTTCAATTCGTAGGCAAATAATTTAGATGGGCCCTTTAATAATTTGGATGACCCCCTTCGTTTTAGTAAAGGTGTATAAAACATCTTATATAGATTGCTAAAAGTAAGTGTACCAAACACTACTTCCAATTAGGTGCAATGTTGAATTTAGACATGGGATATAAGTATAGATCCACTTAGGTGCAATGTTGTTCTCGTTATGGGATATCAAGCCATATATAATCATACATCCAATTTTGAATTTTTATTTTTTCCGTGCCTAATTTTTCTCGGGTTCTCCGCCACGCGAGATCGACCGCGTATGAATATTCTCGGTTCCATTTTCTTCGGCCGCAAGCAAGCCCCGAATCCAAATCAACGTCGGACCATGGCCATGTCTTTGAATCTTGGGATAAAGTACGGGCGTCGCGTGGCGGTATATGGCGGCTCTCGACTTCTACTGGCCGACGGCGGGAGGAGTTCTTCTGGCGAGTTCTAAGATCTCAAGGTTCATTCAATCCAGTGGCTCGAAAGGAAACTAGAGGAATAGGGGAAGAAGCAACGGATTTGGGTGCGGGGCGAACTGAAGGATAGAAAGCACAGATGTAACAAAGAGGAGGCAGGGAGGCCTCAAACTCTCCAATTTGAGAAGGGCAAGCAGCAGCGGAAGCTTGACTGCTAGAATTGATTTTTTTTTCAGAGTCTAATCTTGGTAGCTTATTTTTCTGCAGATTCAACCTGCATATTCATTTTCATTACAGACTGATCTTTGGTCGCTATGTTTTTTGCAGATTGATAATGGTAGAATCGAAGGTGATATGACCTTATCTTGGAAGACTGCAAAAAGGAGAATATAGGAATGTAACTTGTGTTTGTGGGATAACTCTAAGCTTTGTTCCTGTGGAGCTAATAGACTGCTCTTTTATTGGGGCATTGCTACAGGCTGTGATTCTTGAATTTAGAGACCATGATAGTGAGGTTTTCGAAGTGTCAAATGTGGTTTCCAAGTGCAAGGTCCAGAGGTACAAGCTCAGGAAGTTTTGCATCAGATGTTTGTTCGTGATGTTGTATCATTGACTGCAGTTAGAGTGAGAATCAGGTAGCTGAAGTGAACAGAGTTTTTATTTTCAAACAGTTCATTATTTATTTGGTAAGTGCTTTAGAGATAGTACAATGAGACTGATGCAACTATGTTCAATGGCCTTCATCCTATTTTGGTTATGGGCACAAGATTATGACTTTGCTCAGCCTTTTAGAAATGCAGAACGAATACATAACTTTCTTCATTTGGACGGAGATAATTTAAAAGTCTTGGGAAGCAACTCTTATGAAGGTTGTTGAGCCTGCAAGAGCAAGAAATCATTCGGCGGATCTGTTAAGCCTCCCTGCTTGATAAATATAAGTCCATTATTCTTGCATAATAGATTGAAAATGTTGAGCTAATTCCAATGATATGACACTCTAGACGACATCCTTTGCATTTAGCAATTGTATAAATGCTTGTGGCAGTTTTATGTCTATTACAATGGATCGTTGGGTTGTCTTTAAGCTATCTGTCGTTCTTCGATGGACAAAGATCTGTGGGTATTTGTTTTATTTTGTTTTGTTTTGTTGCAACCAATTTGTGTTTGAATTGCCTCGCCCTTGCAGTTGATTCAGCATGGGAGAATAAGGCATTTTCAAATCAGTTCATTTCGGTACTCTGGAACTACCTGTCTGTTTCTTTTGATTATAAGCCAGTAAATTCCACCTCGCAACTCTGTCAAATAATAGACGACGTTGGTAAAATGACAATAGATGAGAAGTATCGCCATCGCCATATGCTTGAGTCCATTCCAATAGATGCAATTATCCATCTGATCATTTGCAAGGAAAAAACTCATGATGATTGAATGGATTTACCATGGCATCCTTCAGAATTTTGGAGCTATGGCAGCCAAATAATAGCTGTGCCCCTCTTACATGTCACAAATTTTCAAAAGAATGAAGGTTAACAGAGTTTTTGCTTCACTTTTGCTTTCAATTCAGAAAGCATATTCCCCTGCTCGCCATTGCAAAGCCAAAGTAGAAGGCTCCTTTTTTTGCCTTGCCATCTTGAAACTCCAGGCATTGGCTCTAGCTAATGGCAGTGTTTTGGAATTGACATGTATTCTATACATGCTTGCAAGTCTGCTGCCGTTTTGCTTCCAAACCCTGCCAAGGAATTCGTAGATCAGAGAAACCTAGCTCTCCTAGCATTGCCGTTAGCCCTCTTAGGGTTTGAAGAAAACCTTTGTCACTTAAGGGAGGGATACTGGGGGTTTGAATCCCACCCTTTATGCACTATATTTCTATTCTAATTTAGCATCATTTGGATGTTGTTATGGATCGTTTTGGCTATGTGGTGGGTTTCTGGTCTGACCATTTCTTTTCTGCATTACTTTGTTATTTGAGGGGCTCAATCTTTGTTCCTTACTGATTATGATCATGAACTTGCATGCTTCAACATTGTACATTATAATTACACTCACATCATGTTGTAAGTATTTTCTCATGTCTTTGTAATGCATACTGTTAGGCAATAAATTATATGTTTTATAGAATAAGAGACTTCATATTATGCCGCAAAGCTCTAGATGACAAGGGAATCTAGGCATGAGATTCGATATATAACTCTTGTGATAAAATTCAAAAAAACTGTCATAAATGCAACTCATTGCTTCTTGAATAGGACTATTGACGTTTATACTAGGTTCAGCATTCAAATGTTTCAACCTAACACAAATTACCTAATGGTAGTTGTACATCTTCACTTGCTATCTACAAAACCTATGTTAGTGGTTCATTGCAAACTATGTTGCCTCCCACTTGGTACCCCCGAGCTCAATGGGATATGTTGATGTCATGGTCATGTGCTTAAACAGACACCCTTTGGAATCTTTCAAATAAGTAGCGGTAGCCTATGCATAACTACTTTTTGAAGGAATCAAACATCGTTGCATATATTGAAGATGTCCACAGGCACATTTCTAGCTACAAGGTCATCCATCTTCTTTGGGTTCGTTCCCATGAATTGAGGCATTTGACCTAGCTAGATTGATTCCTTTGAATGAAAACCTTTGTAAAGTAAGTCAAATAACATTGTAACTGAGCACACAAAGCATTTAAATTTGGAAAGTAAGTCAAATATCATTCTAACTGTGCACACAGAGCATTTAAATCTGCCTTTCATCTAAATTATAACACAGTTCACAAAACTAGATCATCTATAAACTATTCTGCTGCGAGAAGTGAGTCAGTAGAAGGAAAAGGGCACTGCGAATAATTTTTTTTTGTTTGACTCGCTTGAGTGCAAACATGGGATTGGAAAAGAGAAATGTTCGCGGCGGCCTTGGCCGCCGCGATAAATTTCTCGTAAGGATAAGGATACATAGGTATGGAACATGTAGGGCATTAAGTATTAAAAACATTAACCTTAGCTATAGTGTATATGTGAAATGGTTAAATGGTTTAGCACAATTTCTTATTATGACTTAATGGTTGGGGCTTTATTTATAGGAAAGTCATTCAACACGTGAAATGCTCTAAGATGTCAACCTCTAGTAGCTACAACACTGGGGATGATTGCTTGCCACGTCGCAAGTTGTCCAACTCGTCTTCTTCTTCGTCACATCCAACCCCTTCGAACTCATCTTTGACATCTCGACGAAGACATAGAAAGAAAGCTAGGAGAGATCAAAGTGAAGCCATCTACCTCAATCGAGGTAGTTGTTGGTGCAACAAATGTAATGGCAAGACTAGTCGTTCATATCGCGTTCAGCAAGAACATGAAGCAAAGTTTGGTGTATCTCAAAATCGACCTAGGCAAGATGATGAAGAAAATGAACTTCAACATGACGTAAATAGTGTAAGTAGATACCTCTCAATACATATTTAGACCTATTTCTACCATCTAATAATTGCTTTTCTATTTCATTATGCCTTTCTTGTTCTGTTCTTTTTATTATTGTATATGCTTACTTTTCGATTACATTGTATATGCTTCATGTAGTCATTCGACGAAGAGTCTAACTCACACAATGCTTTCATTGGTGAGGACGTGATTCACGACACCATAAAAAATTTCTTTCCAGTAAATGAAGAAACCAATGATGACAATGATGGTGCGCATGCGAGTGGCATTGGTGACAATTCATGTAGGGAAAAGGCAACATATCTCCACAATGAGGCAAGCACACCATTATTCCCAAATGCTCGTATTTCTCGTCTTGCCACCTGCATGCTTATTCTAAATCTTCAACACAAAGTCGGTTGGAGCAATAATAGCGTCTCTGAACTTTTCAGGTATGTACGTCATATAATGAACGTTAATGATGTATACATGTATATGCTGACATGCCCTTTTTATAGTTTGCTTGATAAAATATTACCAGATGGGCATTGTCTCCCAAAGTCTAGAAGAGAGGCTAGGGAGCTATTGCGTTCCTTCGGACTAGAGTATAATGTCGTGCATGCATGTGTTAATGATTGTATTCTGTTTCGCAAAGACTACGAGAATGATCAATCATGTCCAAAGTGTAAGGAAGCGCGCTATGAAGAAGGTAGAAGGACACAAGTTGCAAGGAAGGTGTTACGTCATATGCCTATAATCCCTCGCCTTCGACGTATTTTTCAATCGCCAACTCTAGCAGAGTTCATGGATTATCATGCACGGCATCGTAGTACTGACGGAAAAATAAGAATCCCTGCAGATGGAGCCATGTGGAAACATATAGAAGAGAAGTGGCCTATATTTGCATTGGAACCCCGGAACGTTAGACTTGGGCTGGGGATGGACGGTGTTTGCCCATGGGGGACTAGATCATCATCACATAGTGTGTGGCCTGTGGCGGTTATAAATTATAATATCCCACCATGGATGGCGACAAAACCTGGTCATATCATGTTGACTTTGATCATTCCAGGTATGTATGCGTATATAATTTCATTTATACTTTGTGTTAAGCATGAAATGGTCTATTACAGGAAAATATAAAGTGAAAAACATGGATGTTTACTTAGAACCTTTAGTAGAAGAACTTGAAATCTTGTGGAAGGGAGTGCATATGTACGACATTTCTAAAACTCCACACGACTTTACATTGTATGGGATGTTATGCTTTACTCTTCATGACTATCCAGGTTTTTTTGAAGCTTCAGGTATGATATAGTAGGATAGTGCAAAATCATATCAAATTTCAATTCTTGCACTGCGACTCGCATGAAAACAACATCATCCCGATACCAGAGAACATCAAATACTAGATCCAAGGTGAAAAGTTGAAGATTGTCCAATGCCTGGGACAAAAAGGGCAAAGATAGAAGAGGTTAGAAAGGATATGAATGGTCAAGAAAGAGTAGCTCATGCAAGAAGAAGCCCCTCCTCCGCATGAGATCAAAGAATAGAAGCCATGGATACTGCTGAGAGATGAGAAAGCGATAGATAGGCTTTTCATTCATCCTCGCCAGCTTTTTCTACAATGGTATAGGGTGGGTAGTCAGACATCACAAAGCTACGCAAAAATGAAAAACATAGGGAATATCCAAATTATAACACTGGACCCCAAATAAAATTGTGTGCTACGGATATTGGCTAGTGTACCGCCGAGAGCTTATCGCCGGGATTAAAAAACCTCACCCTTCGGTTTTCGAGGAAAAAACCCTAGCGATAAAATCTCGGCAGGGGGGCTTGGACAACGCAGGCCGCTAAATGTTCCCACAAAAACCCACGCCCACAGAGAATACCGGTCGCGCATCACCCCAGGGGCTGGTCACGCGTGCCACGCGACAATTATAACAAATATGAATATATAAATAACAATTTTAAGGGGGGAAGGGTGGGAGCCATGGATACTGCTGAGTTATCCCCACATATACTAACAAAATGCAAAATAAGACATTGGGCAGCAGACCTTTGCAGATCTAAATTAGAAAAGATCATCCGTAATCTCATCTTATTGTCATGTAATCATATGCCACGACTTAGCATGTACAATGTAGGAACGTGGATACAGTTATAAGCCTATGGTTGAAGCATGGCCTTTAATGAATCAACAAATAATAGAATAGAATAGAATAGAATAGAATAGAATAGAATAGAATAGAATAGAATATAATAGAATAGAATAGAATAGAATAGAATAGAATAGAGTAGAATAGAATAGATTTTTTAGCGTCCACGAAGACCGACTGGCCTATGGGACCCAAACAAAAAGAGAGCAGCAAGCGTATTACTGACAGGATTAAAAAACCCCCGCCCCGAAGTGATATGGTTTAAGATAACTAATAATGGTGCTCGGGGGAGTGGCCTTGCATGAAACAATATTTATTGATATGATCAAGTAAGAAAGCCATTCAGTATGTCTAAGCCTTGATATCATCAAAGAGAGAGCTAAAATAAACCTTGACCTTTATTTAGAAGCAAAAAGGCAAAAAAAGGTATTGTTACCTATAAATAAAAAGACAACTTTGAGATGTGATATCTCCGCGATCACAACTCAGAAATCGGCAATCCTTACCTTTTGGAAAGCTCTTGAAGTCTAGGTTTCAGATTGGGGCTTGGTTGTCCATATATTCCTTACCGTTTGAAAGTTATGCCCAGAAAGGTGCATAGGGGTCTGAGTTGACTGCACAACTAGATCTGCTTCTTCTTATGTTGATGATGTGCCTAGCCTTATCTTCTAGTATCTTCTCTTGTTCCTTGCTTGATCATATCATTAGAAGGAGTTCATGTAACACCAGTGGTTGGTGGCTAGAGAGAGCTTGTTCTTATACAGTCTTGCGGAGTAGCTTTACTTGGTGACATCTCTTCTAGATCGTCCGGTTGGGTGGTAAATCGAGTACCCTGTGGTATTTTGCTTTCTAATAAGTTGATGAATTTGCAGGAAGAATAGAGCATTTGTAACAATTGGTATCAGAGCTCAGTTCCGGTCTTTACCAGCGGAGATGTGGGTGATGGAAGCGTTGAAAATTTGAGTGGGTTCGAGGCGAGAACTTCTAAAGCCGAAAAGTGTAAAGGTGGAAAGAAAGCAACACAAGAGGTCCAAGAGGGGTAAATTGCAAATAGGTTACCTCTTGTCTGGTATGAAATTGATGTTTAGGGATTGTGATTAAAATCTTTAGATATTTCTTATTGCATCCTTATGTTTGAGGTTGGAGCCTCAAAGGATAATTTTAGATTGTTGTCTAAAATTATGAACACTAGTTGGTGCTACTGGCTGAGATTGGTGCCTTAAAAATGGAAAGAGTTGGTGCTCTTGTCCATGATTGGAATGAGCAGATGCCATATCCAAGAGGTTGGAATGAGTTGATGCTATGTCCAAGTGAATGGAATGAGTTGGTGCTCATGTCCATCTAAATAGAATGTCTCATATTCCCCGATGTTCGCAGGTCTTACGGTTGGTCTTTGGAGATTGCAAACCGGAATGGAGATTGATCGGGTTGGTGCTTCGGTGGAGATTAGTAAACATTTTGTTGAGACAAATTAAGATGATGTTCAATTTGTAGTTTTTGGAGACCTCTCGAGGAAATAATTTTATTCTTGAGAATGGAAGGGGAAAATATCTTTCTTGTTCAAGTTGAAAATGATGATGTTTAACTTGAAGAACCGAAAGGGCTTTGGAATGCCATGACTGCTCCATTGAGGGACGCCTACTTGATGGATCAAGATGGAGATTTTTCTCATTCAAACGCTGGATCCCGCCTTGGAGGATCAGGAAAAAGAACATTCCTAGGAGGACAAGGTTGGTCCCGGGATGGGAAAGACTATGTTAGTAAAGAACCATATTATTTGGTTGGGTTTGCGTGTTCTAATGTCATAATTGAGTTTTTACATGGGACATAGACATTGTCATGCGGGAATTATTTTGGGAGATATTCTTACCTTCTTATTTGGCACATTAGCAACCTAAATTTTAGGCTTAAGGCTATCTCCAAACGATATTTGAGTTACATTTGCCTTAGGGGAATTCTAAGGAGGAAGTATAATGTGCTCTTTTCTTTGTGTAATGTATAGCAAATCTTGAGACAACTAATATGTCCTCAGAAAGCATAATAGTCGGACTTGAATATTTCGATTGTGGACTCAATCGGGGTTGCAAACCATGGATTTGGTTGTGGTATATATTCTAGTTGTGGATTCAACTAGGGTTGCAACCATGGACTTAGTTGTGGTAGATATTTCTGGTTGTGGACTCAACTAGGGTTGTAACCATGGACTTGATTACGAAAATCTTTGGCCTAAAGGGCTGGACTTGGAAATTTTATCCTAAAGGGTTGGACTTGGAAATTTTTAGCCTAAAGGGCTGGACTTGACAACTTTTATTATGCAGGGTTGTAGCCATGGACTTGGTTGTGTCAAATTTTCCATATAATTTCTTGATCGAGGATGATCAATCCCGAGAAGGGGAGGAATTGATATGGTTTAAAGTTAATAACTAATAATGGTGCTCGGGGGAATGGCCTTGCATGGAACAATATTTATTGATATAATCAAGTAAGAAAGCCATTCAGTATGTCTAAGCCTTGATATTATAAAAAAGAGAGCTAAAATAAACCTTGACCTTTATTTAGAAGCAAAAAGGCAAAAAAAGGTGTTGTTACCTATAAATAAAAGGACAACTTTGAGATGTGATATCTCCGCGACCACAACTCAGAAATCGGCAATCCTTACCTTGTTGGAAAGCTCTTGAAGTCTAGTTTTCAGATTGGGCTTGTTTGTCCATTACCATTTGAAAGTTATACCCAGAAAGGTGCATAGGGGTCTGAGTTGACTGCACAACTAGATATGCTTCTTCCTATGTTGATGATGTGCCTAGCCTTACCTTCTAGTATCTTCTCTTGTTCCTTGCTTGATCATATCATTAGAAGGAGTTCATGTAACACTAGTGGTTGGTGGCTAGAGAGAGCTTGTTCTTATCTACGCTCTTGCGAGTAGCTTGACTTGGTGACATCTCTTCTAGTTCGTCCTGTTGGGTGGTAAATCGAAAATACCACCGTGGTATTTTGCTTTCTAATAAGTTGATGAATTTGCAGAAGAATAGAGCATTCAGAACAATGAAGGGTTTTCGAGGGAAAAACCTTAGCAGTAATAAGTATGCCGCATGCCGCATAAATTGTATAAGATAGTTCAATACCGCCCTGAGGACACAACCGAGATCCATAACCTCGGAGGTATGACCCCAACAAACCCATCGCCAGATTCAATAACTCATGCAACGGTTGGCTGTGCACTAGTAATCGAACATACCACTCTCTCCTGATATGGGCAAACGCGGGCAGATCCGAGGGCATGACATTCATCCTCAATGGCTCGTGGCAACATCGCAAAGCCTTTGCTCGTGGCTTCCCGGAGCCCAACGCCCCGGCCTCAATGCGGAGGCTTATGTGCACCCGCGAAATGGAAGCTATAAGTCCAGGCTTCTTCATTGGCAACCGGGTGTACAAGTATCGGTGTGGGCCTCTCGTGAGCCTATGATTGACTTGTCACCGATAGTGTGCCGCCTAACATGCGTCGAGCATCCGATCCCGGAGCTTGCGAAGGAAAGTAGCATCTAGGTATAGCTTAAGTGCCTTGTGATCTTTCTTTGTCCTTACATGCACGATCCGCTTGCCCTGCATACCCTAGTGTGAGAACCACGAAGTTTATGTGTGTCCTTCCAAAGAAGGCTTTGCTTTGGGGACCCATTGCCATGGCCAAAGAAAGGTTAGGCAAACGTGTATCACCCATAGCAACCACCTTCCGAAGTAAATGATATGGCGCTCCAATGCAGCCCGCTGAAGGTAGAAAACCCGCCTCCCCGAGTAGGAACGGTGGACTTTACCCCCAAGGGCTCGTGCCAAGAAGGCTTTCGCAGACGCTCGAGGTCATTCCAAGTGCTAAGGGATATCACCTAACCCCCACACTTCGCCCCCATACAAAAGGACCGCCCGATCAAGGCCCAAACAAGTGTGGATCGGTGGCCCCGTGCATATAACTCCCCGCTTTGGTAGTTGTTCTGCATGGCATATAATGCTTTCCAACCCGCCAGGACCACCGGCACTGATGGCGGCATCCCAATGGGTGGTAGTAGAGAACTTCGATCCCCAAGTACTTATAGGTCGGAGCCACCTCTACATCTTGTCCCCCGGTAAGTGAATGAGGGAAGCCTTGGTGATGGGATGATGAAACTAGCAGCACCCTAGTTTTGGGCAAGTTAACTCGCATGCCGAATCGGCAAAAGTGTCAAGAGCATCCAAGTGACGTTGCATGTCCTCCGGGCATAGGCCGAGGTTGACATCGCCGGCATATATGAGTTGCCGATTGGATGCATGAGATGCGCTACCCACTGCACCTCATGCTCGAGAGCCAATCTTCCAGCTGGGTCAATGTATAGGCCAAAGAGTGTGGGGAGAGGGGGCAACCTTGACGTACTCAATACTACACGACACCGGTTGTCCCCGACGATGTGATACTGGCTGAGCATGCCTCCTCAGATAGCCTATACACCGCATTCCGCAAGTCAAAGGGGGTCCCCACCTGCCGCCGCCTCAGTCCCATAACCTGTCCCGGGGACTCGGTGTCAAAAGCTTTTCGCGAAATCCACTAAACAATTGTACGTGGTTTTGTGGGTGATTCCTCCTATCCTCAATCAATGTGTGTAGAGTGAAGATATGATCAATGGTGGAATGCCCGGCCGAAAACCTGCCCGTGGTGGAGAGTTTCGCGACATCCGCCCTCCTCCGCCTATATTGTCACCGGCCATTGCCAAGGATGCCAACCAACAATTTTGCAAAGAGAGAGCCACCATAATAGTAACGATAGGGTGGCCGGGCCGTGAGGGTCCCACTCGCCTTTGTATATGGGCACAACTCTACTAGTGGTCCATTGTGGAGGGAAGCCTTCTTGCAATGTTGTGAGGGCCAGTGCACGGTGGAGGCCCGCCCCATTTCGAAGTTCTCGCCTGCATGCCATCTAAATCTGTTGCCTTCCCATTAGCTAGGCGTTGTAGGCCCATGATGACATCTCCCCTATGATGACCGTGAGCCATGCCTATCCTGTGGGAGGGATCAGGTCCGCCCCGAGCGGGTCATAAAGTCAAGGCGAGTATTGTACCCATTGCTCCGAGGTGATGTTTCCTGTGGGCTGTGCAGTCTTGCTCAATAATACAAACATAAAGAAAATCCAAGCCGTAAACCTGCCCAAACCCTTTGTGTAACAAAAGTCTCAAGGTGCCTTGGAACTCATTAGACACCATTCCATGATTTTGATATCCAAATCTTTTATATAACATTAAGAAAAAGGCAAACCGATTAAAAAAAGGAAATAAGAAAAAGGCAAACGAAAGTTAAAAAAAAAAGTAATAAGAAAAAGGCAAACCAGTTAAAAAAAGAAATAAGCCAACAACAACAAGAAGCAGCCATTACAATATTAACTTAATCAAATACAAAATTGAATCTAAGCCTAAAACTGCCCAATCTTACTGTTAATACAAAATTGAATCTAAGCCTAAAACCCGCCCCAATCTTACCAAGCATTTTGCTAGTTTTTTTTTTTTTTTTTTTTGGGGCGATGCCTTCGAATTGAGAGGGGCAATGCCAGAGAAAAATGAAACGGTGTGAGAAGAAATTTGCAATTTTTGGAAGGAACTTCGATGGTTACTTCTCACTTTAAATATTTATTCTTCTATGTGCTAGCGGTAGGCTAGCACATAGAAGAATGTGAATGCGTGGCTGGCTGACCTAATGGAATCTTTTTTCCCACGTTGTGAGCCTTCAATTTTAAGAACAAACGCATTATTTGTTCAAGGATAGTTAGCAAGCGAAGAAAATGGAGTTCGTGATGAGATGGGCGATAATGATCTTACTGATCCCATTAGCAAGGGCAGCATCAAATTCTTCACTATGCAATACAGAGTATGTATGTGGAAGCTATGGAGTGTGTGACCCAATTCAAGGGGATTGCTTCTGCCCCAATACATTTTCCGCCAAAAGCTCCACCGATTCTACTCAAGGATGCACTATAGGCAAGGGATATACAAGTCAATTCATAACGTTAAGAGGTGTGGCCTATTTCTCTTACCAAGCTTCTGACACATTTTATTCCTCAACAACTTCTTCGGATTGCGAGAAGGCCTGCAGCCAAGACCAGGTCTGTTATGCAGCGTTTTTTAATGGATCTGGTAATTGCCATTTGGTGCTAAGGGAACTTGGGTCACTCCTATACACTGCAGATGAAAGTGATCTTGCATTTATATATGTTAATGGCAAACACAGGCAGAGCCACATTGCTGTAATTGTAGGGGCGTCTGTGGGAGGTTTAGCAGTCTTAATTGGTCTAGTAATTTGGATTATATGTTGCTATTGGCCTCGGCCTCCTGTACCTCCTCCTGTACCTCCTGTTGTGCCTCCTGTTGTGCCTCCTGTGCCTCCTGTGCCTGTGCCTGGGATAGGACCAACCCACTTCTCATACTCTGAAATACAACAAATCACTGGAAACTTCAGCGACATAATAGGCAGCGGTGGATTCGCTGATGTTTATAAAGGAAGGCCTGCAGGTAAGCTTAAAATTAAGAAACAGTCATCAGCTGTTAAAGTACTCCGGAACCCAAGTACTCCCGAAGATTTTCACCGTGAGGTATCGGTTCTGTCAGTTATTCACCATAGGAATCTGGTTGACCTTGTAGGTTATTGCATAGAGGGGACTCACAGGATTCTAGTTAACACATTCATGGCGAACGGTTCACTTGACAGATGGATTTTCAACAACGCTGTCAGGCCGTTGAGCTGGAGCAATAGATTTAACATCATCACAGGTGTGGCATCTGGCATGTCTTATTTACATGAAGACTGTGAACCCCCATTTTACACTTAGATCTCAAGCCTCAGAATATACTTTTGGATCAAAATTTCTCTCCTAAGATTGCTGATTTTGGCCTTGCCAGGTCGCTTAATATGGATGAATCTATTATCCTCACGCAGACCATGAGAGGCACGCCATTATACATAGCACCGGAGGCTCTCCGGGGGGGAGATTTTCAGAATGAGATGGCTTTAACTAAGATGATGGATGTTTATAGCTTCGGGATCATAATGCTGGAAATTGTGGGAGGGCGACGCGTTACAGATTTGTCACGAGTAGAACTAGCAGAAGCTGTGTCAGGCTTTAAGAGGGAAAACTTCTTTCCGCTCAACCTTGTGGATCCTGCAATTAGATCTGTGGCTTCCAGATCGGTGGATAGAGATCAAGTTAGGAGAGTAATTCAAGTTGCTTTTCTTTGTCTTCTGGCTCCTACAGACCGTCCATCCATGACTTGTATTCTTCATATGCTGGAGCAAAGAGATCCAATCCAAACCCTGTCTCCTGCACAAGAGAAAACTCTCAAGGGCAGTTTTAGTGCCGAAGGTATATCGAACTTGGCATTTGGAAGATTTTCATACATGTGAGATAAGTGTGTGTTTGCATTTAGGTTAAATTAGAAGAACACTGAACATTATGAGATTACAATCTACTTCTATTTTTGTTTCAAAATCACATATTTATTATTAGGGCATATATTGCTGTGGTGCCTTTTTTTAATATTCAAAATGTGGTAGTAAAGATCATCATATATCATACAAGAATTTAGCGATGGAGCTAGCATATACTTTCTTTGGGAGTTTTGAATACTTGTAGATTGTTAAGTGATTGATTGTGGGCGATGTGTGATTGATTTTTGGATTATTTATACTTCTTTGGAAGTTTTGAATAGTTGTAGATTGTTAAGTGATTGATTGTGGGCGATGTGTGATTGCTTTTTGGATTATTTAAATGTTATATATATAGTTCGATGGATAGATTAGATAAACATATATTTTGGAGTGAGGTTGAAAAGTTCTTGTAGCATCCCTAGGAGTTGAACGCAGGTACAACCATTGATGCAGTGCCGATGGTATAGGCAGAACATCAGTGCCCTAAGGCATGGGTGCTCTAGCTATATCATCGGCGTGGAGTGTAGTGGAATGTATTGTTGAAAAGTGAGATATTGCAAGATAGAACAATTAGGTTGGACGATGGAAATATGCAATGCTACGGTAAATAGAGGACATTGGGTCATGCGTGTCAAAAGATTTGATTCTCGGAATGCACAGATGGACTATGAAGAGCTTGCATCAGATATAATAAGAACTGTAGAATAAATTGTTAAGAAAACTCAGGTACTTGTTCATGGTGGGTTTTTGTTTTTGAAAAGTCAGACATTGAAAGATAGAATGTTTAGGTTGGACCATGGAAATATGCGATATTGATGCCTTGTTAAAATTGCAACTATCTATTTTTGTTTATTCTATCATCGGCTAGGTGGGCATGCAAATAGGTGTAGATCATTTGTTGCTCATGTTTGAAATATGGGTATATCAATGAAGCAATCCTTTAATCAAGCCACAGAAACATTAGCCGTGTAGTCATCGTGCTGCATTGTTTGCATGTGTGAAGGACTCTTGAAATAACTCCATATAACCTTGTCTACCTTTTGAAATACGCTGCGTATCTCTGTGTCTTCTATCGAATATATCAGATATGTTGTAGATCTTGTCACATCTATGCATGAATGATGTCAGTTTAAAGAACATTATTGCTTTAGTCAGCAAACATCTTCTGGTTTGTATTGATAAAAGATGCATTCGTTGAGTCCGTGATTGCATTCATCTTCTTTTATACGTCAATAATTCTTAAAGAACAAAAACCAAATTGGCAAAAATCTACATACCACTAGTTGTATTTGTATGACTATAGATGCAATGCAACACATAGAAGCTGAGGAACTGAATTATTCCTACATTAGCAGCAGGTAAACGTATGCATGATCTAAGCATGATGATTTGATTGAATTATATAGCCACATCTGTGATATTATTGATCAAAGATAGGATCAGTCATCCGCTGCAGCTTGTCGAGGCAGAGAGCAATCCTGCAAGCCTTCCAAACTTTCTGAAATCAATAAATGCTTTGAGTGTGTATCTCGGCATCATATTCACGTCATAGAATAATTTTCAAACCGTGATCAATAGTTGTAGCAAAGGATATGGAAAATTACAGTCTGCGCAAATATATGAACTGTTAAGGTATATGCATGGCAAGGTCAGCATTATATCATCCAGCAGAGGTGGTGAGGACAGCACCATGGTATTTGGTAAGCTTCCAAATGAAGACTTAGCTCTTAAATTGGTTTATTTGTTGCTCTGACTTGTTATACTTCATCAGTATCCAGGAGCATATTTATTCTCTGCAAAAGCGAGTTTTGCTTATGTGAGGGAACATATCCTTACGTTAGACGATTATCCCCTTGTGGCTGATAGTCACCTTGTTCTTTTTGTGCAGCCATATGATACCCATTTGCAATTTGTTTTATCTCTTGATTCTATTTTTTGCCTTGTTGCTATTAGATGCTTTTGAGAAGTTTTAGAATGGATCCAGAGATGACATACATTCATGAGTTTATTTGATCAATCAAATATATTTTTAATGGTTGAATCTAATAATGTAATGAATACAAAACCATATGGGTAAGAGTAAGTTTTTATACTGAACGTTTGTCGAGGTAGGAGTCGGAGAAGCATCTACGTCACATGTTCCATCTGAAGTAGAGGTACTAGAGGAAACAAAAGGTGGTGGAAGTTTGTTTACTACGCAGTTAACCATCTTAAACAACTGCAAAACAATGGGGACATGTAAGTAACTCAGTGGACGGTTGTGCAATTGCTATTCGAGAATATAAAAAGCTATTCTGGAATACTGTTTAGAGTGATGCATTTGCTATGTGAGTGCATGAAACCTATTCTAGAATACACTAGTCCAAACTGTCTGGACAAGTCGTATTCCACTTTACATAGAGAAAGAGAGCGGACCATAGTCTACCTTTAAAAGGAAAATTGAGCGCCTCGATGTGTATTCCGCTTTCACGCCAGTCCACCGAGAGGCGGCGTCTTCTAATCTATTCACAGTTGCTGTATTCCGGATTACATAGCGAAAATCATGGACAAGTAAGCATGTGAATACAGAGCACGTCTTTTAGATCTGTTATATTTTACTTTTTATTTCAGAATAGGCATTTAGAACCTTTTGGTGGGCAAAAGTGTATTTTGGAATACAGTTTGCCTTTTGTATTTAGGCAGAGTGTATTTCGGAATACACTTTACTTAAAATAAAAGAGTAAAGTGTATTCCGAAATACACTTTCGTCATTTGTGTTTAGGCAAAGTGTCACAGGCAAGCACTAGCACTATTTCTGATGCGATATGTGTAACAATTCATGATGATATAGTTGTTGCTAATAATACCACCTTTAGCGTCATAACAGAGTTACTGACAATGTGGATGACACAAAGAGTGAGGCTATAGGTGACACAAATTCTGGCACCTATAGCATCAACTATCTCTGAATGTCACCAATTCTGTCATAATGTATATTTTTCAATTCTGTTGTGACATTTTGATGACACAAACTGACACTTCTCTTGTAGTGAAACCAAATAAGGCTTATGCTTATGCATTGTAAATAAATGTATATCATCAATCCGAGCCATCGGATTGATATTCTCGAATGGGCGAGCATGTATCTCTCCCATGCATGCATGCATTGCATGCATTTTCTAGGGCTCTGGTTCATTTGGGGATCGCTATTTCTTGTAGGTTCTTCATCGACTTCTCATCGGCGTTTTCTCCTCTCTCAGCAGTTCCCTTGACTCCCATCCACCCTCCCTCCCTTAATGTGTATATATTGTAAATGTTGTTTTTTCGCTGTGGCACGCGTGACCAGCCCCTCGCTTTTTCGAGTTTTTTCTCTATTGGTTTTTTTTGTTGGTGATGTGCAGCTCCAGGGGTGATGCGCGACTTCGGTATTCTCTGTGGAGCGTGGGTTTTTTTGAGGGAATATTTACCAGCCTTGTGTTATCCAAGCCCCTTGCCGAAATTTTATCGCTAGGGTTTTCCCTCAAAACTTCGAAAGGGCGGGGTTTTAATTCGGCAATAAGCTCTCGGCGGTACACTAGCCAACATCCTGTAACACACGATTTTTTATTTGAGGTCCACTTGTCAATTCCATGATAATATTAAGGGGGTGGTTATAAATCTCAAAGATTGATAGCAAGGGTTGTTATAGGAAAGCCAGTACGTGATTAATAAAATCTGTTAGAAAGACATACCAATGTTTAAAAATACGAGACTCCATCTCTTCATGTAACAAGTCAAGACAAGGCGTATGGACCCATCCATTCCAATAGCAAAGGCCTAAGTTGCAGGTTCATCTTTCAATACCTGTTTCCCCTTTCTCTCTTCCCATTTTCTGGTGCCCTTTTTCCTAAGTTCCCTTTTCCTCTTCATTTTCCTTTTTCCTCTCTTTCCCCATGCCTTTTTTCCTTTCCCGGTGTGAATTTTTAGATCCACATGATAGGTTACAAGGGTTCTGGAGAATTTCCCGAACCAAGCCTTCTGACCACCATTTTCCTGTTCTCATTTATCCCTTCCTTTTTCTTGCTTCCCCACCCTTTCCCCTCCCTTTTTCCTTTCACTTTCTCCCTCCATTTTTCTTTTCACTTTTCCTATGCCGTTTTTCCCTTCTTGTCCTCTTTCCTCACATTTTCTATCTTCCTTTTCTCCCATGCTCTCTTTTTCCTTTTTGCGGTGCCTTTTTTAACTTCACATTCTCCCTTTCCTCCTCCATTTTTTTTCCTCTCTTTTCTTTTTCCCTTTCCTCGTAAGAGATCAAAACATGACCAATCACAATGGTGGGAAGTTGTGCAATAAATCTCAGTCTTCGGATGCAATTAGATTATCTCAGCTATTCAAATTAGGCCATTGATCCAACATAGTAAAATATTATAATTAGGGCATTGATCCAACACAGTAAAATATTATAATTATAATATCTGACTATATATAAAATTGTTCCAAACGGAATTTTTTTTAGAATTATCTATATTTTCTGGCTGGATTATCCGGCGAGTGCTACGTCGAGGCACTTGCCATAGTTCGTTCATGCACCCATTTTGCTCTCACAGATTACGGATTACACGGGTCAAACAAAAGCTTCTTTATTCTGGGTTACACTAGCAGAGCAAACTGTGGATTTGTCCAAAGCCCACTTCCGGCTGAAACTGTATACTCCGACAAGTGCTATCTACTCCGTTTATTTTTTAACTAAGGACTCGAAGCTGACTGTGGCCACAAGGTAGAAAATCGTGGATTTGACGCAGGTACTTATTGGCTGCGGCTAAGATTAATTGCTTGAAAGGAATTGTTGATTCAGTGAGGCCGGAAATAAAAAATCCAGGTATAATCGTATGCACTAGTGTCTCTCAATTAAGAGCCAATAAACTTATTGTGCCTGGCAGATTTGTATCTTCGTTGTTGTGATAGAAGCACAGTTTAAACTATTTGTGAGTAATTTGTGATTCGTGAGAATAAATGGGTGTTTGCAATTTCTTGACGCAGACATTAGGTGGTGTCGTTAATTGGTTGAAGAGGCCAAGTAATTTCGTCAACCAAAAAGAAAATAGCCAAGTATCTTCTTATTTAAAAGCGAAGTTTATCTTAGTGGGAGCTAATTGTTAAAAGCCTAGCTTAGTAAAGCCCGTACATTCATGCTTCGCCCAAATTGATCATAGGCAATTTTAGTATTTTCCGCAGAAGCCCAGAGGTAATGGGGATCTGTATAGCAAAAAGGCCGAATTAAATTCGGCTTGCTAGGATTAGTTTGTTCAAGTTTGATACAGACCAGTCCGGGTCTGCCGATGGCTCCTCAAATCTCTCACGTAGAGTCATATTGCAATAACTAAAGTGACTTCAATTCCAGACACTGATAAGTATCCAACTAAATTTGAATAAGAAATGGTTTTAGTGGTGTAAGGATTTGGTAGGGAAAATTTTTGAATTGGGTGTTTTTAAATTGGTGGTCGGATCAATTTGGCATATGGACCAGGCAAAATGGAGTAAGGATGAGAGTTCTAGCTCGGAAGCTGGTATTGGACACTGGGGTAGATGTACGGTGTTTTGTGATTTGAAGTAATTTAGATTCAATTTAAACACGATTGATAGTTTGATTGGCTTCTAAAGCAAAAAGGTGGCTGAATTTGAATCGTGAGGAAATGAAACGAAGGCATAATTAAGGAGATACTTGGTGGAATTTATTAGCAGAGCAGTTAGTTTATTGTTGAAAATTAGGAGTGGATGAGACATTGATTTATGTATTTTTTAAGACTGTGAATGCCAATGTAAGATAACTAGACTGCTGATGTAGATACACAAGGAGCAGATGTGAAACATGACAATTGCAGCTCCGTAGTTGATGTTGGAGCACAAGCTAGCAGAAGATTTATACCTAGAAGTTTTATATCTGTATCGCAGTCCATATGAAACAGACTGGATTATAAAGGTGCGCGTGACGAAGAAGGGAATATTGAGGACATATGCGAAAGCTCATGGAGAGGGCCACATTTTCCATGTTGAACTGGCTGATGAAGATGTATGTTTTTGGTAAAGCTCATGGGGAGGGTCATGTTTTCCATATTGAACTGGCTAATGAAGATGTACGTTGTTGATGCTTGATACATATTACTTTTAGAGACTTATTTTGTGTCAGGCAGAACGCGGCAATCCAAGCATGCATGTTTCATGATGCGGCGGTACAGTTTTTTGACATGTTCAAAGTTGGAAAGGTAGTATGTGTTTTATTTTATCCGTGGTTAGAATTATAATTACTAACAACACTGCAGGGTTATGCAAAAGATTATGATGACATACAAACTTTTGGCAGCCAAGGTTCTGTCTTAGAAGAACAAGAGGCACTTGGCAATGTCTTCATGTAGGGAAGTGGTATTGTTATAACTATGCAACAGGAGTCAAAGTTGATGCACTTCTGGTGAAGACTAGGACATAGGCTTAATGCTCATGCTTCGGATCCACAATACATTGGTGCGCATTAACTTCACGTAACCTCAAACTAGCGACAAGATATCCTTTGTAATAATTGCACGAACAACACTTGAAGACACTCCGAGTCCAGTAACTAGTAGACTACCACCACCTTTCCAACCGTCTCCAAGTCCAATAGGAAACAGGCTGCCCCCTCCTTTCATTGTCTCACCAGTTGCACGTAGCAATCTTCCACCACCTTTTGTTCCATCCCCCGAAACTAGAGAGGCTCGAACTTAGGAAGTTTTTCGGAATAGATTACCCAAGCCATTTATAGTTTCTCCTTCTTCACTTAGACAAACAAGGACTACAGCACGCTCAGAAGACTACGAGCTTCTCCCAACACGACTTCACTACAAATGAAGATGACCTCGCAACATCTACTCCTCTTCACACAACCATAGTGACACGTGGGTTTGCAGAATTCCAGTCGGCTGTAAGGGGCATGTTTGAACGAACTCCTCGTGAAGAAGCTGCAACAACATTTGCTGGCATGTCGTCATATGGCCCATCTCCTTCATTCAATACTGTTCCTCCGACTTATCCTGGTATAGCTTCACGTGGTTTGTTTTCCTCTACAAGCATACCACTAAAGGCAGAGGAGGTCACCCCTAGAGTAGAACTCTCATCAGAAGATGAAGACACCAATGAGGTGCAACAAGATTACACATTCTCCAGCCAGTCCTCCAAAAATTCAAGGTGGATTTTAGTTCAAGAGCGTGCTCCTCTGTAAGAAGAAGAAATCTTATGGAGGAGCACAAAATGAGGAGACTTTTAAGAACTAAATGTTGTCCATTGGGTTGCATCAACAAATTTAACATGTCTAAATTACGAGCAGTTAGAGACAACTACAATTCAATGACATTGGCAGACCAGAATGCCTACTTGGCTTATCATGTAAGACCAGACTGCAACACCTTCTGCCAAAAATGCTTTATGGTTGTCCACCGTTTAGGGTCCACCAGAATGTCTCGAATACACAAAAGATTGGATAAAAACCCAACAATTGGTGATCACTGTGGACCAAGAAGAGTTGTAACCATGCATGCCCTTGCTGTTGTGTCATGGATGGAGAAATATTTTAAAGGAAGGAAGGAAGGAAGTATATTTTAACGTCCATGGAGGCCAACTGGCCTATGAGACGGTCACAATACAATACATCAAATAGTATCCAAACACAAAAGAAAACCACCAAAGCCCTATACAACGTGTCTCTACCATTGGGACGAAAAAACCCCCCATGTGGGAGGAAAAACCCTTGTAGTAGGCATTCAAATTCCCTATCTGGGCGCTCAAATTCCCTGTACTATGAGGGACTCTCCGATGGTGGAGACTTGCGTAGAATGTAGGGCCGAGGCGTGCAACCATTACGGCCAGACAATTGATGAATTGCTATCTCGAGCATCCGATATCGGCATGAGCTTCTCGGATGTGTGCATATGTCGGACACTCCTGTAGAGCATGGTGTTCATCTTCTACTATCCGCATGTGGCAACATTGGCATAATCTCTCATGCCGGGGATTCTCCGCCTCCATCCGCACCCCCAAAGGGCCTGTCTCAATTCTCGAGATGGTGGGACCACGCCCCTCATTGCAGCCTATGGCTCTCCGTTTCTTGGTAGAGATGTGTGCCTTCAAATCGGGTGTGGGCCACGCCCAAATAAGATTAACTCCTCATAGTGTGGTAGTGCTTCGCTTTTGGGCTTCTCGCCAAGAATGAGCACATCCCACGCACCATTAGCATTTGTTTTGATTATATTCTAGGTAGATGAAGAACATGCCGGTTGTTATATGAAAAGGTTAACAGCATCTCAACTATTTGAAAGGGAGACATAATTTGCCATCTATGCTTTCTTCAAGGCTATTTCACTTATATATGATAGCATTTATAACTGCTCTTCCGAAAAAGCCATTTACTTCACAATGCATTTCTAACAAGGTGACCTAGCAAATGCACTAATGACCTGCGATTGCACTAATAAAAAAATATTCCCAAATATTCTCTAAAATTTTGCTAGTTTGGGGGTCACACTAAAACAAATGCCTTCTTTTTTAAGAGTGTAGTGCCATTTTAGGGGGGTCAAAATGAAAACAAAAGGGCACACTTTAAAAATGAACCTTCATTTTAACGATCTTCCTGCTAAAAATTTTTGTAACAAAATTTGTCCCCTCTAGAAAAGCACATAAATATAATACAATATAGAAATGACAATGACATAGTTCGAAAACATAATAAGGAGGTTTTTATTAATCCATGAGGGCATAAGTCAATGTACATCATTACAAAAAGCAAAAACAAGGTTCTCAAACACATTCGTACAGTAAAAATGAGATGAGGCTATGACGGCATAGCACAGTGATTACACAAAAAATGTTTAAGGAATTGAGCAGGATATACAATAGTAGCCAAGGCATTTAGAAACTCTTAACAGCATACTAGAATCTTATATTATAATGTTATTGTGTAGGTGTTGGACCCAGCCCTAATTTGGGCGGCCCAGATTTGATCAAGCCAACGAATGGTTAAGATGATGCCATGTCATAGTTTTTTTTAGCTTCAAAGAAGTTGCCTCCTCATCCCTGATGTCGTGGGTCGCCATAGCCATCCTCCCGCCCGCCTCGGCCTTTGACAGGGGTAAGGAATCAAAAGGGCGGAGGGAGGAGGTTTGGAAAAGATGGAGTTTTGCCATCGCCAGAGCTCTATGGCGCTAGGAAACGCCATTGCCAGGTCCGCTTTTGCTACTAGCTTCACATTAGATGCATCTGTTTTTTTTTATGTATATCTTGAACAGATTTTCTTGGTTTCTCATCTACTTTCATGTTCATCCCTTTGCTACACCGATTAGGGTTAGGGTTCGCTCTTTCCACGCCCAAAATAGTGCCATAACCATCATTTATGCTCTAAGTCGGGAATCCATCGTCAGGGGGTCGCAACAGTTTGTTGCGTAAGAAATATTTTGACAAGCTTCAAAAAGCATTTCGGCAAGCTCGTAAATGCAGCCCGGATCATTGTTCTATTCCTACTTTAGGTAACGTGCATTCAATTCATCAAGAAAGCTCAAGCCCGTATAACCGAAAGCTTCTCTTGAAGACATTCTAAAATTTGCTCGAGCAATTTCGAGCATAATGAAATGTAACTTTTCAGGTTTGAGCATCGCGATGTTGCTAATGGTTGTGATTTTGTTGCATGATCTTCTTGCAGGAGGAGTTCAAGAGGCGCCCATTCCTACATATTTTACTTGGTGGATATGGAGCAGAGCCACGGGGTTGCTATCTCCGCAAAACTCACGACACGTAAGATGGAAATTACCGCTTGAAGAAATAGAGGTTTGCCAAAATCTTTATTAGCAAAGTTCAAAGATTCAATATTGAGTTTGAAAGGGCTATAACACATAATCCTTTTATGTGCGTAAGTTTGTATTGTATACCGCGGTGGCAAAAGACGTGGCTAACCACGTGATTTAGGGTGTGTTCTTGCCCTCCGCCTTTTTGAAAAGGCATGCATTTTAATAAGAAGAATAGATCATGCAGACTCACTCATGAGAGTATAATAATGAGGACAAAAAATCGAAGGTCATGGAGGAAGACCAAGTGCAAGGTAACATGACAGATTTGTTTAGATGACGGATACGGCAACAAATGGGTCTATTCTAGATATATTTACAATATAGTGAACCTTAGATGGCATACAATTCTAATCCTTTTACAGGCAGGAGTTTCTATCCTATACATGGGTGGCAAATGACAGAATCTACCAAAATACTTTGAAGATAGATGTTTTAGGAGTTTGCAATAATATTATTGCACGATATTTTACTCCCTTGAATTTTCCTTTTTGTGCCCCTTGAATCCACACAATTAGCAAACTCAAATTTGCTTTTGTGGGTCCACCGCCAAGAAGACAGCCCCGGATTTGTCATCATTCCATTGATCGCCTTTATTACATTGCAAATCGACCACCATATGATGCTTCAAGACACGTTAAAACATGCTTTCAATAGCGTGTACCTTAAATGGCTCGGATTTGGTAAGACTATATCACCCAGTAAAGAACTAAATTGTTATGGATCCTTTAGTTAATATATCCGATATTCTCGCATTTTGAATAAAAAATTTGTGCAACATTGCGACAAATTGTATCCTACCATCTACAAGTGGTTTTAAGTAACTCTGGAAATGGTTTTCACTGGACGTTTCTATACATTGTTTTCACTAGACTAAAAAGATAAAACCGTATGCAAAAATTGCTCTATATACACAAACTCTCTTTAATTAGACTTAGTAAGATTTCTTATATTGTAGCCTTTGAATGGTGGCATCTATAAAGAAATGGGATTAAGTATAGATCCAAGGTATAACACCTTGGACTACCACATCCATGGTCTGCCAAGAGTTCTCTAGATTCCTTTTGTTATTCACACATGGCTTTTACCACCATTTGATGCCTTAATTTCTTGGATGCATAGCAATTAGGCTTTTGCTATTGCTGAATTTGGAAATAGCTTGAGCTCAAAAAGTGCCAAAGCTTTCAAGCCCCCAAAAGTGTTGAATAATCATATTTCAACACATCCCATTTACACGTTTCTTTGATTGAAATCACAAGGAGCTTATTTTGAAATAGTTACCAAGCATGTGTCTTTCAACACAAAAATATGCGCACTTCGTTTTCCTTGAAGGGGAACAGGCTTCACCAAGAAAATCTTGCTCGATTTCAATAGATCAAAATGAGGCCGTCTGGAAGTCATAACATTTTGGTTGTCTTGGCAAATATTTTGCTTGGGAAAATTGTGCAAGGGACTCTTTGAACTCAGGTATGGTCTAATCATGCTCTGGTTTAATATGCATGCTGCTATGCAAGCATCGGATTAAATTACGACTCTTATAATAAGTTAAAGTCATTCTTAGCTCATGGGACCGACCTTCAATAGTTGAAATATTCGATCTTATAAGCATTTAGTTGAGTTTCATAGGAATCTAAGGTAAAGATGTTCATGGGATCAATCATATCTGCTCTACTCTGACTAATGTTATGTTTTTTTCATGGGATCCTACATTGTGATTGTCTTGCAGATGGACCATGTGGTAGTTTTGTAGCTAGACTTGAATGGATATTTGCAACTCTTGAAAATTTTGTGATTTTGTTTGCTGGCTTGAGCCAAAATGATGGCATGTGATCCTTTTGTTGCTCTATCAAATGCATTTCTTTGAGGACACGCTCTTCGATATACGATTTATTTGTGCTTTAAAACATTATAGCAACATGGAAAGATATCATGGCTTAATAGTTTGAGGCATCTATTTGTGCTTTAAAAGATTATAGGAACATGGAAAGATATCATGACTTAATAGTTTGAGGCATCTTCATGTTTGAAAGGTTCATTTTATACCACTATCTCTAAAAGGGAGTACAATAAACTATATTATATTTTATCTATGAAACTCACAATATTAGATTTTGGATTTTGGCATAGATCTATCAAAGGTAGCTATGATTGAGCATGGCCATATTTAGACTCAATGTTACCAATAAAATTTCTGAGTAAAAAGTTACAGTACAGCATTTACTAGCAACACCATAGCAATTTAAGTCCAATCCTACAAATATCAGGACCACAACCGCCTTATAGCCTAGCAAATTTTTCTATTCAAATAAAGTTCAACATTTGTTTGAGCGTGACGCGCATACAAGAGTTTTGAAGAGATAAACAGACAGTCAACTTATGCCCAGCAACACACACTCTATGAACTCTTCCATTCATGTAATATTCTATGGTTTATGCAGTCAACTTATGCCCAGCAACGCTGGGCACCATTACTAGTACAATATTAATATGTTTTTGAAATAATGAAAATACTTGATGCTATGTGCGCTTTGTCGAAAAGCCTAAGTTGCTTATGAGCATACACAGATATAGATCCAAGACGGTAAAAATATGACGTGCCACTTAAATACACAGGTTGGAGAAAAAATGGGTAGGTTGAAAACTAGAATGGATAGGTTGAAAACTAGAAGGTAGGTCGAAAAAAATAGAATGTTAAGAAAATTAGGTCCGCATAAGGCAAAGCCTATTTCAAAAATTTTAGGTTGCCTACAACGGCATAGGCAAATCCTATTTTGGAAGATCTGTTATCTGGTGGCAATTGTAGTCGGAGCCCTGCAATCCATCGGCCCTTGCACTCAGAGCTCTTGTCCGAGCATGACAGAGTAAGAAGTACTGTCCTCTCAGGCCCTTCACCTCGCTCTTTCTCGGATTTTTTTTGCCATTAGCCTGTGATTGTAACAGACTGGCTGCATTTCCTTATGATCTACACAGACTGGATAATGGAGGCATGCATAGCTGTTGGATGATGTGCGACAACTGCTGGGTCTGCCACTGCTAAATCGAAGACCAAGATCTTTATGAGAAGAGCAGGTGTTGTCGGCTATGCTCTTTTGTTCTAGGTACAGAACCTGTAGGGCTATAAGAAAAAAGAGTTGTAGGAATGTCTGCCTTCTACTTTTTCTCAGTAGGAACCATCATTCTTCCAGCATTGGCATATCTCTCAAATTCCTAGAGATACCTTTATTTTTCACATCACTCCCTGCCCTTTTTTATGCTATATTTGTATTGCCCTTTATGTCAAAATTTCCAAGATGGCACTTAGTTCAGGGAAGACCAGACACATCTATTCAAATTATGAGATCATTTGCAAAGAAAAACAGAACAACTATACCAGAAGGAATTACCATAGCAAGCGAGGTAGATTCTTTGGAATAGATAAATTCAGATGAAAAGTGCAGGTTGGAAGGGAAGCCTAGTTATGCCAAGGCCATAACCATTACAGATGTGTTCAGATGTAAGGGCACTCGTGACAGGATCATAGTAATGGTTTGTATATAGTTCATAATCTCAGTTATATTTTGGCATAATGTAGAAAACATAAGATCTAATCTTTATCTTACTGTAGTTGTGAATCCAGCCATAGAAATGCCTGCTTATGTTATAACTGCAGTGCTTTTGGACAGATATGATAGGAAGTACATGTCATTGCTACATTTTTATTTTGTGCCATATTTTGCAGTGTTGGAAGTTTTCTTTATGCTCAGTCTTTGCCATCTTTAAATGCACCGAAATCAAAGGACCTAAGGGCTATAGGCAGTTGTTCAGCAAGGTCAAGCTTTATTTCAGCTTAAAAGCACGGGGTCCATTTGGTGGAGAATGTTAGTTTCTGGCAAAAAATTTGAGTAAGTGAGAAATCCCAAACTTATGTGCTCTTTCGTATGAGTACAAGGTCATTGTTCAGAAGTTTTCTCCAAGCTTGATGGTTCTGAAGATTAATGGTTCTATGCTTCTTGAGACAATATCTGGATTCTCCAAGTTTTCAGAAGATTAATGGTTGTATGCTTATTGAGACAGTATCTGGATTCTTTGCATGTTGTGACAAGTTGAACCAGAGTCTACATGCTTTATATTCAGTTTAATGTGTGAGCCACTAAAGACTCAATAGTTAGTCTCTCCATGTTTTTTGCTGAGTATTGTTGGCGACCATTTTACCTTTCCCATTATACCAAGTATACCATTTTCGTTGCTTGCATGTTCTAGTCTTCACACTTGGAATATCCTTTAGTAGGAGCATATCATGTCATTAACCAGTGATTGTGACATTTTAAAAGTTTACTGTTTTCTCACTTTGCTTAGACAACAATACCTAGAAGACGAAAGAATTTATCACGTGAACCCTGGTTGATTATTTATGAAAAAAACATCCTCTTTGGCAAGAATTCGAATATATACATTGTAGACTTTGAAATAACTTTGTAGAACAAATGATTCATGGTTCTTGACATCTACATCATTAACATGATCAACTTAATATATAAGAAAGAACATGAATTAATCAAACGTGCTTCGAGCTAGTTTTTCTCCCCCTCTTCTTATGTGCACATACTAAACCTTGGGTTTTGGATTTTGCCTATGCACGCATAGGAAGAGATTCTTTTTACGGTTTGTCTACGCACGCAGAGAGAGAGTTTTTTCCCTCCCTCTTTCTCTCTCTCTTCCTATGCGCGCATAGACAAACCATAAAAGCATTCTTTGCCTTTCTATGCACGCATAGACAAACCGTAAAAAAAAATCTATCTCTTCCTATGCGAGCATAGGCAAAACCTAAAATCCAAGGTCTTGGCTATGCACACATGGGTAGTTTGACTTGTTTTTCCCTCTAATATTCTGTAGAATGGGCAAACAAGATGACCATATAGCATTCTCAACTCAGAATGTTTATTGTTTCTCTTTTTGCTGGCTCGAAGTCAGTCCTGAGGGCATCTCCTCCACTCTTCTCAATGCCGGTCTCATGTTTTTGATCACAACTGGAGATCCCAAACTCCGTTTCAGCTGAAATTTGGTGCGTTGCAAAGCTCTCTCAGATAGCTTTCTGAAGATATGCGATTTGCATATGCTAGAATAGGGTTTGTATAGCAAAACAGCAGTTTTCCGGCCTCCATCTCCAAAGGCGCTCAAACCCTAAGGCGGTGGTGCTGGTCACACGTTTTCACTCATAACAAGAGATCCATAAGTCCGTTTCAGCTGAAATTTGTTGCGTTGGAAAGCTCTCTTAGCAACCTTTCCGATGGTGTATGATATGACCCTGGTTGGCTAAGTTATTTCTGTGATAACAGCAATTTTCCGTCCGGGTTTGCTCTTTTGGATTCCGGATTAGGGCTTCACATATTCCCTTGACTTGCCCTAATTTGTTGGTCCGCTTTGATTCAAGATCCTGTCTAGGTACCCATGGACACTCTCAGGACATCCCCAACCCAACTTCGAGAACCGCACCCGCACCCGGACTCGGAACAATTTGCCCGACATGCCCACTTGGGAGGAGCATACAAGGCGGCCTCATCACAAGAAGAGACCTAGGCCTAGCAAAGGGCCAAGGGAGAAGCCTCTTCCATGAAGAAGGAGGCTCGTGCAAAGGCTCAGCGGGCAAGCTCAGCTCACCCGGAAGATACGGCAGACCCAAATTTTGCGCACCTCACACGCCCGATTCCACAAGGATGGCACACCCGGTCCATGCCATGAGAGGTGGAGACAAACACAAAGCGATGGTTGAGGATCACACCACTCATCTCTCACACCGCGCAAGAGCAACAAGCCTCCGTCCCCCAAGTGCTTAAGAAGCAACCGGCTATAGTAAAAGCAACAAATTTGCGTGCATTGAGACCCAAGCAAAGAATTGCTTGACAAGATTCGCTTGTTGCGGTTTGAAAGGGAGCGTGATAGCCGGACTCTTGTGGCCTCCCGCACAAATAGACACCATGTCTACCGTGAGATGAAGTTATAATGAAGGACAAGGAGAGAATTGAGCAGGAGATGGTCACCGATATCTCCCGCTCTTCGATCGACATTGCAGATGTCATTGCCACTGTGGGGCATTTTCGGATAGCAACTAACGAAAAGTCAGGTTGCTACAAAGAGGCCCTTCGTAACAGATCAAAGACAATGGAAATCACCTTCACATCGATGATGATGTAATTGCCTCTAGGATACGTGAAGTTGGAACAAATGCTCCCTTGTTCAAGAGCAAGAGGCACACGAGCTAATGAAGCTACAATCCAACAGGGAAAGGACTCCATGCCAATGCACACGAGGCCTTGCAAAATTGTGTATCCGAAAGTTGAGCGGCAAACAATTCCAGCAGAGCCGAAAGTTCGCTCGGCTTGGAGGCAATCTCGTGCACCTCACTTGCCACCCATGCTCAAGCACCCATGCGGTCGGCCTAGGGCAGCACCACGACGCCATACTTCACCATTCCTCCACGCCAACAGACCTCCTGTTCATGGACATCGGACAACGCCTTCAACTCATTGACAGAAAATACACATGCTGTCCCCAAAGAAACGCTGATCCACGGAGCTTAGTGAACGCAGCATAGAGGTCATAATTTGGTGATCCGTGGGTTCGCCGAAGAAGAGGGAGAGAATCTCATTCACCGACCCGCATGCAGATCATCAATCGTATGACATTGCCCTGGCTCAGACATTGCTCGAGCCGGCCCGCCATGGTGCTCGACGTTTCCGCTTACAAATCGTATTGTCATATTCACGGTAGCGGTCATGCAAGTACGGGATGCCATACTGCGCCAGGGCAAGCAATTGAAGGGAACATCCTTGTATGTGGACCGAGACCTCACCCCAGCGCAACAAGAGTCCCGCAGGCGTGAGCTCACCAAGGTTCGAGGCATCCGCTGTCAAGGAGGAGCTGCGGGACTAGTTCGAGGCAAGATGCACATTTTCCGCTCACCGAATGTTGTTGCGCCCCCACCTCGTCTGATCATGCTCCTCCACCGTCCGCTCCCGGCCCCATGCCCTGCTGCCACTGCCACTACTCCTCAGTCATATGCCACCCCAACTCCTACTGCTTCTCACTCTGCCCCAACCCCTACTGCTTCTCACTCTGTCCACATGACTCAGTCTGCTACCGCTTCCCACTCTTCCCCCACAACTCAATCTGCGCATGCCTCTGCCAAGCAACAAATAGGGAATGTGCCTTCGGTGGTCTCCCAGGAATTGTCGAGGTTTCCCATGGCGTAAGGGGATAGTCTCAACTCGCTGTCGGCTTGTATGGCTCTCATCTTCCTCATGGAGACATGGGAGCACGCAGACACAAAAGCTACCCGATCTTTTAGGCTATCAACATTTCTCGGCCTTCAATAGCCGCGACAGCAAGAGGGGACATGGAGGGGTTGCCTGTTATTACCGGAGTCTTTGGCACGATCGGTCTTCCCCACAAGATTGACAGACACAACCGGTACTTGTGGGTGCGGGGTGCAAAGAACCCTCTCTTCTTGGTCACGCTTGCTACTTTCCACATGCGTAAAGCAACTTTTACCATGCCCACTCGATGTGGGACGAGGCTAGCTCCATATGTCGATCTATATGATGACATACAAGAACATAGACAAATTGGGTAGTGTGGTACTCCTTGGGACTTCAATGCACTGACGGAGTAGAGCAGCCCATGAGACTTGATCCTTTGGCTCAGGATGTGTTGCATAAATGCGCCCGCGGGAGGCGGCTTGGCCACGAACATCGATGATAGTCGTCACGCTTTGGTGCGCTTGCTTCTACTATGTGGTGTCTTTTGACTTGGTAATTTGTAATGGCCCTGCACAGTGGCCTTCCTCCCCGTAAGCACCTCAGACAAGAGAATCGTGGTGGAGGATCTAGTGTGGTGGACTATCTATTAGTCACTGAAAGGGATGTACATTTGATCAACCACTTTCGGGTAGGCACGCATTTAGAGAGAGAGGAGACAAACTCGCATCACCTTCCACTCTACCCGCAGCTTGGCTTTAAGGGTGTGCTAGGAACCCCTTCTACGGCAGCCTTGTATACCTCGCTTATGATTGGATTATGAGCGTGCAAAGGATTATGCCGATATGCTCATAGATGACCTTTCAGAATTTTGCGTGCCCCCACGCTTAGAGCAAAGAAACGAATCACCGATTGAGCTCCTTGGGTAATCAAGCAGAAAGATGTTTTGGGATAGCATGCCCGAGAGGTATCAAAGGGATCGCAACATTCCCCGTAATCGGTGGTTTGATGCCGAGTGTAAGGAATACAAATGCCGGCCCGCCGTGATCACGATCCCGCAATGCGCCCACATGCCACCACACAAGATCGTGCTTTTCTTGAAGGCAAAGAAATCTCAAGACATTGCACGCCATCAAAGGGAAATGTTTTCCATGTTGAAAAGCCATCCTAGAATCTTTTGGCTAAGGTTCTTTGAAAGCCCAGCCCAAACCTACGGGAACATCACTAATGAGCAAGGGGAACAATACTTGCAAAGAACTCTATGATCCCTCAAGGGACACGAAAGCACTCATACCCCCAATGTAATGGTCCGACATTAGAAATCACAGAGGATGATGTTACCCGTGGTCCGCAGCTGCTTTGGCCAATGGGAAATCAACGGACCGGATGGTATGCGCGCAGAGTTGTCAAGTGGGCGGGGGAGCCTATGGTACCACCCTAACCACTATGTTCAACAGAGCCACAGAAGGATTCCCCAAAGAAGGGACCACAAGCGAAGTTGTCCCCATTTACAAGCGCGTGAGATCCACATAGTCCAACCAATTACCGAACAATCATGGTCGGGCTCGTGTTTGTCAAACCGCTAGCTAGCATTATTGAGCAACAACTTGACCAAAAAGGTATAACAAAAGCGAAGCTCACACAAAGTGGTTCGAACCAAGATTCAACCATTGATCATATCTTCACATTGAGGACTTTGGTTGAGGATAGCAAAACCGGCCGGGCTGACCTCAGATTGTTGCTTTGTTGACTTTGCGGCGGCTTTTGACACCGCGGCTCGAAAAGTCATGGGAAAGATTGCGGCAACTAGAGGTTCCCGTGGATATGCAAAATGCAAGATACAAAGTTGTAATGAGAGTGTACAGTGCCGATGCGGATGACGGGACAACCGCTCACTAGCAAATTTGGGGTCCGCCAGGATGTCCTCTTTCCCCAACATTGTTTGGTTCAGACATTGACCAGCTTGGAACACCGCTCATGGACAATGGGGTGGCGGACCCAACTTTTGCATTAGGTCATCGACAACTCATCTATGCAGACGATGTTGACCTCTTAGCTCACACTCCGCAGGATATGCGCCTCACTTAGATGCTCGGATACATTCCTCCCCACCACGCACATGAACGCCAATCCGCCAAGACCAAGGTGGTCCTAATCTCATCCTCAAGGCCATCCAAGGCCCCCTTCATTCACTTTATCGAGGGCAACAAGTGGAGGTGACACCCACCTACAAGTATCCGGGAGTGGAGTTTCCTTCTACACTATGCCGACACTTCTATAAGATTGCGCGTAGCAACAGTCGAAAGCACTCTATGCAATGCGTAACAATAACCACCGAGCGTAACTATATGATTGGGGCATCGTGCACATCCGCTCGTGGTATTGGTAGAGCCCGCTCTTTGTACCGGAGTTGAAGTCCGGGGCCCAGCAGTCCCTTGCTACTTGGAGCGACTTAGAACAAAAGTATAAGGCCTTCTTAGCACCGGGCACTCCGGAGTGAAATCCACGGTCCCATATCAAATTTTGTTGCAGAGACAGGTTTCCTCGCCACTTCACCGAAGCGGCCCTTGATAGACACATCGCCTATTTCCGTAAGGTGGTAAATATGGATGATGATCGCTCACCGCGACTTGGCTTATGCAAAGGGCAATGGGACCACAACGACTCAAGAATTGTTGGAAGGATAAAAGAGTGCAGTGGCTAACTAGATGGAATGTCCAGAGCACATGTGCATCCGGTAGAAAACAGAGGCGATCGTGATGTACCGAGATGTTACCTTGATGCTTGTTTCTCCAGCAAGCTTTGGGATTCCGTGGCTCGAGCAAGTCAAAAATAAAGACATTACAAGCAAAGACATAAATCCCACATTAGAACGAGGCCCCCACGCTACCCCACGCTCACATCTCCGCCCATGAAAAGCGCAGCATATCGCCTCCATTCGCATTGAGTGCCCACCATCTCCGGATTGAGACAGTCGATGGATTGGGGAGCCACGCCGGAATAGGGTTTGTCAGCCGCCAGACGGGAGTCGTTGAGGATGAGTGTCACACTTTCCGCAGCTGCCCAAAGATATGATCGATTCGACACGCTTATGCTCGCTTGATTAGACCGATGAGCCGCTACACATGATAATCGGGCACGACTTCTGCGCCCACTTTCGGATCATACATTCAGAAGGGCTCGATATGCCCCCAAATAACCATTTAATTGATGTCGCAGCCTTTATTGCTGCCACGGTTTTTTCCTCGAAAACCCTTCGTATGGGGTTTTTAATCCGGCAAGAATGTGGATCGGTCTGCGCTTTTGTATTGGGTCCCATAGGCCGATTGGTCTCCTCGTGGACGATAAAAACAATTCTATTCTATTCTATTCTAATTGAATGTTTAGTGATTATTTTTCTCTTTGGGGTACAAGCTATAAGAGAGCAACATGAAAATTCCTAGATTGTTTTGGCTTAATTCGAACAAAACATGTGTTTTTTTGAGGAACTTTACTCTAGTTTCAAAGGGTATTTAATGCTGCATTTGAATTTGTATATTGGCCTTTTTGTCACTTTCAAAATAGGCATATATATTAAAAACATGTGTTTACTATGGTGTGCATTTCTTACCAACTTTTTTTTCAAGCGATTGTCTGGTACTGCCAAATTAGTGTTTCTTTAATGTTTCCAATTTATACACAATAAACCATTTTTGGAGCACCAATTAACTTTGTGTATCTTGTAAGAAAAGATAACAAATCAAGTTAATTTTTTGTTTTTTTTGTCAAATATCATCATTTCTTTTTAGTGATGTACTATTGATAGTTTCCCTCTCAAAAATGCTTGTTTTCAGATTGTTAAATGATTTTATGGACATATTTTGGGAAGAAAACCTCTAAAATGTAAATTTTTTAGATTTTTGAAAAATGAATCTGCAATTGCACTATAGGTCATTAGTGCGTTTGCTAGGTCACCTTTGTTTTTTGAAACTATTATTAAATTGTCCATTATGGATGTCCATTGTAGCTACTGTTTTTCACAAGCATTGTTTATTGATTATATTTTTCACAAGTTATATTCCTTCAAGCAAGATCTTGCAAGGCAAGCTAACCTATATTGAAAGGGTATATTAGTGCTTGAAGGCTGCATCAAGAGATGAACGTCCTATATTATAATTCTTTTTTTTTTTTTTTTTTTTTTTTTTTTTTTGATGTGTGTCTTCAATGGAGTCTAGAATATTTACCTAGGATATTTATGGTCCACATCGCTCGCTCCTCTGTATTGGATGGCCGAGAAAGCTCTACTAACATTTGGCATGCTTTCTCTTTCATTTACCCATATAAGCTGTCGAATATCTCAAATGAGAGGATTATTGCTAAACTCTTTTCATTGCAATACTTTTTGGGCTTTATTTGCTCCTAGCTATGGCGGAGAGAAACAGAGAACATGTGGATAAGATTTCTGGGACTGCGACATATATTATTAACAATCATATGTTATAAAAATACGGTTTTTGATAGGCCAAACATTATCATCAGTGTATCTGCATAAATCCACCTAGTGATAATAAGAAGAGAAAGCCATGTCCACTACCAACTCAGCAAAACGTCATGTGTAATTGAAAATTACAAAAAAAGTTAAAAAAGAAAAAACTTACGCAAGCCAGCCTTCAGAACTTGCACCAAAGCTAATCCTATATGCGAGGCGCAAGAAAACGGCTGGTGCAACTTGAGTGTAGAATCCAGTAGGAAGGATTCTTAGAGTGAGGCCAGAAATAAAAGGAACATTTGCCTCTACATCGTTGCTACTGGGGCAAAGACTAACGCTGCTACTCTCGTCTGAAGGGAACGTAAGACTCACAAAATGCACGGCATCCGGATTAGCATTAACCCCGTTTCTGGAACCAACATCTCCCACGATTCACAAACACTTATGGTATTTATATCTTCTTGCAATTCTCAAATCATAAACACTGATGGTGTACATGTATATGCAACATTCTATAAGAATGTAATACTTTCAAGCAAAGACACAACATCGTAATCCACTAGGACTTGAAATTCCTAGAATTACCTTGTTGGTTTACCTGCAAGAAACTTGTTCGTGATGTTCAAATGGCTATGTTTGATCCATTGACAGAACTTCAGGTTCTGTGGATCACGTATTATAGCCTTCTGGGTATCGAAGGTCACCCATGGGTAAACACATATACATCAATGCTATGAGTGGCATTATGCCTGTGCGTTTACCAAGGGTAACCTTTTCCACCCAAGAGGTTTAATTCCGCACATAAAAGTAGTTTTGGCTTTTCTTTTCATTAAGATTCTTTATATAAATTATTTATTACAAGAAATTTATCGCGGCGGCCTTGCGGCCGCCGCGAACATTTCTCTTCTCCAACCCGCTGCAAAAGAAGTTTTGTGCTAAGTCGAATAGATCTCAATTATGAACATCCTTGAGATGCAAAAGATACATGCTGGAGCATATCCAGGCCTGTTTGTGTTTATCACTTTAGCACACTTGCTTCTGCATGTTAGACAGTTACAGATTAGAAATGGGAGACAGTTAAATTGGAGCCATAAGGACGACTTTCCATTAGAGCTAATTTCATCTTTGAAGAAGTGTGCTATTGAACTTTTTTGGGTATCATGGAAATAGTTTTTTTATGTTGCATTAGTTGCTTATTGATAATCAATAATTCTCAACAGTATGCTCACCTGATGAACCCTGAAAGCAAATCTCACTCCTTGAAGTAGTAAAAATTCGCTTAAAGGCTCTTTCTTACGCGCAGATCCAAGAGCATCTAACTTAGCCATTATCCTAGTTAGAACACAATACATCGTGTTTTGCTTGAAGTTGTAAAAGAAATGTCTCGATTGTGCTTGTCTGCATGAGCACCCTTGTTAATACCTAATATTAAAATGAAATATGCGAAAGTCTAAAACAGCTATAGCACAAGTTAGCAGTGCCTTAGTGGAACTTGTATGTGCAGCAAACATTTCTGCTATGACATTGGGCAATAAATAATTGAAACTTGAGCAATGCTCTAGATGTAGTTGTTTTTGTCTAATAAAAATTTGGCTGGCTTATTTTTTTAACAGAGTTGCTAGTTCAAGTTCCTATTCTTCACAAAGAGAAAGCAATACTTTCATCGTTCCAAAAAGCCCCATATAGCCTCTCGCTTCAAAAAAAAGTAAAAAGATGGGAAATCGCTCTCCTTAACCGCCAAGAATGAAATGGCTATAAGGGAGCTTTAAATGCATAGGAAACGCTCCATTTTCATCATCACAACGACATTAAAAAGGGATTGTTACCGGAAATTCACAACCCTGGTTTGATTTATGAGGATATAAATGCTTACGTTCTTGAGCTCAGTTTTGCCCAACGGATGTGTGGTGAGTTGGTATAGGCCTAGTAATGCCAAAATAAATGTTCATTTGGTCAAGGGTTCAAACCTTGCCAATGTATGTTTATCTTTGGGAGTTGGTTACTGGGGTTATACGATGATGATCCCCGACGTGGTAGAACTTAAAAGCCTATACGTGTCCTCCACTTTGGCTGCCGCAAGGTAGTGGGATATAGCTACCTTAAACAAAAATAAAAAATACTCGTGACTTCCTAAGGCGGGAGATATCCTGCCTACAAAGTGTGCATGTAAGGCAAAAGTTTTGCCCAACCGGATGTGTGGTGAGTTGGTATAGGCCTAGTAATGCCAAAATAATGTTCATTTGGTCAAGGGTTTAAACCTTTGCCAATGTATGTTTATCTTTGGGAGTTGGTTACCGGGTTATAATGATGATGATCCCCGACGTGGTAGAACTTAAAAGCCTATACGTGTCCTCCACTTTGGCTGCCGCAAGGCAGTGGGATATAGCTAGCTAGTCTGTACAAGATTAGTCTAGCATGGACCTTAAACAAAAATAAAAAATACTCGTGACTTCCTAAGGCGGGAGATATCCTGCCTACAAAGTGTGCATGTAAGGCAAAAGTTTTGCCCAACGGATGTGTGGTGAGTTGGTATAGGCCCACAAACCTTGCCAATGTATGTTTATCTTTGGGAGTTGGTTATCAAGTTATACGATGATGATCCCCGACGTGGTAGAACCGAAAAGCCTATTTGTGTCCTCCACTTTGGCTGCCGCGAAGGCAGTGGGATATAGCTAGCTAGTCTGTACAAGATTAGTCTAGCATGGACCTTAAACAAAAATAAAAAATACTCGTGACTTCCTAAGGCGGGAGATATCCTGCCTACAAAGTGTGCATGTAAGGCAAAAGTTTTGCCCAACGGATGTGTGGTGAGTTGGTATAGGCCTAGTAATGCCAAAATAAATGTGCATTTGGTCAAGGGTTCAAACCTTGCCAATGTATGTTTATCTTTGGGAGTTGGTTCTTACAAGGTTATATCTGATGATGATCCCCGACGTGGTAGAACTTAAAAGCCTATACGTGTCCTCCACTTTGGTTTCGCCGCGAAGGCGTTGGGATATAGCTAGCTAGTCCGTACAAGATTAGTCTAGCATGGACCTTAAACAAAAAAAAAAAAAAAAATTTGGACCATTTCTCGATTTAAACTCTTAGGAAACTTCCATAATCTTTATAATGATCTGGACACTATGAATGGAAGGACACTATGAACGGAAATCAGAGCCATATTTTGTGATCGTGACCAAATGTTGTATCTTATAAACAATGTCATCTTTTTTGGTGACATTTTCTATTATCACTCTCATATGCTACACAAGTTGATTGCAGAAGTGTTTTATGACTTAGGCAAGGGAATTCCTCATTGTTGTACAGTCTTCTTATTTTGTTCATTTTGGGCACGGTTAAGTGAATCGCTCAAATGTCCGCATGCTTTCTGGATCAAAGCCCCCAAAGAAAACCGCATTATAGACAATAAGCAATAGCAGTTTAGTTAAAAAGTAGTAGAATTGAAAAATCACAAAGCAGAAGAGCTCACCTGATGAACCCTGAAAGCAAATCTCACTCCTTGAAGTAGTAAAAATTCGCTTAAAGGCTCTTTCTTAGGCGCAGATCCAAGAGCATCTAACTTAGCCATTATCCTAGTTAGAACACAATACATCGTGTTTTGCTTGAAGTTGTAAAAGAAATGTCTCGATTGTGCTTGTCTGCATGAGCACCCTTGTTAATACCTAATATTAAAATGAAATATGCGAAAGTCTAAAACAGCTATAGCACAAGTTAGCAGTGTTTTAGTGGAACTTGTATGTGCGCAAAACATTTCGCTATGACATTGGGCAATAAATAATTGAAACTTGAGCAATGCTCTAGATGTAGTTGTTTTTGTCTAATAAAAATTTGGCTGGCTTATTTTTTTAACAGAGTTGCTAGTTCAAGTTCCTATTCTTCACAAAGAGAAAGCAATACTTTCTGTCGTCCAAAAAAAGCCCCATATAGCCTCTGCTTCAAAAAGTAAAAGATGGGAAATCGTTCTCCTTAACCGCCAAGAATGAAATGGCTATAAGGGAGCTTTTAAATGCATAGGAAACGCCCATTTTCATCATCACAACGACATTAAAAAGGGATTGTTACCGGAATTCACAACCCCGGGTTTGATTTATGAGGATATAAATGCTTACGCTTCTTGAGCTCCGTTTTTGCCTAAATCCGGATGTGTGGTGAGTTGGTATAGGCCTAGTAATGCCAAAATAAATATTCATTTGGTCAAGGGTTCAAACTTGCCAATGTATGTTTATCTTTGGGAGTTGGTTACTGGGGTTATACGATGATGATCCCCGACGTGGTAGAACTTAAAAGCCTATAATCGTGTCCTCCACTTTGGCCGCCGGCAGGCAAGGGGATATAGCTAGCTAGTCTGTACAAGATTAGTCTAGCATGGACCTTAAACAAAAATAAAAATACTGCGGACTTTCTAAGGAGATATCCCCGCCTACAAAGTGTGCATGTAAGGCAAAAGTTTTGACCAACGGATGTGTGGTGAGTTGGTATAGGCCTAGTAATGCCAAAATAAATGTTCATTTGGTCAAGGGTTCAAACCTTGCCAATGTATGTTTATCTTTGGGAGTTGGTTACTGGGGTTATACGATGATGATCCCCGACGTGGTAGAACTTAAAAGCCTATACATGTCCTCCACTTTGCCGCCGCAAGGCGTTGGGATATAGCTAGCTAGTCCGGCATAAAGATTAGTCTAGCATGGACCTTAAACAAAATAAAAAATACTGTGACTTCCTAAGGGAGATATCCCGCCACAAAGTGTGCATGTAAGGCAAAAGTTTTGCCCAACGGATGTGTGGTGAGTTGGTATAGGCCTAGTAATGCCAAAATAAATGTTCATTTGGTCAAGGGTTCAAACCTTGCCAATGTATGTTTATCTTTGGGAGTTGGTTACTGGGGTTATACGATGATGATCCCCGACGTGGTAGAACTTAAAAGCCTATACGTGTCCTCCACTTTGGCTGCCGCAAGGCAGTGGGATATAGCTAGCTAGTCTGTACAAGATTAGTCTAGCATGGACCTTAAACAAAAATAAAAATACTGTGACTTCCTAAGGCGGGAGATATCCTGCCTACAAAGTGTGCATGTAAGGCAAAAGTTTTGCCCAACGGATGTGTGGTGAGTTGGTATAGGCCTAGTAATGCCAAAATAAATGTTCATTTGGTCAAGGGTTCAAACCTTGCCAATGTATGTTTATCTTTGGGAGTTGGTTACTGGGGTATAACGATGATGATCCCCGACGTGGTAGAACTTAAAAGCCTATACGTGTCCTCCACTTTGGCTGCTGCAAGGTAGTGGGATATAGCTAGCTAGTCTGTACAAGATTAGTCTAGCATGGACCTTAAACAAAAAAAAAAAAAAAAAAAAAAAAAAATTGGATCATTTCTCGATCCATAATCTTTATAATGATCGGACACTATGAATGGAAGGACACTATGAACGGAAATACTGTAGCCATATTTGTGATCAGACCAAATGTTGTATCTTATAAACAATGTCATCTTTTTTGGTGACATTTTCTATTATCACTCTCATATGCTACACAAGTTGATTGCGTATGTTTTATGACTTAGGCAAGGGAATTCCTCATTGTTGTACGCCTTCTTATTTTGTTCATTTTGGCACGGTTCACGTAATCGCTCAAATGTCCGTGATGCTTTCGGATCAAAGCCCCCAAAGAAATCGCATATAGACAATAAGCAATAACAGTTTAGTTAAAAAGTAGTAGAATTAAAAAATCACAGCAGCAGTAGCTCACCTGATGAACCCTGAAAGCAAATCTCACTCCTTGAAGTAGTAAAAATTCGCTTAAAGGCTCTTTCTTAGGCGCAGATCCAAGAGCATCTAACTTAGCCATTACCCTAGTTAGAACACAATACATCGTGTTTTGCTTGAAGTTGTAAAAGAAATGTCTCGATTGTGCTTGTCTGCATGAGCACCCTTGTTAATACCTAATATTAAAATGAAATATGCGAAAAGTCTAAAACAAATATAGCACAAGTTAGCAAAGTCTTAGTGGAACTTGTATGTGCAAAGAAACATTTCGCTATGACATTGGGCAATAAATAATTGAAACTTGAGCAATGCTCTAGATGTAGTTGTTTTTGTCTAATAAAAATTTGGCTGGCTTATTTTTTTAACAGAGTTGCTAGTTCAAGTTCCTATTCTTCACAAAGAGAAAGCAATACTTTCTGTCGTCCAAAAAAAGCCCCATATAGCCTCTGCTTCAAAAAGTAAAAGATGGGAAATCGTTCTCCTTAAATCTGCCAAGAATGAAATGGCTATAAGGGAGCTTTAAATGCATAGGAAACGCTCCATTTTCATCATCACAACGACATTAAAAAGGGATTGTTACCGGAAATTCACAACCCTGGTTTGATTTATGAGGATATAAATGCTTACGTTCTTGAGCTCAGTTTTGCCCAACGGATGTGTGGTGAGTTAGTATAGGCCTAGAGAAACAGAGAACATGTGGATAAGATTTCTGGGACTGCGACATATATTATTAACAATCATATGTTATAAAAATACGGTTTTTGATAGGCCAAACATTATCATCGCTGTATCCGCATAAATCCACCTAGTGATAATAAGAAGAGAAAGCCATGTCCACTACCAACTCAGCAAAACGTCATGTGTAATTGAAAATTACAAAAAAAGTTAAAAAAGAAAAAACTTACGCAAGCCAGCCTTCAGAACTTGCACCAAAGCTAATCCTATATGCGAGGCGCAAGAAAACGGCTGGTGCAACTTGAGTGTAGAATCCAGTAGGAAGGATTCTTATAGTGAGGCCAGAAATAAAAGGAACATTTGCCTCTACATCGCTAAGCTTTGGGGCAAAGACTAACGCTGCTACTCGTCCTCAAGGGATGTAAGAACAAAATGCACGGCATCCCGATTAGCATTAACCCCGTTTCTGGAACCAACATCTCCCACGATTCACAAACACTTATGGTATTTATATCTTCTTGCAATTCTCAAATCATAAACACTGATGGTGTACATGTATATGCAACATTCTATAAGAATGTAATACTTTCAAGCAAAGACACAACATCGTAATCCACTAGGACTTGAAATTCCTAGAATTACCTTGTTGGTTTACCTGCAAGAAACTTGTTCGTGATGTTCAAATGGCTATGTTTGATCCATTGACGTAACTTCGTGTTCTCGTGGGATCACGTGATATAGCCTTCTGGGTATCGAAGGTCACCCACGGGTAAACACATATACATCAATGCTATGAGTGGCATTATGCCTGTGCGTTTACCAAGGGTAACCTTTTCCACCCAAGAGGTTTAATTCCGCACATAAAAGTAGTTTTGGCTTTTCTTTTCATTAAGATTCTTTATATAAATTATTTATTACAAGAATGACATCGCGGCCTTATGTCGCCATGAACATTTCTCTTCTCCAACCCGCTGCAAAAGAAGTTTTGTGCTAAGTCGAATAGATCTCAATTATGAACATCCTTGAGATGCAAAAGATACATGCTGGAGCATATCCAGGCCTGTTTGTGTTTATCACTTTAGCACACTTGCTTCTGCATGTTAGACAGTTACAGATTAGAAATGGGAGACAGTTAAATTGGAGCCATAAGGACGACTTTCCATTAGAGCTAATTTCATCTTTGAAGAAGTGTGCTATTGAACTTTTTTGGGTATCATGGAAATAGTTTTTTTATGTTGCATTAGTTGCTTACTGATAATCAATAATTCTCAACAGTATTACATAGAAGTTGTTTACCTTGATGGTGGGGATGGCGAAAGGGCTGGTGCTTATGCTCTTACACTTGCAATTCATTTAGAGATTTACCCAACCGCGATGCTGAGTGTGGTGGCAGATCAAACCATAATCAGAGCCCATACAACATAATCAAACCTTAAGAACTAATAGATTAGTTCTTAAGGTTCAATGTTCTTATAAGATATCTTCAATTTAGGAGCATCCTTCATCGCATAAACCAATTTGTCTCTAGTGGACGTTAAAAATGCTTTTCTTCATGGCATCTTGTTTTGAGATGCTAACTGGTCTATATTTGTTAAGTATGACACAATTGTGATAAGATGTGGAAAGAACAAATTTTTCACGGATGAAAATGAAAGAAAAACTCAAGATGCAATTTGTTGCACCTATGCTACCTGTGCAAATATATAAAACCCTGCACAAATGACAAAAGTTCTTAGATCCATTATTATCATTTGCATCTATAATATATGAACTTTTTTCCTTTTTTTATTTAAGAGTCCAAAAGGCATTGGTATTTAAATTCTTAGGAAACTTCCATAATCTTTATAATGATCGGACACTATGAATGGAAGGACACTATGAACGGAAATACTGTAGCCATATTTGTGATCAGACCAAATGTTGTATCTTATAAACAATGTCATCTTTTTTGGTGACATTTTCTATTATCACTCTCATATGCTACACAAGTTGATTGCAGAAGTGTTTTATGACTTAGGCAAGGGAATTCCTCATTGTTGTACAGTCTTCTTATTTTGTTCATTTTGGGCACGGTTACGTAACTGTTCAAATGTCCGCATGCTTTCTGGATCAAAGCCCCCAGCAAACTGCACATAGACAATAAGCAATAGCAGTTTAGTTAAAAAGTAGTAGAATTGAAAAATCACAAAGATCAAGAGCTCACCCGATGAACCCCGAAAAGCAAATCTCACTCCTTGAAGTAGTAAAAATTCGCTTAAAGGCTCTTTTTCTTAGGCCATCCAAGAGCATCTAACTTAGCCATTACCCTAGTTAGAACACAATACATCGTGTTTTGCTTGAAGTTGTAAAAGAAATGTCTCGATTGTGCTTGTCTGCATGAGCACCCTTGTTAATACCTAATATTAAAATGAAATATGCGAAAGTCTAAAACAGCTATAGCACAAGTTAGCAGTGTCTTAGTGGAACTTGTATGTGCAAAGAAACATTTCGCTATGACATTGGGCAATAAATAATTGAAACTTGAGCAATGCTCTAGATGTAGTTGTTTTCGTCTAATAAAAATTTGGCTGGCTTATTTTTTTAACAGAGTTGCTAGTTCAAGTTCCTATTCTTCACAAAGAGAAAGCAATACTTTCTGTCGTCCAAAAAAAGCCCCATATAGCCTCTGCTTCAAAAAGTAAAAGATGGGAAATCGTTCTCCTTAAATCTGCCAAGAATGAAATGGCTATAAGGGAGCTTTAAATGCATAGGAAACGCTCCATTTTCATCATCACAACGACATTAAAAAGGGATTGTTACCGGAAATTCACAACCCTGGTTTGATTTATGCGGATATAAATGCTTACGTTCTGAGCTCGGTTTTTGCGGTCTTGATCTTTAACCCAACATGGTTGGAGCGGATGTTGTGACCTACAACACTTTGCTTGATTGTCTATGCAAAGACAATAAATTGGAAGAGGCTATTCAGCTACTTGATGATATGGTAATGAAGGGCCATATTCCTGATTCTATCACATACATCGTACTTGTTAATGGCTTCTGTAAGGAAAACAAAACAGACGTGGCCTATAATTTTTTTGAAATGCTGGTAAGAGGGAAAGGAACGGAGCCAGATCTGGCTAGTTGTAATGCCCACTTTGATAGTCTATGCAAAGCAGGAAAGTTTGACCTGGCCTGCAAAGTATATGACACGATAGTGGATAAGGATGTGGTCAAGGACAATGGGGCTAAAGGCCCATTTAGACGAAGCCCTCACATTTTTCAACAAATTAATATCAAGAAGAATAGCTCTTGACATAGACACTTACAATACGTTGATTGATGGACTGTGCAAAGCAAAGCGGCTTGAGGATGCTCGTAAGCTATTTCAAGAAATGGGTAATAGCAAGATTGCACCTAGCACACCACATATAGCATTTTGATGGATGGATTATGTAAAGTCGGTAGGTTAGAAGAGGCATGTATTGTTCAAGGACATGATTGGTGAAGGTTTTTCTCGCATACACGGAGCTACGCCAGATACTCTTTGAATAGCTTATGCAAAAATGTCATTTCATATAATAGTCTCGTTGATGGATTTTGCAAGGTAAATAGATTGGTTGATGCAAAAAACATTGTCAGAAGCATGACTGAAAAGGGATGTGCTCCTTACATGATCACCTATAGCATCATTATCTCAGCTCTTTTGCAGGGTAATGGGGTCAAGAAGCCGGAAGGACTCGCTTTGAAGAAATGCTTCGTAAAGGTCTAACCCCGGATGCCTCTACATATAATACAATTATAAGTGGGCTTTGTAAGATGAGGAAAATAGAAAAAACACTTACCTTTTTTGGAGCAATGTGTGAACATGGAACTGTTCCAGATGCTTTCACGCACAATATTCTTCTCAATGGTTTGTGCAAGTTTGGAAAGGTAGGAAAAGCATATAAATTCTTTATGTCAATAATCAATGAATAATCAATGATAACTGCTCGGGATGTGGTGACTTTTAACATTATGATTGATGGACTTTGCAAGATCGACAATTGGAAAATGCATTAGACGTCTTGCATCATATGAATCGGGGAAATGCCCCAATGTAGTGACTTATAGTACTATCATTAGTGGTCTATGCAAATCTGGTCAGATAGGTGTATGTGACCGCAGTATTTGAGGCTTTTAAGGTATGTGACCACAAGATTTGGGGACTTCTTTTGAAAATGGCTAGGAAGAAGCGGGCCAAATTTAACTCAATGACCTGATAATTTTAATTAGCGCTTTCAAATAGCGCTGAGCATGTTTAATACTACGCACTGTGCAACCGGCCGAAGGTTAGATACATCTATGGATTTCACAAATATTATCGCGGAACTTGTCTACATCAGAATCCATCGCCCATTTGCGTGGCTTCAAACACCCATACTATAAATATTGAACTACAAATATTGAAGAACAAAGATAGAAAGCTTACGGAACATGACCCGCCAGACAAATCATTGCCGTAACACCAAGCACATTGCCATACACGAATATACGTAATAGCCCAATCTTAGAGCAAGCAAAGCGGCAGAACTCTGGGCTTTTTATATCTCGCATGCTTCATGAATGGGTGGTGAGTCGCTTCCAAAAACATGCGTGAATGGCGACAACAACAGAGGCCAAGCAGGAGCCGGAAAATAGCAAATAACATGCATTTGACGAGCCTTAGAAGTTGGAACACCGTCGCCATAGTTCTCAAGTCTTCCTCGCATGAATCATTAGGGATTTTTGAGATCATAAAAGGGCCTTCTAAGAACTATCGACTAAGCTATATGAACTACCAATCGAAAACGTAAATCCCGTCCAACCAAAAAATAGTTATAACTAACTCATTTGGATCACATTTTTCTAGCATATATGTTGATAGAAAGTCCAAATGAGTTTGTTTGGTGCAATAGATAGATCTCATTGAGATCTTTCCAACCTTTGCATATCTTTTAGCCCCGTAGGATAGTAAAAAAATGGTAAAACAATATTTGTTGGAGTTTTGACAATCATAAGTGGTTAAAATATGTGCAAACCACCTAAGGTTGGAAAGATCTCAACGAGATCTATCTATTGCACTAAACGAGAGCTCATTTGGACTTTTCTATCAATAGTTATGCTAGAAAATGTGATCCAGTGAGTTAGTTATAATAGCTTTGCCGACCGACCCACCAGCTCGATTTCGATTGGTAGTTCATTTATCTTCATTTGGCTTAGTTGGCATGTTTTGAAGGCCCTTTTTTAATCTCAAAAAAACCCTAATGCCAAACGGCTGCCGCTGCAGCACAGAGAACTGGATCTAAACTACGACATGGCCGCGGTTGCGCAGGCACATATTGCAAGAAGGAATGTCACGGAATGCCTCGATTTGCTGCCCTCTTCGCGAACCAACGAAGAATACCCAGACCACTATTCTTAACCAAAACGTGGCAAAGAAACAGAGGTTTCAGATTCGTGTGCAGAGAAAACATATCCAAAACGTGGCAACAAAATGAAAGTCTAAAGTCTAAATTGCGGCGCAGAAAAATTAGTCGGGAACAAAAATGGAAAATTACAAACTCAATTATATATGTTGTGATATGCACAAAGGGGACAATGTAAAAAGCTTATGCCAAGTCTGAAATAAGCTTATGCTAAGAATGAGCAAGGTGGTGTTAAGGGGAAGATGTGAAAAGTTTAAGCTAAGAATAATTACATAATTTTGATTATCATCCATGTTCAAGATGTTTTTGCTACAAAATCTTGAGAATGCGAGGTAATTTCGGGCACCATGTCATCCTTGATGCAAAACAGATGGCAATAGTGCATGTTCAAATCGTGCATGCATGTTCTTTCGCATCTTAAGGATGTCCAGAATTGAGATCTATTTGACTTAGCACAAAACTTCTTTTGCAGCGGGTTGGAGAAGAGAAATGTTCGCGGCGGCCGCAAGGCCGCCGCGATAAATTATTTGTATATGTTAAGATAATGCACAAACTATGCCATATATAAGAATTGAATTGAACGATAACTATGAAGCTATGCCAAACAAGATTATAAGGTCTATGCTACAAATCGCAACTAAATTCATCAACACCCACAAACAATATACTTGATGCTCTCTTATGTCACAAGCTTTTTTCCATCATATGCCCGCTTATGCACAAGAATTTGCTAGTAAAATATTATCTTATAAATCTTTGTCCAAATGCTCATGCTATAAGACAGATTAGCAAAATAAACAATAGCATATAATTTGTTGGTGCTCCAATACCTGCAATATGAAGATAATTATAGTAGGAATCTAGAACCAACTATCTAGTTATTTTTACGAATGTAGATGCAAATGTGTTCCAAATATAAGCTTTCAATGTTTGGTTTGAGCCTTCTTTATAGGAACTAGGTGGCCCTACTAGGTGAAGAAAATGATCTCAAATTTAGAAAGAAAATCTTGTTAGATATTTGCCAATTTGAAGATGGTTAATTTTTAAATAGACATAAACCATTTTTTTTTCTTTCCTTAATTTTCTTTTTTTTTTTTTTTTTTTTTTTTTTTTTTTTTCGAGAGCTTTCTAGTTAAGTCCTTTTTTTATTTCATTATGTTTCCTGTACTGAAGGGCTAACCTATCCTTATAGAAACTTTTGGCTCTAAAATATTTGTGATTTCAATACCAAAATGGCTAATATCAATTTCTTTCCCTTCTATTGAAGGCAAATTTTACCAACTGCTTTTTATGGATCACCAAATATGTTGATGATATCTTCTATTGAAACATATCAAGATGATATGAAATCACTAATAGACAATATAGAAGGTTGCTAGATCTTGCAGTTGGATATAAAGACTTGCAGTTAGATCTTGGAGTTGATATTGAGACTTTTCTACACCTCAATTTAGTTGGATATAGATCTTCCACTTCAATTTCCTTCTTGAGCCCCATGGAAAAGACACGTTTTGGGTTAGAAAAGGAAAACTTCATCAACGAATAGGACTTTATTGGCCACCGAGGTCAACAGCCTATGAGACCCAAACAAAGAACACAACAGACCTATTACTGTCCAGGATTAAAAAGCCCTCTCTCTGAAAAATGTAAGAAATTTGATAAAAGTTGGTACATTTAGAATTAACTAAGCTATATGCAACTATTCTTATTTAATGAGAAGGCTATATGTATTAAGAAAAATAAATTTTGGATGCAATGACAAAATGCTTCAAGAAAATTGTTGTTAACTGGATAGATAACATTTGATGTTGAAACAAAGGACTAATATGGCCAAGTATTGATATGGAGGCATGATGGACATGTTTATATGGTTATGTTGTGGATTATATAATTTAACAACATGTAGTACAAATAGGCGACATGCAAGATAATTACAGGAATTATACAATTTCAACCATTGGAAAAGTTGATTGGTTATGATTATAGATAGACAGATAGACAGATAGATAGATAGATAGATAGATAGGTAGGTAGGTAGGTAGGTAGGTAGGTAGGTAGGTAGGTAGGTAGAAGACATATAGATAAATAGTCGACAGACGGACGGATGGAATGTTCGAAATTTAAATGAATGTTCGTAAACATTTTTTTTATGAAATAAAGGGATGATATATAGACCATATGAATGAATTTTTTGGGGGAGATGGAGGATGATCCACATGTTAGAGTTGACTTTTTGTACTGGCCTAGTGCTAAAAATCTATTCTATTCTATTCTATTCTATTCTATTCTATTAATAAGGACTAAAAGATGCCTTTTGAAACTCATTTGGTCAACCTTTACACACACATGGCATAGCTCATTTCTTAGGCAATACATCCAAATCTCAATTCCAAGGGTTGTCCCATTACAAACTTCCAAGAACTCTCCCCTTATTCTAACCTCCAAAAGTAGGGGATAAGTCTTAGCCCTCTCAGTTGATAAGTATGTCACCTCAATAGAGCAGAGACACTAGCATTGCTCCACTTGAACTTGGTTTGGAGATTGAGAATTAGCAGGCAAAGGGAGGAAGAATGACGTTGGCGCTCCTTCTAACCGCTTTGGGAGACAGGGAGAAACCGACACTCGATGGATGAGTCCTTGCTAGAGGATGTTCTCCGTAGCCTTGGGCTTCCTCGAATCTCAGAACAACAGGATGTGATAGTCTCGGCCGTACATAGTTTCCTTAGATTAGCATGTAGTAGTCGAGTAGAATAGGTTTTAGTACAAACCCGGTGGCCACTTTCTCTGTGGTCCCGCGTTTTGACAGGGTTGGATCTTTAAGAATCTCGCCCATAATATCGGATATTTAGCCTTGGGGAATCGAATCCCAAGAAATCTATTCAGTATCAACGTACTGCATGATTTTGGTGTAGAACCCATTCATTCAGTAGACGTCTTTCTTTGATCTCCTTTCTTAGACCTAGACATTCTTGTGTGGCGATTTCACGGTAGCAAGCTAGAGATTAATCAGATTTCTTACAGTAATTGGATGGATAAACAAAGGACAAAAGATTATGGCAGAAGGTTCAGGGCATGTAGGCCTAGAAAAAAAACTTAATGCAGCTGCGTCCCATGCCCTTCATTGATAAACGTCGTTAAATCATCTACGCAACATTGTATGTAAAATCAGATTAGATCATTAGTCTTTTTCTCTAATGTAGGACTTTGTATCGTTTAATAAACCTTTCACTCAATTAGATGTAGAAGGAGATTCATAATCTTTAGAGATGAATTTGATAAATATTAGAAGGCTTCAACTTGTATATCTAAGATTTATCAATATTTTAGGTATGAGGTAAGTTAGTCATGCTTTGGAGTTATATAGATGAGACATAACATTAAATAAGATGATAGGGAATAACTAAAATAAGTAGAATCGTCAAAAAACAAAAGGCATACCTGAATTGTTACGTGGACGTATAGAACGTGGCGGTGGAGCCGGAGATGATGTTGGTTGAGGTGGATTTGATGGTGGCTGATGTGGACTTGACGGTGATTGAGCTGGATTTGGAGTTGGAGTTGATGGTGGTTGAGTTGGATTTGGAGTTGGAGCTGGAGTTGGATCTAGAAATTCTTCATCGTACTTGAATAACTCAATGGCATTGAAAATAGGAGGCAAAGTAGAATTCTTTGTTGGGACCATGGAAATGGTCAATTTAGCTGGCCCATGAACATCGAAGTTGCTCCAAACAATTGTCCAATCAGTTTCATATCTGAGATTGATATTAGTGTATTGTACCTCATCATTGAGTTGAATATATAAAGTAAACATTCGCACATCACTGGCAACATGAGTGCCCAACTCCATGAAGTAGAGATAAATAGCCAAGGAAGAAGAGAATGTTCCCAAGTCCAGAGTATAGTTGAAAGTCGACACATTGAGCCCTTCCAAGGCTGTCATCATCACCTTGGGAGGTGGTTCATTGGGCATGTCATTGGTTATTATGGTAACATTTGTAGTTGTTCTAGCAATACCATCAGGTCGAGGTCTGGCATCCAAGTACCAGGTTCTGTCATATTTATCATCAGGGTATCTGCAATTCGCACAATAAGCATAAAATCCACTGAAAATCGAACCTTATTTTTGCACTCTACCCCATTGCAAGCACGTAATTGAAAAATATAGAAGAAAATCAAAAGAACAAAGTGCATAACTTACGCAAGGAAGCCTTCGGAACTGGCACCTAAGCTAGCCCTATACAATAGGTGGAGGAAAATGTTTGGCTCCCCCCCTTTTGGTGATTCGTAAAGTCGGGATGCCCTCGATTCAGCCCTTACGTCCAATGAAGCCGTCGCCACGTGGCAACTATTCTTTTCCCCAATGTTGGTCTAAATTTTAGCCCGACATCTCCGCATGGCATCCGCATTTCCGCCGACATTCGCATTTCCACCGCAATTCTTCGGTCAGGCCGTTGGATGGCCGCCACGTGTAACCGAATCGAGGGCACCCTCGACTTCACGTTTAGGGCAGCCCTTCGCTTGGATTCGGGCCGAGTCAGGCAGGCCTCGACGCTGGCGTCATTATTCCTCGCCCGGAATCCAAGGCAGAGGGGCGTTCCTGTATACAAAAAATCCACGGTCCTTATATCCAGGGTATCTATACTCGAGACCGAAGTCTAGAGGGTAGAATCCAATAGGAAGGGTTCTTAGAGTGAGGGCGGAAATAAAAGGAACATTTGTCTCTACATCGTTGCTACTGAGGCAAAGACTCACGCTGGTGCTCTGGTTTGATCCGAACATGAGACTGACATGCATGGTATCAACACCCCCGTTTCCAAACAATTGATCGAACCACTGCTCTCCAGCAGCACCAAAAGTGAGATTAAAAGTTGGCCACCGGTTACGCCCATCGTAATTCCCATAGTAAAAGGACGCCCAGAAGAAATACTTGAGGCCTTTCTCAACTGGCAAGACGTAGCAGTTGTCGGTGTTGTTGAGAACTGGGAAATACTTCAGTGTGGTGAGCTCGTGGGATATGTTGGCGCCAGAAACCACTGTATTAGATCCAGAATTAATAAAGCTTTTATCCATTAGCCACTGAATTCCTGTGGCAGGGTCTATATATGGTGTAACTGCACCGGAATCGATGCTTAGAAACCCTGCGTAAACATTTTGTTAGATCTTAGATGAGCAAAAAAACTTAACCTATCTTTGTTAAGAATGCACTTGCCTTCCTGGGCCGAAACTGCTTGAGAGAAGATGAACAGCGTCAATACAATGATGGCCATACCTGTTGCTCTACCACGGCGTACGTTGAAAACTCGAAAATTTATTTAGTGGTTTGGTAAACGTGCACTGCCGCAGAGCACACCTTCGTATGTTGTTACCCTAAACTTAAAGCAGAGATGCCATCCACGTTCAATAAGCCGGTGCATCTATGAGTCCAGGTATTACTTAAAATCGAGAATCGTCGTGGTCTTACTTGTCTAGAAAAAAACTTTCAATTCCCTTTTTTTTTTAAATTTCCTGAATTCACGGCATTGGGTTGGATGAATCAGTAGTGTTTAGCGCAGGTTGCTCTTTGCTGACATGGGCCAAAACTAATAGGCTTGGTTCCTCGATAAATTCATTCAATTTTTTTCTGATAAAAGTCAATTTACGTTCAAAGAAGCTCATGATGAGTTACCAAACATTTTTTTACAACCACATTTCAAATGCTCCAATATTGACTCTTAAAAAGGCAGCACCCATAATGCTTATCTTCTATTTGGGTTGCCCCCTAGGGGGGCAAGCCCTTGTTTATGCGGGGTTATGGCATATTCTAAGTATATACTAGTATATGCCAAGAATATGCCAATGACTGCTAAAAAAACTTGCTATAAGGTGTAAATTGACCCTCTGTTTTCTGTCGTGCAAAGTTCATTCTGCCCTTCCTAAAGCCACAAGCTGCATTTGCAGCATAGCAGAACGAGGAAATCAGCGCTGGACCTTGCGATCGGTCCTCTGATTAGTTAATTTCAGCCTCAGATCTTATCTCGCAATTCTTTGCGTAGGTCTCCGGTGGGAAAAAATGTCTCTTTCTAACAAAAATCCAATCCTGTGGCCTTTTCTGCCACTCCATGTAATGAAAGGCTGAAAACCCCAGATTATGTGAGGGTTTCGAACCCACTTCTTTGGAATGGAAGCTTCGGCAGATATGGAGTCTGAAGGCACAGAAAATGACACTAAGAGCTTTGGGGTGTTGCAAATATAGAGATCACAGAGATGAGAATGAAGAGTATACCATGGTCACGTCCCGATCAGAGCTCGGGACCACACTCCTTAGGAAGAAACTACAGACATCAAGGACCGGAAGAAGCACGAACAAGAGAGAAAGAACCAGTGCCTCAGCCAAGAATGGTCGTGGCCTTATATGCATAAGGCGGCCAACGACTATGTCTAAATTTAGGATGATACCAAATAAGGAGTTGGTTGAGAGATTCCAGCTGACAATAGAATAATTCCAACATGGGGATGGCGTAGGTGGAGACAAGAGCTCTGATGTGGGAGGGAAGAATAGCTGCGAAGATGGTTGTGACGGTAGTTCTTCTGCAAATATTACCAACAGTGGCTCTGAATCTGATGGAGGCCGGGCAGAAGAGGAAAAAACTTGTCAAGAAAGGGAAACGGCCAGAAGTGAGAAGTTGCCTTCATCTCAAGGGTAGAACACTACCCCGATGCAAAGGTATCTCATTTGCGCAGGAACTCCATCGGGGACGGGGGAAGGTAAGAAGCAGGACGGTATAAAGGGTTGCAGCTGCACTTCGTTCATTTTTCTGAAATATTCCAAGGAAATACTAGATAATCCTTACCGTGCCGTACCATCTATGCTGTATAACCCACGAATTGATGGCTTATCCATTAACTGTTATTGAGAATGATTATGAGATGAAAATTTTTGTGTAATAAATAGAAGTATGGACAGTTGTTGTTATTTGTTTTCTGTTCATATAGTATGGCAACCTATCTGCTGTTAGTGTTATGATGTAAAAGTACCATCGATCTACTATTGAGTTCTAGTTGTGTTGCTAATGGCAGGTTTGTCCATCACCCAGGATACACAGGTTTCTTTGTCTGGTCTGTTGGAACTCAGGTAATGCACCATTGCTTATGCCATAGTTACATGGCGCTCTTTCTCACAACGAATTGAGTATCCTCTCAAATTTTTCATATACACTTGCACTTTATGCCAAATGGATGTTTTTTTCTTAAATAAATATCATTATCATGTTACCACTTCTGGCTGTTTTGGCATTGACGGTCTTTAAATGCAAAATGCACATTTGGCCCATAGAACAACACGTCTGAAGTTTTTGTTTTAACGAAAATAATTAGAGGATAATTCCTTTTATAGCTGTGCATCTGATAGTAGATGTGGTTAAGTCTCTCTTAAGCATATATAGAGTGCCTTGGAATGGCATTTTTATCAGATTAAACACATCTTTTATGATTTTTTGTTACAACTTTGAAACAATGTTCTACAATCTTTAGGCATGCGAAGACCATCTTGGAATAAGTCCCAAAGTGCATTAAACACATCTTTTATGATTTTTGTTACAACTTTGAAACAATGTTCTACAATCTTTAGGCATCACGAAGACCATCTTGGAATAAGTCCCGTGCAATTCAACAAGTGCTTGCCTTGAAGACATGTGGTAGTATTGGGTCCTTAGATCAAGGTAAGGACATCCATAAAGCGATGGTTCTTGAAAATAAACTTCGAATCGACATTGTTGTTGGAAGTGCTCTCGTTGATGTTGATATGTATGCCAAATTTGGCGGTTTGAGGAAGCATGGAGCGTTTTCATAACATTGCCTTGTAGAAATGTCATAACATGGAATTCTATAAATTTGGGATATCTTTGAGCTTGGAGAAGGTTATCTTGCTTTCCAATGTTTTGAAAATATGCGATGGAGAACGTGGGATGGAGAACGTAATTATTAAGGTTACATTGTTGAGTGTTTTGAAAGCATGTGGTAATGTAGGTGCAGAGAATGTCTTTGATAAAATGCCCAATAGAAGTGTAGTGTCTGGGGGACAATAGTTACAATAGTTATAGGATATGTTACAGGATATGCTCAGCTTGCAACATGATATGCAACATGATGGTGTTAAACCAAATGCTATAATTTTTAGTGGCATTCTTACTGCAATAAACAGGCTAGCCTAGTGGATGAAGGAAATTTTTTTTAAGAGCATGAGCCAATATGGTGATCATCAAAGACAACATATTTCATGTTACATGTTTGTTGGATCTACCGGGTCATGTCATCTTTTTGTGTCAATGACGCCGAAAATTTGCTCAAAACTACATTGCATCCCGACATATGTCCATGGACCACACTATTAACTTCATGCAAAATACATTGCAATGTGTCACTAGCAAGAAAATGCTTTGATGAAATTCTTCAACTAGATCATTTTTGTTTTGGGGCATATGTGCTCATGTCATATATCATGGGGGGCTCATATGATAAAAAGTTCTTATAAAGTAGAGTTCTTTGCAAAGGTACGTGAACAACACCATCCGGGGATTGATAAAATCTATGCTATCTTTGGAAAATATAATGACAGGGCAACAATGAGATAAATTGCCTCGTCATATTGTGTGGAAATTCAGAGCATTTGGAAATGAGCTTCTACCGAAAAGAATCTACGACGAAAGAAATGTGAGTCTCTTAACTTGGCCCTATTTTTATTGCAAAGATCCGGCATTGGATATTCGTTCCTTGGATCGTAATGATATTGAACTGGGAAAATACCAGAAAAAGAAGACAATGACTCAACAATTACAAAGAATCGTAAAGTGGAACAAGCTCGCTTTTAGAGTTTTTCATTTATTATTGCATTGCAATATACTCGGAACATCCTTGCCTGACGAGTAATCTACATCCAAGCCAATTGCATAATGCATATGGTCGAACTATGTTTTGAACATAGGGTTGCCACGAGGGGAGCAGCCTATCAATTGTCGCATCATACCCTAGTGTTATCTTGGGCCATGTCTTTATTAGTTGGATCCGTTGTCCATCCAGATTTGACTCAAGTCTTGTGTTGCGGAGGAGATTTGGCAAAACCCTATTACCAGGAGGCTGGGAACGAAGTTGACAACTCCACCGAAATATGCACATGGAATCTTCTTGCACAAAATGAGAGTAAACCAATTAGGTTCTATTGACAACCATACAAAGTTCTACCTACAACCATCTTATAATGGCAGTATGGGATGCCTGATGACACCTACCATATTGATCCTAATACTAAATTGGGGTAACAGCAAAAGCAAAGAGGAGATATAATTTTGAAATTTGCCATTTGCAACAATAGGAATTGTTCAGTTAGCATACTCCTATTTGCTTTGTGCTCAAGGTATAACACTTGATGTTAGATAAGAGCAAATAGCCGTGCACTTAGCAAGCCCATCACTACAAAATATTTTCTTCAGCAAACAATTATTAATCTATTAAATGTAATGCTCTAAGGTCCATTTCGGGTTGGTGTATGCTCGTTTGATCTTGCAATTTGCTTATTGTTTTGTGTTGGCATGCGGGATGAAAGCATGCCAGAAAGAAAATAAAGCAGCCTTTCATTTTTGTGAATAATGAGGTTTATGCTAAAATTTTAGACCATGCCAGCATATCTGCTTTCTCTTAAAGATGGTTTGACTGACACTAAAAAGTCTAAAGTTTAACCAAAAACTTCTATTCATTACTCCATAGAGCTAAACAGTCAAAGCAATGGGGCATTGAGTGTTGTATACATACTATGCAACTCATATCAAATGAATGAAGAATTTCTCAATCAATAGTTATATTTGAACGTGGACTCTTTACTATTTGCCACTTGCAATTCAACTTCTTAATAGAAAAATCAATAAGGAAATATCATGTGCTCAAGTTTCAACCTTCAATCTATCTTTGCACGAACAAGAAATAGAAAAAGAAATCGAAATATGTATTCACAATCTCATAGGGCTTGTGATATAAAGTTCAATATAAACACTATGACGTTCCCCCGGAGTATATGCTACGATATGCGTTCATCCTATGGCCACGTTAGTGTCAAGTTTGAATAGTCGACTTGTACAGGATCCAGAGTAGCCCAGAACGTCCCAAATATTGGCTTACTACATTATAAGTGAGCGACACCACTCACCTTAGGCAAGATAACTCCACATTGTCACATGGACTGCCTCATTAGCACCCTGCCCAATCAATTATCCCGTTGATAACCCCACTGACATTGTCACGTGGAGCCGCCCCATTAGTGTCCTGCCATATGGAATTGTCCCGTTGGTGCCATGTGGACCTATCCAAGTGAGCTCTGTCGAGATCCACTTATTCCAACTATCTGCTGACCTTGCTAGCGCTTGGAATGAAGGATCATCTCCGAGAGGACTGTGTCGTGCAAATTAGGCTTCCAAATACTTGCGAATGCCAAATCTACGATGGACACGGCAAGAAGACACTCAGACGTGCAAATGATGCTTCCATGCACTTTGCAAAGGTGAAATTTGCATTAGGTATGACTTCTTGAACTACTAAAAGACCAACGCTGGATAAAACCCTCACGAGAATCTCTTTGAAGCCAACAAAAAACAATGGGATAAAACACTAGAAAACCCCAGTTGTAAGGCTTGATCCCCAGTTCTGCACTCCCAGCTACGCTCCTAGATCTCTGCACGCAACTCGCTCCTTCAGCAATCCATCTGCAATCTATCTTTTTCCGAATGCTTCACCATCACATAAAAGACTTCTTTCCCATGGAAAACTCCTTCCCAAGAAATCAAGAATAATATCGTTGCGCTTATATAACCTAGCAATGCCCTTGCATGCATGCATGCATGCATGCACACACTGCATGCATGGACACATTGCATGCATGTAATTCTAGCACATAATCATTTATTTTACTATTGAAAATGCACTCTTATATAATGGCAACATTACTTACATCTTAATGTTCGTGCTAGGTTGCTAGGTCCGTTACACCTTGACAAAAGGTCAATGTTTTAAAATAGCAATTTCGATTCAAATACTCTATTGTCTACAACTATGACTTAAGCCACTTCACTCTCTGGCCATGAAGGGCAACCCTCCGTGCGCAACACCTTGTTAAATATTGTTTCCTTCCATAATGCCTTGATCAGTAATACGAATCTGAACATTCTCATCTTCTTTCCTTTTTATAATAGGCACCATTTCTTAGTGTATAATGAGAGGGAATGTCACCTTCATCAGGTAGATAGTTATCTACATATTGCATTGCATCTTCATACATTTTATGCTTGTTTCTTTTAGCTACATAAGTCAAACATTGCAGCATATCTATTTATTGTATTGCATGTTTTTGACCTTTTTATGTTTGTTTCCCTTGGCTACATAAATCAAGCATTGCAGTATAAGAAACTTACATATCTTCTTTTTAAAATATGCACGAAATATACTTGGGTTTCATGTCTAAACACGTGATAAAGTTTGTTGGTTGAATAACCATTTGTAGCAGGTTATGACATTTAATCTTAAATGCACTGATGACAAGTGCATACGGTAAGGTAAGGTCTAGCATGGGAAGCATACTCTAGGTCTGCTAGTATTTGATTGTCCTCAATTCTTTGCAAGATCTATGTGATGGAATTTTTGGGTTTCTAGAAAACACGCTAAGCGAGTTCACTGCAGGTTATGACATTTAATCTTAAATGCACTAATAACAAGTGCATACGGTAAGGTAAGATCTAGCATGGGAAGCATACTCTAGGTCTGCTATTATTTGATTGTTTGTTTGGCTCACCTCAATTCTTTGCAACATCTATATGATGGAATTTTTGGGTTTCTAGAAAACACGCTAAATGGAGTTCACACAAAACTTTGTGCATATTTTAGTTTACCCTATAGAATTTGCTATTTCTTAATAATCAATTATTATACCAGATGAATTGTCTAAGTTCTATGAGACTATTCAAATTTGTCTATTAGCATGAGAGCAGGATGTTGAAGTCTATTTTGGATGCCTTTATATTTAAAGAGCCTTTCTCTAAAGCATTATGCCAGTAAGAACAAAGGATATATAGTGTTAAAATCTGATGCATTGTGCATAACCATTATACCATCTTTCCCTTTTATATATTTTAGGTTTCTTAGATAGGGAGCGAGAATGTTGGAATGCCTATAATATTTTGTACGTGCTAAGTGCCTAAAATCCAGCATTTCTTAATGCAAGATAGAATTGCCAGGTGTCAAAATTATTATTGAATTTTCTATGTCCTTATTGCAGGGCATGTTCTGTGTTAATTGAGGAAAGCATGCCACCAAAGGATTAAACCTGAAGAAACAAAGCATGCTATTAGTCTCTTAGAGGAGCAATCCAAATGGATCATAAGATTTGTGCCCGATCAGAAGATCTATTACTGTAATATGTTATTGCACTATATATTTTTAGTTGAGAAGTATATCCTTGTGTTTTCAATTCCAAGCTCAGAATCACATGTGCTTATACATATTGGACTTAATATTTTGATAACGTATTAAATGAACCTATATAAGCACATTGTACACAAATTTTTGTATGTGAAATTGACTTCTAGATATATGCTCAACATGAAAATTCTAATTTTTTTATGATGCAAGAACGCCATGATTGTACACAAATTTTGCATGTGAAATTGAATTCTAGATATATGCTCGACATGCAAATTTTAGATTCTCTGTGATGCAAAAACCTCATTTGCATGACCCAAAAGCAAAAACCTCAACACTCTCACCTCTTTGTCGCATTCCAACTTGAATATATATTTTGCATCATGCCCGTACGAATCTCTAGAAATAATTGCTTTTTCTATGCACTACTCTTCAATCGCTCAAGTGAAAATGCCATTCACAACCTATTTTCCTCCGGCCAAATCCTATAAATGGAAAATCAATCACTGTCATAATTTAATTTTGGATTTGCAAGGGATAATTTCAAATCTTTGCATTTTCTATTTCCTTTTTTATGTATAGTTGTTTTTTTTTAGGAATTATTATATTTTTTTGTGAACAAATTCCCTTCAAAAGAATACAAGTGAATAATATGTCGCTTTCATTTGCATCTTTCATGTCATCTTCATTTGCATCTTTAAAACTTTTTGCGATGCTATCCTATTTGCTTGCAGCCTCAGCCTATGGAGCTATAGTTCGTTAGCATTTAGGCTTCAACAATAACGTATGTTTCTCATCTTCACATGTATTGCCAGAAATGTTGCATGCCTTCATAGTCTATATCTTTATTCATCTTCCACTTCCCTATTACAGATATCTGTAAATACAAAAACGTTGCCCTACCCTTTAGTTACATCTATTGATTTCAACAATGTCAAAGACCCAAGTAGATAAGAAACCACTACCATCATTTCCAAGTCCTAATCGAATAACCTATGTATTCTATTTATCTACGCGCTCCATGACATTGATCTATTCCATCCTATCTATCTATTCCAATACTCCCATTCCCTTCTATCCAACTATTACATTCTATCCACATCCCATTCCATTCCACCTACACATTCTATCCACATCTGCCTATTCCGGACATCCGCGACTAATGCCCGGCATCGCCGCGCACACGTTTCTAGTGGGATATTATAATGTCTATATTATTTTAGCTCATATTATATTGTCCAGCTCATCCTATTATTAAAGTCCCATTTTTTTGGAGCATGCATTCATTTTGTATATGTATACATAGAAAATGCATAGGATATGGTGCGCATTAGAAAATGCATAGAATATGGTCCAATTAGTCATGATTTGTGCTCCATAATATTGGAGATAGAAACTATGTTTGTAGACCAGTAGGTTTGCTACACTTGTTGCATGTTTGATCACATGTTTGAGTCGAGAAAGACCCTTAGACTTAAGTTTTTCACTCTAAGCTGCCTTTCTCGACTCGCCAATCGAGAAAGTTCCTCAGACCTGCCTTTTCCACAGAATTGACCCACAGACCTGCATTTTTCACTCTGAGCTGCCTTTCTCGACTCGGGAGTCGAGAAAGACCCTCAGAGGGGCCTTAGGACCTTTCTCGACTCACGAGTCGAGAAAGGCCCTCAAAAAACTTTTTTTTCCTAGTTAAAAAAAGGGGGTAAAAAGTTTTTTTTTTTTTTTTTTGGGGGCTCTAAGCTACATTTCTCGATTCATGAGTCGAGAAAAGGCCTCATAAGGCCTTAGGGCCTTTCTCGAGTCGAGAAAAGGTACTTTCTTCAGAAATGGCCCTTAGAACTGGTTGTTTTCTTATTTGTATTGTCCGTAGCATCACTTGCATTAACTTGATTTTGCCTTAACTTGATTTTCCCAGTACAGATCGCGAACAGAAAGGACATGATCGGGAGCCATGGAAAGGCCCGTTCATTGAAGAAAGAGGACGAGAAGAGGTTGGTGACATGCATTGGTCAGGTTAGCGTGTTTAGATTTCTATTCTATTCTATTCTTCAAGTTGCTCTCGTGGCTTCGAATACCTCGGACCTTGCTCTGCATGTTGTTCCCAATATGTGGTCTGTGTGCGAAGATGATGTAATATTTGCGCCAACCCGACCATCATGTTATCTTCAACCATTGTAGAATACAATGTAATGAAATTATTTATGAATAAAAATTCAGGGTAGATCAGCACTTTGTTTACAAAGAGACAGCATTTTCATTGGTTTTAGTTGTGCTCTTTATCTTCTCGACTCGCTAACCGAGAAAAGTAGACCACGTAATTTTCCTTAACATTTTTTTTCACACCGGAAAACAGGCATCTTTTAAAGCAATAACGTGGTTTTAAAAGTTCCCCTCATCCTTTTCGTGTAAAATAACACGGTTTTAAAAAAAAAATGGGAATAGCATGAGACCCATTTTAATTAAATGCGACTTTTATGTAGTTCTGTTCTTCATGTTTCTGCACTAACACGTATCCTATTGTTTAAATTCGGTTTTTCCGTCAAGTGAAAAACTTTTTGAATTTTTTTTTAGGCTGGTTTTCTAAGGTTGTGGAGGTTTTTGCTGACGGAAAATTTTTCCAGTATTCCAAAAATCGGAATGTGGCTTTTCATGATTTCGAAATTCATGGAGGGCTCTCAAGCTATCCGTCCCCAATTTTTGGCCCCCGCATGGGCACGGCATGAGAGCCACGTCTTTGTCCCGCTTTAGGTACCCTGCTGTTGATGCTAATCCGGTGTGTATGAGCTGCAGAATCTAGATGCTCCGCTAGATGCTCCGTGGTTGCATGCAAAGCCTTAGGTCTTTCTGTAATGGCTGGGTTGCATGCTATGCATGCAAGACTCTTGAGAAGGCATACTTCAAGAAGCATACGAGGTTCCGTTGTTGCCTATGTTCTGGAGCAGAAGAAACGACCAGATTCGATCAAGCACATGTGTCGTGGATACTCCAGGTTCATTTGCTTTTGGTGTTTAATGGATTTTAACCAGTGGATTTTAACCTGGTTCTGCTTGATGAGCTTATTGCGAGGCCCGGGTTGTGATTTATTGGGTTGTAATGAGCATAATCTGGTTATCTTTGCCGATGGCTATGCCGATCATCAAAGGGGTTGGAGCCGTTGTTGTCACCTTTACTGTTGGAGGCTTCAAGTGTTCTGAACGCCATAGCCGGTTCATATAGTGAGAACCTTCCTGATACTATTGGATTGCCAGATTTCACCCAAGAACTCCGATGCTTCCAACCCATTACCTACATGCAGGTATCATTAATTGGTCATAGTAGTTTCTCATGGTGTTTTTTCCATTTTTATAGCCTCTAAATCTTGCTGGTGCATGGTAAATTTGGTGCAGACTGTGATTAATAACTTGGATGATGCTCATGAACTCATAGATCCGGCAATCTCTGACTATTAAAGAAAGCAAACCACGATATATATTCTTGTCGGTACCGCAATTTGGCAGGGTCTTCCTCACCCTTCATTCAAATAGACCACGTACCCTCATAATTCACGAAAGGTGCAGTACATCTTTAAGTTTTGTGTTTGCACTTTCGAAGTTTTGTTTACTGATTATAAAGGCTTGAGTCTTACAGTAGCAGTTTTGCGGTGTAAAAAGGTCATATGTTCTTAAACTTTGCTAGGAGATTTGAGTTATCTATAAAGTTTAGTGGTGTATTTCTTCTTTTCTTGGATTGTATTTAAAAGGTTATAAATGCTCAAAGAAATTTCACGGCAATCCGAGTTTGTATTTTAGATTTGAGGAGTTTATTTCATGCATTTTATTGCATTGTATTAAATTGGGTTAAGCTAAAACAGTCTGATAACCCTAGGAGTTTAGAAGGCGATTAGGCGATTGGCGGCATTACTTAATCTTTGCAGTTGAAATTAGTGTTAGTTGAGGGGTCCCAGTTGCGTGTTGCTAAGGCAAGGTGTGCCTTCATGAAATTGGCGGATGTTTGTGGTTATCATGTTGCGATCATGCCATCCGCAAAAGGGCCAAGTGGAAGAAACCCATCCCCATTTCATTGGCACATATTGGGGGCGCGGCTTTCCATCTTGTCATGAAATTGTTGAATCACGGATGCATACATTTTTGCGGGTCAATTTTTAATGACTACACTTCAACGGTTGGCTACTCCTTCTCATCAAAAAGAAAGACTATTTTACATTTACACGATCTACCAAGGTGGGTAAGTGGCATGTCTTTTTTACTTCTTTTTCATTCAACTTAAAGCAACATTTGGTTCAAAGGTGATGCATACACCCGTTGCGAGGCCCAATTTTTAATGACTACAGCTCAGTTGGCTACTCCCTTCTCATCAAAAAAGAGAAGACTATTTTTACATTTACACGATCTACCAAGGTGGGTAAGTGGCATGTCTTTTATACTTCATTTTCATCATTTGGTTTATTTCATAGACTAAGTATTTCTAGGTTGCTTCGACAGCAATGTAATTATGATAAAAAGGTGGAGCCACGTGGGATATTAGTTGGTGTATTTCTCCTTGCTTTTACATTCTGGTTTATGTCTACCCTCCATGGTGCTTAGGTGCTGATTGCAGCCTTTTGTTGCTCAGGTGGGCTTTTTGGCAACACCTCTATTGCTTGAGCGATATAACAAAGAATATGAATATTAATGGTACTCTTTGATCTTCCGGAGTTGTGTGTAATTCAAATATAAAATTAAGAACATGTCAAAAATTGTATCATCCATTGTTGATTGTGAATGTGGGAGTTTGTCATGTTTACAGGAACAGACTTAGGAACTGATCCACTTATGATGTCATTCCTTACCACTTGAATGATCACTTGCATTTGATTGTGGTGCAATTTATTGTCTCTCTTTCTCCTTCTTGGTTGATTGGGAAATCAATGCAACCTACATGGAATGTGTTTTCTTGAGAAGTCACGTTTTTTATTCTTTGAGTTGAGAAAGTCAAGTGGCAGTGGCATGCTGCTTTTGTTTACAGGTACACTCTTTGCACACTCTCTGTAGTGCTTGCTTTTATTAATTGTAGTTTGTTGGTTTAATCTTTGAGCATTACTATAGACAAGGTAGGAAGGTTTATTCGAAGTTTCAAGTAGCACCTTGCAAGATTTGTAAGAATAGTTCCAGTTAGAGAATTGAATTCAGATCTGCCATTTAATCATGCCTATTTTAACCATTTCTTTTTTTTACTTTTGACCTTTTCTTTCTCTTTTATCAGAGTTAAGGAAACAAGGGTACCTTCAGTAAGTGGATTCAAGGCCAATTCTGTCTCAATGTAAGCAGCATAGAGTTCTTGAACTTGGAGCAAGCAAGAAGTTCAAAACAAGGTAAATTTGGAGATATATGTGGTATTATCCCATTTCCTGGACTGAGGAGATGGGGCCAGAGGTAATAAGGTAATAATATGTCATCCTTTTAAATAAATACTCTTAAAGCTGCTAGGGAATTGATGCTTTTAGAAGATTCATAAGTTGATGTTGCAAAATTATGAAGAACTAGCTTTGCTGCCTCTCTTAAATTAATCAGCACTACTTTGCAGGATTTGTAACAAAGAGCAGAAAGATGAAGGTCAAGAATAAGTTCCAGCTGGAGGAATAAGTTTAGGTCTACCATTTAAGTAGATGTGTACATTGAGGACCAATTCTTTCTCAACATAAGCAGCACATGGTTTGAGCACATATGAAGAAGTTTAAAAAGGGTAATTACGGTTTGTTTGGGGTTTTGAAGAGATGGTGCGAGCAATTAAATGTTATTCTTTTTTCCATCTATTTTACGTGTATAGTCTACTTCATTAATGCAAGTTGCTTTCCTATTCCAGGTCAGTTGTTTTTGTTTTCAACGCTTACCTCCCATGCAACCTGAGTACAAAGGAATGTAATATTGGACATGGTCCACGGATTGCAATTCTACATGGAAGGCAAAGAAGAAATTAGAGCTTAAATTATAGAAAGCAAGGAATCATGGTATAAATTACAAACGTAGAGCTTAAATTATAGAAAGCAAGGAATCATGCTATAAATTACAACATAGACATGTAGTACGAAATTGCAATAGGAGCAAAAGCAAATAGAAAAAGAGCATCATAGACCACGTAATTGTTTAGAAGCAAAGCAATAAATAAGCAACAAATAGACAACAAAAACCAATGCCAAACTTGGCTTTCAATCCTATCTCATTCCATCCAATGATTAGGATCTATAGTATGACATCCGCAATATAACATGGTGAAAACAAAAAGAGGATCATATGCCACTCAATTAATTGTACACAACACGAACACATTCACTCGCTTATATATTCTATATAGATAGCATGGCAACTAAATAAAATTCTAAGACATTCTTATTGAAGACATTTTATATAGATAGCATCACAAATCAACAGACAAGATGCCCCTTCTCCGAATATTAGAAATTGGAATGCCCACCGATATTTATAGACCCCCAACATTTATAGGTCGTCACACGATACCCACAAGCATTTACACTTACCACCCACCAACATTTATCGGTTCCCAAACATTTACAACTTCTCACATGATGCCCGACAACGCTTGGCATATAACTATAGGTAAGAGAATATTTTCTTCTCAGTATGGTAAATCCTGCCTAGGTGCATTTATTTAGGTGCATGTGTTCTAAGATTGCATCAACAATGAATAGGTTAACCTTCTCTTTCATATCCTAGCTATGATGAAATTTTTTCATTGATCAATAACATAAGTTTGCACATTTATTCCATGCTTGAAAATACACTCATGTCCATCGTTTCAAGATTACATGCTTTTGACGAATAGTTAGAATCATATTTTCTGCATTAAACACGATGACCTGTGCATCTAGCTCATGAAGTTTGTCGTCTAAACCACTGGTGTTGGTAGGTTCTTAAACAATTTAATTGTACTGGGTTGGTGCTGAAGCAAAGAATTATTGTCATTTTTTGCCACATCGATCTAAGCTTTTATGGCTGCTACTTCTGATCTGCTCGATAGACCCAAATTCCGCAGTCCAGATTACAATTTGTGTTTAGGTAAGTGCCTGATAATTAAGGAAGTTTGTGGTACAGTTATATTTATGCTGCCGTCGTTGTTGCGATGTGCCACCTTCTACAGATTGTGTACCGTAAGCTCTAGGAGAGCCCTTTATTAGAAAAAAGGGACATCTTAATCTCAAGGCCGTCTGGGGAAAACTCCGGTCACAATTTTTTGCAAATCATTAGTAAGGTCTCTCTCCATTCCATTTGCTATTTAAATATGGAAACACACGACAAAACATCGCCAGACATAAATCTTACAAAGTTGCAACTGCAGGTTGAAGACCCCATAAAATGCAGGTATGCATAGAGGTATGTTTCAGTAGTGGTGCTTATATTCCACAGAGGGAATGAAATTAGTAGATTGGCAATGCAAGTGAGAAAACAACGTTCCATTTTGTATTGCATGCATTGAGTTAAAATATATAATTTTTTTGCTCCCACTTATTTGCAAATCATTTACAAACACGAAAGGACTTTTTTTATGCTTCTCTATTACCAAGCTTCAAACTGATTTGATACATGTCTATCCAATGTTGTAATAACACACTCTTATTGCGAATAACGCAAAAGGGCTTTCTACGATTTCATAATACCAAGCTTCAAACTGATACTTTTGTAGGTATTCCATATTGTAATGGCATGCTCTTCAAGTTGTTTCCTAAAGCCCGGCAACGCCGGGCACCATAACTAGTTATTATAAAATTCTATATAAGAAAAACACAGCTCCTTTATTGTTTACATCACCTAGTAATCCAGCCACTCCATATTGACATCCTAATGAGCCAAGGTTTAAAATGCTTACAATATCAATGGTGCATTTGTTAAAGCTCCAGCACCATGCCCAATCCAACTGCAGCTTAGAAAATTCACCACTATGCATTAAATGCATCATGAGGATATATATCCCTGAATTTAATGATTATAATTTCTAAGCATTTTACCACGCTCAAAGTTGCAAAACATTCCAGAAGATGTCATAGGAAGTTCAGTATGCCTTGAGATTATACACTTAGAGCTATTATTAAGGATGCAACTATGCAAAGAAATACATCTTAGGAAGTTGTGGCAACTTATACATGCATATAAACCTCTCAGGAACTTACATGAAAAATGGCAAGAACTATAACAGGGGTGAGGGAAATGAAATTGAGGGAATTAAGGAAGGCTACTACCGAGAGAGATTTTTTTTTTTTTTTTTTTCTCTCTCCTCTTTAGCTAGAGCAATGGCTTTCAACGTCTCCTCTTGAATGGACCACTTACCTATTGAAATCTGAGGTTAGTTATTAAGACCACATTAATAAAAGAATCCTCTCAACTATCCCAAAATAAACTTCTGTGATGGCTATAAATTTCCTATTGTCCCTAGAAAAGAGCAATTTATGATCTCCCCTCCCCTCCAGAACATCATCATCAAACTCCACGATTAAAAATGGTAGCATGATTCATAGTTCATTCAAGAGTAGCGCAAGATTAAACAAAGAAAGATACTAATATCTGCTTCATAAAATAATAAACAATGGTTTAAATTTGGGAGACCTGCCAAAACTATATGCATTTGCTCTTGGTTTATGACAAAATCGTGAAACACTCCTTGGGATAACTTAATGCATGTACATACAAGGAGACCAGTTTCTGAAGGGGCTATCAGAATTTAAAGAAAGATAGGCATCTAAGATGGAGTCATAATTCTGGTGAACATGTATATGTAGCATAATAACAGGGGGTTTTTTTTGTGTTTTTGTACGCTTTTCACAAAGGTTTTCCTAAGATTTCATGGCGTATTCGAATGGATGTACTAATGCGTACATCTAGAGTGCACCATTTCTTAGTCGTTGATTTAGCTTTTTTTTTTCAATGGTCCAACATCCAAGGGCTCACAACAAAAGCCCTCTTTTTATTTTAGGGGATGAACATGCAAACCTCGTGATAGCATTTCAGGGCATTCTTGCAAAAAATTAATGTTCTTGTGATCACAGTGGAAACAGATTTGGAGTGGAAGCTTTAGTGCTTTAGTGCAGAGGATGATGCGGCCGGATGCTTGCTTCAGCAGTTTGTGCCATACTATTCAAAGTTTCCATGGCATTCCGGCGCCAAAGCATTTCTTTAGTAAGTTTTTTCCAAGGTATTAGCAATACGCCAGACAATATCTTGGACAGATTGGGCTGTTGCTGCCTTTGTTCCAGGTTTTATTTCCCTCTTGCTGATACCTCGGCTGTTGTCATAAAGCTTTCAAATTTAAGATACAACACCGCATGCAGGGCTCGAGCAGCTCTTCTCTAGGGTTCCAAACCCACGGTAGGGTTTCATTCGAATGAAACTATGGTTCCGCTTTGGAGGCATAGAGCAAGAGGAGCAAAAGCCGACATGCATGTTCTTGAAGTCCATGTTATTGCACTACCCTCACGAGAACGAATCTGTTGAGAACATGAGGTAAGAATGAAGAACGCAGATTTGTTTTGCGATGTTGAGCAGAGTTATTAGCGAAGAACAAAGTTTAAAATGAAACGCACTTATTTGCCGGAACGCACTTCAAAAGGAATCTTTGAAAGATTCCCTAAAATTCCCTTAAAAAGTCCATTTTAAGATTTTTTTTTGTGACAGTGTGACAATTTAAGTAATTTAGGTACCATTTTTGAGGGGTTGATTGAACATAACTTTCGTGCAAAAATTTTAAATAGCAATTTTCATCCTCCTAAACTAGAACAAAAAAATAGTTACTTTTATAAAGTGTAGCAAAAGGGGCAATAAAAAAATAGCAAGGGTAGTAGAGTGACAAAGAAGTGATATATTCAAGGTTGTGAAAATTGTACAAAATTATGAACAAAATTGTCAAAAATAGGATATTTTGATGCACAATCATCACACCGCACTTTCTTCTTTTTACATGTTCGAGTCATCGGACAAACTTACATTTTGCGAGCAAGATCGGGATGCATCTCATCCTCGACTCATTTATTCCCGATCACTTTCGAGCCTTCATCCTCGGCTTCACTCTCAAAGACTGGATGTACTCGAGCGATCTTCTTCCTCACCGTCTACAAGTGAGTCTTCATCATCATCTTTTTGGCCACCTTTTGGCTTGTTTGTCTAATCCACATGCTGACCTTATTAAAGTTTGAGTGACCATACGTAACTTATTAGCGGTGGTCGTAACAAAGTCATATGCAAGAACCTTCACTTCGGATAGATCTATGACAATTACTTGCTTTGGACTTTGCTCTCTTTTCCCTCCTGTTTTACCATCTCCAAAGTATAACTCCCACCAAAAGCATTGGCGTGATGTTTCTCATCCAAAGCACTTTTAATTGAGTGGGAATTCCATCCTCTCTTGTTACCTCCAAGACTTTAGCTAGCCGAATCGGCTTCCCGGACTCATCATTATCACCGGGACAGCTATGAGCATTCCTTTCTCAATCTCGGTAGAACCGGATACTTTCGCAACTTGTTGTGTTTGTCGCGCCTAGGGCGGCACATGACTCTGTCATCTTCATCCGAGCTAGCCAATATCTCTACATGTTCCTCTTGATTCTCAACTTGCACAGGGAGGGTTTGCCTAGATGGCCATTGAATGTAACCGGTCTTCGACCTTGTAATGAAGCTTGCAACATGTCACGCTGTTCTTGAAAAAAAAAATTGAGGCCACCATAAAGCATCTGCCTCCCCAAAGTGGTTAGAGCAGGATCGAATACTTGTCTCAATACAATCCAATGATTTATTTGAGTCAAATGCTCTTCCCTCCTTTTTACTCTTTGTGATTTCTTTCAAGCTTTTAGAGGCATTTGCTCTGCAGAGAGCATGGAACTAGTATTGGGGATGTTATGAATGAATTGAATACCGGCTGCTTGGCTGCCACGCAAGGATGTGGCATATTTCTTTTCCTTGTAAGATGGCCTTGCCATCTACAAGTGAAATTTTGATCCGATCTTTGGAATGTAATGTTTCTCAAGGGCTCAATAGCACAAAGGACCTAGTTGATCTCTTTCGAAAAATCCATTCCTTGAAATCATAAGTTTCTTCCAATAACTCGATGTCCGGACGAGGATTGTAGGAATCTTGGATGACCTCAATCATGGTACTGGCTTTAGAGCTTTTTTTTCGAAAGCAAGACGTTTAGAGAACCTACCTGAACATCTCGATCAATTTGGTCGTGTGTATGACCAACAAGCAGAAACCAATCTTCACCTTCTTGAAGATTTGTTTCTCTACTAGCATAGCACGATAAGCAAACAACGCTCGATTCTTATTTTCCCTTGTCGTGTTATCTAGTCAAGATACGTAACCCGGTATATGTTCTAGATTGGAAAGAAGCTTATTCAATATTGTGATAGTGAGATTTGGATCAGCATGAATGTTTGGATAATTCAAAAATGCCTTGCAAGATAGTTTTCCATTAAATACCATAGCACCAACAACATGCGGATGTATGAAATCTTCTTCAAGAAAGATCCTTAGGCACATTGACAAAATGTGGTAGGGTGGTCTTCTTCCTCGTCCATTCCATCAATAACAACCGATATGTAGTTGAGTGGTTGTTCCAAAGGCTTTCTTCCTATGTTTTGTCAAATTTTCTCCTTTCCAAAGATTGTTGTTCTCATCAGGTTGTTTCTCCTTCAATGCATCCGAAAGGAAAACATGTTTAGGAAAGAACCTACTTTTAAGTAGAACTAGGCAAGAACACGCCCCGAAGCTTACTTTTTTAGTGTGAAGTGTCCTTGCATTTTGTCTCCGAGCTTTTAATTGAGCATGTAGCACAAAACAGACATCCTATGCTTTCTAGGAATGGCCACACGAGAAAACTCTTTTTTCCAGAGCACACAAAAAAGTAAGAGTAGCGCATAAAGCGTTCTCCAGCCTCAACACACATCTCCTTATAATTATCGTAGACTTCTTGTTTCGTGAAATTGTCACCAAGTGGTACATAGGGCTGTTAGGGGAGTTTCTCACAAGACTCCTTAAAGAAACCTTCCATCCGTGAAAACACATTGAAGAGCATGAATTTCGGTTATGCCTCCCCTGAATGGCGAGTCATTGATGCCCGGATTCTTGTCAAGCCTTTTCTTCAGCGGTCAAGTCGTCTCACGCCTAAAGCATGAATCAATTTGAAGGCCGCTTGATGATTTTGTGTGGCCACCAAATGTGTAAGTAAACTTCTCACCATCATCCGCCTAATATTGAAGGCTAAGTAGCCCCTTTGGTCTAGCGAGTCATTGAACCTGTAACTATCACGGCAACCTCAATTCCTTTAGTCCAATCTTAAGCAAACAACGCTGAGAACAACAGTGCTTTGTATGTGTTGCCCGCAAGTGAGCCTCGTCCATGAGTTTCTTTCTTCTAACGGTTGTACATGCTGTCTTGTGTAAGTTACGCTTAAGATTTTTACTTGCAGGGGCTTTGAATTCGAACATGGAGTCTTGTGGCTTTGGTAGGTCCTCGTCTGAGACATCAACATGAGGTGTTTCTTCGTCTGAGAGATCAACATGAGGTGTACTTGTAGATGCTGAGAGGTTTGATGTGGGCAAGGCACTGGGGAGGTGCTTTCCCTCTCTCGAAAAAGTAATCGAGGCCGGTGGACGTAGTTGACCAGCTCCCCGAAGTGTCGTAGAACACCCAGTTGGTTGCGTGTCGACCGCCCCCACTTGTTGTAGTACCATTTAGCTAAATGGATGGAGTTGGTGTGATTTGCCTCCGCGGAGGAGCCTACGGTGGACTATGGGCTTACGTGATCTAAAATGAATTGGAGGAGGTAGTCCGACCTCTCTAGCCTGAGGTGGGGTGAAACGCATTGGTGGGGGCAGACGACGTTCAGGAGCAGGTTGTGGTGGAGTAAATTGAACTGGTGGTGGAAGCCGAGGTGGTCTTGCTGGAGCAAACTCAACAGAGCTGGGTGTTGGAATGTCGGATGTAGAATATTCGTGGCTACTTCCTGGTGTCTGTTGAGGAGGTGTGAAAGCCATTGCAGAGGAAGCCTCGCGAATCAGGAGTTGAGGCTCGGTTCTTTTTCTCTCGAGCCATACGGTATAAATTTATACAGAGTTGGTATAAATTTATACAGGGAAGAAAAACTTAAAAATGGCAGATCAGATAAATTTATATTGAGATGGTATAAATTTATACTCTGAGAGGGCAACATAGAAATGTAGAGCGGTATAAATTTATACTGAAAACTCACGACACTTGTATTGAAAACTTTATGGAAGCGCTATATGAAGCGGACTTAGCGAGGTACTTGGCCGCGCCACCCCTATTTTCTATATACGCAATGGAGTCGAAGGCAGCGGTCTGCGGCTTATATACCCCCTTATTTGCTCTGGGAGCGTCTATCCGCGGGTCTATCTTTGTCATGGCCACGTAAGTCTACTACGTCTTGTTCTAGTTTCTCTTTTTGTTTTAATCTGCTAGAGTGTAAACTACGGTATAAATTTATACCGAGTATGGTTACGGATGGGTATAAATTTATACGCTTCGAAATGGCGGTATAAATTTATACGAACCTGTCGGTATAAATTTATGCAGAAATGTTCACTGAAACGATATAAATTTACGCTGCAGCTCGAGCCCGGTATAAATTTATCTGCGTTCGAGAACCACCGTCGATATAAATTTTCTGGAATATAGTTCTGGATGGGTATAAATTTATCTGCCCGAGTTGTCGGCGGTATAAATTTATGCCGATCGAAAACCCGATCGATATAAATTTATCTGCCTCGAGCACGGTATAAATTTATCTGCGAATCTTAGGCAGTATAAATTTATACGCTCGAGCACCCCTGATATAAATTTATACCGATTTGTGTTCCCGAAATCGGTATAAATTTATACCGCTCGAGCACCGCGATAAATTTATACCGATCGGTAATGCAGTTGGTATAAATTTATACCGCCGTGCTCGAAACCCGGTATAAATTTATACCGATCCAGAACCATTTTGGAATCTTGGTGTCTAGTGCTTAAAGAAGTGTCGCAAACCTTAAAATTTCAGTAATATTCTTTATGTTTTAAGCTTAAATAACACAAATAAAGTGATAATTTAGTGTAGATTTTATGCTCTTTTCGCCTCTATTTTACTTGCTTTTATGGTACAAAAGGTCGAAAAAGGTTCTGCTTCTTGCATAAAATGGCCTTCTTTACGCTTTTTCCAGCCCCCAGATCAAGTTTGTAAACAAGGGCCGGGCCATCAAAGGCTGCACCAATAGAGCCACGTATATATACTAACCGAAGACGACGTGGTACGCCCACGGGGGTGCAAGAGAGAGCAAACCCAATCGAGGCGCACTTTTACTTGTGTCATCAATCGTGGAAGGGCAAGTACAAGAGTGACGATTATTACCCTGCCGGCGAAATTATCAACCTTATTGCTACAGAGGTCGATGATGAAATCTTAATGAAGTGCATGCATGACAAGGGGGAAGTCTTCTACGTTCTTGAAAGTAAAATGCTTCGAATAAGCATGTGCAAACCCAAAGATGTGCAAGAGTACGTATCGACAATTACAAGAGTGGCCATGTAAGTATTGTTTAGTGTCTTTACGTATAAATTTATACCGGCTATCTTCCTAACTTAACCCTCGCATTACAGATATAGTGGACATTTTAATGTCGGTTGTGCTTTATGGGAAGAAACAAAGTTGGTCAAAGGTCTCGGTAACCGATCCTATCAAGAGTTTGAAGAGAAGGACGAGGAAGTAGAAGAAGAAGAGGAAGAGGAACCAAAGGGTAACAAAGGGAAAGGGTAGAAAGCATTCCCTCAGAGTAGATACACAGGCTCCTACAAAAAAGAAATCTAGAGGCACAAAGGCTTTGACTATAGAGGAGTCAACAGAAGCTCTTCAGAAGGCCCCTGGAGCAGATATTGTTGTGAAGCCTGCAGATAAATCAAGTGCTATTCTCAAGCGGGTGAATGACACTAAACTGCTAAAGCAAACTATTTCTTTGACATTGAGCACCATTAAGAGGCCACCTAAAATGAAGATGGGGTCGAGTGCTACAGTCCTAAGTCGAGATGCGGCACATGTGGCTATACTGAAACAAAGAATGAGAAGAAATCCTCATGCCCATGTGTCGCCACTAGTTGTTATGGTGGACAGGAGTCAGTGCAACCAACTAAAAGATTACAAGAAGGCTGACTTCGAAGATTACACATACTACGTTCTTGGAGGCACACATAGTTACAAAGCAAGGAAAGAACTAGCAAAAGAGGAAAGCCGTGAACGGTGTGGAAGAGCGTAGAAGCACATATATACGCTTGGTGTAACAGATGAAGAAGCAAAAGTCATTGCCGTGAGTCATAATCTCGACAATGACTTCCAGCATTAAAAATGAGTTTAATAGACAAGATCCGTTTCATGCAATCGCGAGTACGGAATTTAAACAAATGTATGGAGAGGATTTTAAAAGCAAAAAGAACAAGTCTGCGGGGAGCTTCGAGAAAGCCCGCGTGATCTTGCCCTCGGCTATGACTATGATAAGAAGCCCATTATGGCGGTAAAAGCAATAATGATAACTACTTTCACCGGCATTCGAGATGGTCAAGTAAGAAGCTGCTCTTCTTTCTATGTTTTGTAGTGTTTAGCGTGTTTTACAAGTGCCGCGCGGTATAAATTTATCTCAGTGCGCCACCTGATATAAATTTATACCTTGACTAGGCACGGTATAAATTTATACCGTGCTGTCATGATATAAATTTATATCTGCCGTGCCTAGTCAGCAGATAAATTTATATCATGGCGGGAGCCTATGATATAAATTTATATACCGAAACTTCACGCAGATAAATTTATATCATGACTAGGCACTAAGATAAATTTATATCATGATTAGTCGCTGCAGATAAATTTATACCGCGGTCCAGGGATCTTAAAATTTATACCGCGACTACACACCATGTATTTAGAAAGTAGATCGCAACATATTCTCTTACGCTTAAGCAACACTAAACTAATGGCGCTTTGTCCATTTACGTGTGTGGGATCTTCAAGAAAGAATTTTTGTATGTTCAAGATGGTGAGCTTAAAAGAGCAAGCCAGTCTCAAGCAGGGAAAAACCAAAAAAAGGGTGGAGAATTAAAACAGTAAAAATATGAGCATTGTACCGGACGCAGCTTGTGGATTAAAAAGCAAAGAAATTTTTGTTCGCCTTTTGGAAAAGTCGTGGCCAAGGAATTTACATTAGACGAAATGGCCAAGGAAGCTAAGACGTAAGCCACATTTGCAATGCCGCCTTTTCTTCTACATTTTCCGGTCTTACAACATGTTTCTCTTTGCAAAATGAAGACATTGTTACCGCCAGCCGAAGTTAATGAAGCAGCTAAACCTTTGAGGACTGGAGGAGTGCAAGCTTCTCTACCCAAGTTGTACCAATCGATAGTATTATTAGAGAGCACGCCGTTAACTTTAGTGGTCGGGTAAGTTTTGCTAAAAATATGTTCGTGGTTTGTGCCTTTTTCTCACAATATTCTTACGTAACAAAGAAAAAGGGGCTCATTGATTTTTAAACCCGGTTCAGAGGGGCCAAGGAAGAGAGGCGAGACTTAAGGCAATCGAACAGGAAAGGAGGTCGCCACTAGCGCTTTGACACTTCTTATGAAAGATTTACAACGCTTTGGTCGAGGATTATGCATGTACAGAGTTGTTGAGGGTGACCGCATCGAGGTTGGGGACACTTTTGGAGAAGCGAACTTCACATTATGCATTGCATATATTCCCTATGGTTTCAAAAATTAAGGACCTACACGCTTTTGACGAGGAGGCTTTCACGCACGCAAAGTCCACTCTTTTTGGAAGGCCTAAAGGAAGTCACCTTATCCGCTAACCGGAGGGTCATCATTTTCCATTCGGACCTACAAACAATGCCTGCTTAAACCTATGGGAGTCGCCTCAAATGCCGGCTTTGAAAACTGCATTTGGTAAGCTTAACATTTAACGCTTTTCTTTTTAGTAACTCCACTGATAAATTTATACCACAAATCGCCCTAAGGTTTAAATTTATATAGCAAGGCAATGTCTCAGATAAATTTATACTGACTTGCAGTACCATGCAGATAAATTTATACCATAAGTAGGCTCCCCGTATAAATTTATACCGCAAGGCAACCCCGTATAAATTTATACCGCCACACTACCGAGCTAACTTATTTTCCTTGTTTTTATTTTACTAATATTTCATTGTTGTGTCGCTTAAGCGTGCTTAAAACAAACGTTAAGGGTCATGGTGGTGGTCCGCTTTAGTAAGTTGTTTCGAAAGCACTTTCACATAGGGTTTTACAAATACAGACGCCAAAAACCATGGTTCACTTTAATACGCGAATGAAAAGACTCCTCCCCGCACGCGCTTCCGCCTCCCTACGGTTTTGCAAAAATTAAGAGACCCACAAATGGCAAAGCATTGTGGTGTCCCATTATCGGGCCACAAATGACTTATAAATAATTTGATACTGATGGTTTTCATACAGGGACCGGATCTTAGACGCATTTTCCGCTCGTACACCAATAGCTTTAAGCCCCTTGCGAGTGGGCGCAATGTTGTCTCCGTCGACATAGACCCGGACAAAAATAAGTTTCATCGACCGGGATAAGCTCTTGTGAATCCTTTCCCCGATGAAAACGAGGAATTGGGAGCAAAAATGGTGCTTTGGCGATGTAAAAGGCACATATATACAAATCCAAATTCCACTTACGGGAAGAAGAAGAAATGAGGAGGTGGAGTTCGCCGATCCGAGCCCGTGGTGCCCGAGCCGAGAGAAACAAAATGCACTGCACCATTGGAATCGGAAGGGCGCCTCTCTCGCTATTATAACCTCGCAAGAGACTGATCCTAAGGGGAGAGAGAGTCCCGTGGATCGGGAAGAGCCACCTCCCGTATAAATTTATACTGCATGCGATTTTAAACTATCTTTCATTGTAATCTATGTGTTACTTAATTTTAATATATTTTGATGAAGATTTCTCAACCTAAAACTTTGTCTCTTCAACAATGCTTAATTAGAACAATTCTTTTTTTTGATTCATGATTTCACTCTTTCTTTTTTCTATGTTTGATTTTCTTAGTACTTATATTAAGCTTGCAAAAACACAAAACTATATTTCCTTCTATTTTCAACAACAAATACTTAATGAGTTTTAAATGTAATGTCTTTCTCCTCAAAACAAGCTTTTTTTTTTTTTTTTTGCCCTTCTTAAAAATGAAAAGGCTTCAAAAATGTTGCTTTTTTTGGGGTATTTCAATGCTATTTGCTCAACAATCTATTTTGCTCCCTATTTTGTCCATTTTTTCAAGTTTCCAATTTTTATAAAGGAATCTTTCAAACGCGACTTCTTAAATAAGTGCGTTTCATTTTAAACCTTGTTGAAGCATCAAACCTCAGACATATCCAAACCCGGGCAGGGGTTAAAGGTAAGGACGACTTGCTTTTTGTTTGCCATTTCCGGATAACGGCTTTATTCTCGTTCATCCTTTATGTCCCGACAATAAATAGGGCAAAGGGATTTGGTACGATATGTGCTAATGAAGAAAGCGCACCATCCTGCTTTTATCATTTGCATCCCAAATGAAATTTGACAAGGAGGCAAATTTTCGAGTACATAATGACGGATCCCCAATGCTAGAACTTGGAATCCAAGAAGTTAATGAAGTCGAGCAAATAGGCGAAGTTAGTCAAAACCCTTGGTCGCCTATTTGTTAAAACAGGACTTTTAGTTGCTCATGTATGTGATGCAAAAGACATCCTCACATTGGCCTTCAAAAGGAGATTCTCAATGCCGGAACCGCCAAAGGACGGTTGATTCATTATCATTCATCAATGAAAGAGCACTCCCGTCTGCTTCAAAGAAAGAAGTTGCGATAAAAGAAATTTTGTGCTTGGAGTTGAAATGCCCTTATATTACAGCCATAATGCAAAATGCTCGCATGAATATCTAGCATGATGGGTCCGGTAATGAAAGACTTATTATAGTTGACATTGTTGTGCCTAGAAAGGACCCTATTCATGGTAATACATGCGGCGCCCGAATATCGCTAGGAAGACTTCACGCAAAGCAACATGCCCGATTCAAGCAATAGTGCGAAGAGTTCATAGGGCATGCAGCCCAACTATGTTCCAGATCAAGCCGGCCAAAGCATTGGATATGCTCCGATAAGGCTTAGAATGACCCCCTGAACCATTAAATCGATGATTCTTACATGGCAAAGCCGTTTGAGGCATGAATATCTAGCATGATTAAGGCCGGGCATTGGATATGCTCGATAAGGCTTAATAGGCTTAGAAGGATGGATTCAGATTTGTGTCTCTGGATATGCTCGATAAGGCGAATAGGCTTAGAAGGATGGATTCAGATTTGTGTCTCGATGTGTGTCCAAGAACAAGGATGATTTTGTCTAATCCAACATGTGATACCATTTCATCTAACATGGTGTAAATCTATGCTAGGGTGCCATACATAACTATTCGTTTGTGCCCGCCGCTTTATCAAAGTTGTTGTTGTAATGTAAAGGAATTTCGTGCTTGGAGCTGAAATGCTAGCCTGAATGCAGCCGCTCTTGCTCTATAATGCCTAATATAGGAATTTTGCTCAAGTTTTCGTCACTTGTCATTTTACAATAGTCTATTGAGCTACCTTAGTATGCAATGGAGAATGGGAATGGATATGTTTAGTGGGAAACTAGATACACATGATTCTTTCGTTAACATGATTTTTGTGCCGTTGCTTACATACTTTTTTTTCCCTCTTCTAATAGTTTTAATATTTCACCTGCAACCAAACTTAATCATAATTTCCTACTTTTTTCTTTGGTTAATCTCTTATTCTTTTTTCCTTGGTTTTTTCTCTTTGCTTGGAGACATCACCACAAATATTCTCTACTTTGTTTACCTATGTTTGATTTCATTAGGGCCCGAAGGGCCCAAAATTTTTTTTTAATATAACAGCCAACACATAACTACCATTAACATTAATTAACACAAACCATTACATCCAACACATTCAAATTAAAATCCCCCTGAAACCCCCTTTGGTTTGGGTGCATATTCACACGGGGGGTGACGTAGGGCAGCGAGAGCCCCTAAAATTATATTTCGCGTATAAAATCAACACCATCTAGTATATTACCTCAAATCTTAGAGTATTCTGCAAATCTTGTTATACGGTATAGCAAATTCTGTACATGCATACCCCACAAACGAGGAACTTTATGTACGGTGTAGATTAAGGAATAAGGGTGAATATGCCTATCCAACAAATTCTCCTCGTTGTTGAGTCACCCCCTGTGAATATGCACCCAAACCAAAGGGGGTTTCAGGGGGATTTTAATTTGAATGTGTTGGATGTAATGGTTTGTGTTAATTAATGTTAATGGTAGTTATGTGTATATGTAGCATAATAACAGGGGGTTTTCTTTGTGTTTTTGTACGCTTTTCACTAAGGTTTTCCTATGATTTCGTGATGTATTCAAATGGATGTACTAATGCGTACATCTAGAGTGCACCATTTCTGAGCCATTGATTTTAGCGTTTTTTTTTTCAATGGTCAACAACCAAATGGCTCACAACAAAAGCCTTTTTTTTGTGGCAGTGGTGCATAATGGGCACATGAAGGGCCATTGATTTTAGCCTTTTTTCAATGGTCAACAACCAATGGTTCACAACAAAAGCCCTCTTTTTGTGTGTGTGGTGCATAATGGGCACATGAAGGGCTTGAAGGGCGCATGTAGCTCGGGTTCCCCACCGCAACACATTTCTTATCATAACTTTTGATCCGTGAGCTCTGTTTGAGATGATTTTTATTATGTTGAAAAGCTCTCTCCCGAGATCTTTTGATAGTGTATGATATGGATATGTTTGGTTAAGATATCTATGCTAAAACAGCAATGTTTCGGCCGGGTTTGGTAGACTTTCATATCCTACCAATGATTAATCTGAGATTGCGCTTATTGGATATTGTTTTGTGGCTCATTCAATGAAGCTTGCAAAAATTACCATGCATTTTTAGATTTTGAGGCGCTTATTAAGCAAATTTTAAGGCTTCTAGATCCTTGTGCTAACAAGCGAAAAGTTTCCCACTTTGGTTTCTCACCACAAGAATCCATGGAGGCCAAAGGTCACTGTTAAATTCCAAATGAAAATATTTGTGTATGGGTGTTGCAAACTTTATGACTTTCAAGATAATGGGATCAATCTGCTCTATCTTTATGGTAACTTTTACTTATATTCTATTTGTTTTATTGTGATCAAATTCAAAAGCTACAGGTGATGAAAGCCTCAAATGAATTCTAATTTTTTTCCGGTTTGAATTCTAAAATTTTTGTCACACCGGGGGGGGGTGGTGTTCCTAAGGCCCCAAAGGGCCAAAATTTTTTTGCAACACAAACCATTAACATCCAACATATAAAATTAAATCCCCAACACATAACAACCATTGACATTAACAACCAACACATAACTACCATTGACATTAATTAACACAACCATTGGGTCCAACACATTTAAATTAAAACCCCCTTAAACCCCCTTTGGTTTGGGTGCATATTCACCACCCGGGGTGACGTGGGGTAGCGAGAGCCCTCATAATTGTATTTTTGCACGCACGAAATCAACACCATATAGTATTCCGCTTGAAATCTTATAGTATTTTACTTAATCTTGTTATACAAGATAGCAAATTTTGTACTTGCATACCCCACAAATGAGGAACTTTACGTACGGTGTAGATTAAGGAATAAGGGGTGAATATGCCTATCCAACAACTCTCGTTGCCCGGAGTCACCCCCGTGTGAATATGCACCCAAACCAAAGGGGGTTTAAGGGGGATTTTAATTTAAATGTGTTGGACCCAATGGTTGTGTTAATGGTTGTGTCAATGGTAGTTATGTGTTGGTTAATGTCAATGGTTGTTATGTGTTGGTTGTTATGTGTTGGGGGATTTAATTTTTATATCTTTGGATGTTAATGGTTTGTGTTGGTTGTCTTTAACGCATGTTTCTATTATTTACAAGAATATAAATGAAAGCTTATCGAGTTTATCGCTGAAGTAAAGGCCCGAATCTCGGTCACAATAGACGCCAGTAGAAGCATTATAATAATACCCTTTGATTGATCATGGGTCCATTCCAATGAATCAAGTGGTGACTCAATAGCTTTAAGACCAACATATAAATCTGCATGCTGTTGAGCCTCACTTTTGCTTGTACTTGCATCATAAGCTTTAATTTCTGCTAGATCTTTCGTATATGTCGTTTGGGCTTCTGAAATGCACACAAACAATCATATAAATGTAAAAATGTAAAGTTTGTATTACAAGAAAGATAAGTAGAAACTGGAGATAAGAAGGACCTCGCTTCCTTTCTTATGCTCTTTAGAAATGCCGTTCACAGCTTGTTTCTACAGAATTGGAAAGCAATCTCTGCTATAACAATTCTGCTTACATAGGAAAACATACCAAATTCAAAAATGAAGGGAAACAAAGTCAATCCTTCCTGCTTGCATTGTTATGTCTAGTGTGTTGGCTTGCAAAGGAAATAGATCTCGTTCATTAAAAAAAACCTGTGAAGAGCATATATTGCACGTAATGGGCTTCTCAACATTAGCTATAATATAACAAATGATAAATGGGCATACAAATTAACAAAGAGCTTACAGTTCTAGATGTGTCCCATAGGTAGCAAAACACCGTATCATCTTCAAGTATAAAACAAAAAAAAAAAAATGTTGTTATCCGTGTAGCTCCTGGAGGTCAACAAGATTTGCAAGCTCTGGAGGAAGATGTCCATTCAAAAGGTTGTGCCCAAGGTTCCTAGATATGGTATGTCATAGTTAAGCAAGAGCTTCCCCAAGAACAAATTGTGATGCAGCAGAAAGCAAAGAGTGTGTAATATTTTCTCACAATATCCTTAAATTGATCAGTGCTCCTATATCAGGAGGAATTGCCCCTACTAAATGGTTATTTGAAAGATCTAAAACAGCTTGCTAAGCAGTGGAATCCTTCCTCTCAAGCTGCTCCCAGATAAGTTCCTGCGTTGTGAAAGTGAATCAGTTCTTGTAAATAAATTTGTAGAAAACAGTCAGTTTAAAAAAATGCATATAATTTTGTAATCTCATTAGTATATATTACTAAGAAAAAAATGCAGAAACTGCTTCGTCAAAAAGCACAAAATGTGTTTTAGGCCGCGGCAAGTCATGCTTCTTTCCAATCCATTCTACACATCAGAATTTCTCTATTTGTCATCGTATGAGACCATTTGAGATGCTTGATCCTAATAGAATGCAAAAGGCATGATAGGTTCGACTACTTACAGGCTAATAAGTTCATCATTAACCACGGGCATGGAGTCTCATTATCTGCTTTCCAACTAGATGGAACCCCATTAGGATCTGATGTTATGCTAGCTCGAAAAGCAAGCAGGGCTTGACCTGCAAACGGGACCCAATGAGCCCAAAACATAATGAAATATAGCATGTAATTTCTCTATACCATCATCGCAGAGGCAAAATCCTCTTCCAATTCTGCAAAGCAAGAAGAACAAAAATAACGTTGCATATCGCATTTTTGACATCCTGCCTTAAAACTGCTATGGTTGTTTAAGTCATATTTAATTTTAAAAATTGTTGAAAACATTATCTATGATCTTTTTCTCAACCAATAATCATCCCACCGATAGTGCCTCGACCCCTTCCATAAATATCAATGGTTCTCACACCCAAATGCTATGTTATCTATGTGCCTTTATATTATTAGATGACCTTAGGAATAACGTTTACATAGTATTTGCCATAATTCCAATAACCCATTCGCCGTGGACCACTCCCCCGTACTTGCTCCGTATATGCCTCATGACAGATTTCCAACAGCAGCGGTCTACCCAACTATTCCTTTTCGTAGATACCATGCAACAAAGTTCGTCAGCTTCTTACCATTGTACAGAATGGAGAATGGAGCTCAGAAGTTCTTGACAGATGCAAAATCTTTTTAAGGTGGTGTTCACCCCCAACTGATTTTTTGCTATGATTATGATATGGAGGCACTCCTTCAACTAAAAATAGGCCTTCCAAGAAGCCATTAATCTAACTGCTTTATGGGCCAAATTAATAGTCAAAGAATGCATTTGTTTCCCTGTATGTATCCTGGCTTTTGAAGGTTTGAAGGTTAAAAAAACTATTCTATTCTATTCTATTCAGCTTGGCCAGGCTTTTTAAGATATATAAAAGATAGACAGAATCTCCTTGATAAGCCCTATTTTCTTTAAGTTTTCTGATTTATTGAAAAATTGAAAAGCCAATTTCGTGGCGGCCATTTCCATTTAAATCCCAGATTTATTGTGCAGAAGCTTGGCACAAGATATGGTTCCGAAGACTTGGAATTGCTTGAAGATTTTAGGTTTTGCTTTGGCATTTACGGTGTATTTTAGCGGCAATGAAGCGTAAGCTTGGATATGGTATAACGGATTAAAGCATTGGGGCTGCAAGGCGGAGTATTATTTGAATCTGCCAAAACCAAGATCTATAAAATGGATTAATCCGGCTCCATCTATGTCGCAGTAGAGCCCTTCTAATGCATTGACTTCGCAGGGAGGTGAGATTTTCCTCGAATGTTCATAAGCTTTCATCCACAAGGCCCTCTGAAGGCCCTTTTTTTTTAAAGCATAGGTCGTGTATACCATTTTGTGCAGGCTTTTTCTCAGAGTTTGACCCAAAAACGGCAGATATTCTTCATTTATGATGCTCCTTTAGATATTAGCATGCTGGCAAAACCTATGGCAAAGCATTATCTTGGCGGATTTGTGAGCTATGGCGGCTTGCCATTCTGTGAACTTCCACTCATTTTGTAGGGCTGTTGCAAGAAGCCTAGACCCATTCCAACTGATTTATCAGAGCTTGCAAAGTAAAGTGTCTAGAGTCGTCATTCGTAGTCCTACTCTGAATTGAAAATAGGTCAGAAGAAGAAAGGATTTTATTTTGTAGTACAGTAGGTGCATTTTTGGAAAGTGCAGTAGGCTTCGCTTCGTCATTATCTAGATATGTAGTTTCCCAGCAAGATTGAAAGTTCTTCCCAGGAGGATGATAGTAGCAGGGAAATGAATTTTGGTTTTTGTCTGCATTCTGATTAAACATGTAAATCCTATGGCTAGAGTTGGTCTAGTACAAATTCGAGTGGCACTGTGATTCGGGTGCCTTAGAAAAGAGCTGCAGAATAAGTAGCTTAAATAAGTGCTGAATTTAATTTGCTTTTGTAGAGATATCTTAGTACAGTTAAACAGGGCAACAATGAGCCAAACATTTTATTCAAGTTAGTTCTGATTATATGCCCATTATTATATTATTTCATATTCGAGAGCGATATGTTCGATTACTAGTGCCTGGCCAGCCGTTGCATCAGTTATTGACTACGGCGTCAGTGGGTTTGTTGGGGTCATACCTCCAGGAGGTTATGGATGCACGGACTCAGTTGTGTCCTACGGGATGGCATTGAACTGTCCTATGCAATTGTACAACGTGCCAGCATACTTATTACTGCTAAGGTTTTTCCCTCGAAAACCCTTTGGGGCGGGGGTTTTTTAATCTTGTCAGTAATAGGCTTGCTGCTCTTTTTTTGGTTTGGGTCCCATAGGCCAATTGGTCTCCGTGGACGCTAAAAACCTATTCTTATTCTTATTCTTATTCTTATTCTTATTCTTATTCTTATTCTTATTCTTATTCTTATTGATATCTAAATCAGGATCATCTTATCATTGATATTTAATTAACCTTGGAAAGAAGAATAGACCTATCATAATTATTCTTGGGATTTTTATGCTATTGCACTTAACAAATATATGGTTTCCTCTCCAGTTATTGCCTTAATACGTTCACTTGATGTTTGTGCTTATTCAAACCTAGCATGTTTGGAACCATGATATTTAACAATGCTTATCAATGATGTGCAAATTGGAAAGAATCAGACAAATATCAACTACAGTGCAAATTGTATAATACAATGCAAATCCTTAAGCAAAAGAATACCAAATAATCAATACGACGTAAATCTATAAAGGAAAGATATAATACAATGCAAATCCGTAAGCAAAAGAATACCAAATAATCACTACCACATAAATCTATAAAGGAAAGAATGCAAAACAAAAGTATACTTCTTTCATGAAGTAGAACAAACGGATTTTTCTACGTGGACATATATACACATATATTTCCCTGTTAATCCAAATGAACACTAAACTCAACAATCAATTTGCAAGTTTACTACACACGGCTCTCGAATAAACATACAACCAATTTAACCTCTATTACTTCTCCACGAGAGCAACACTAAACTCAACAATTAATTTGCAAGTTTAGTTCACATGGCTCTCTAATAAACATACAACCAATTTAACCTCTGCCACTTTTCAATGATGCATTGAGTAAACAAATGTAGAAGAAAAAGGAAGAAATAGCTATGAGTGACCTACATTATCTGTTCTAATATAAAGGCAAAAGAATTGTATATAGGTACGTCAGCCATGTTTAAATTGCATCAATATCTCCATGATATAAAGCATTATACAAAAGTTGAAGCTCAAATTGCACAGCATTAATGCTGCATGAATCCTACAACGTTGAACCCGATAATCTGCTGCAATCTAGGAAACTAACATAACACTACAGAACCTGCGTGATAAATGAACATGGTTTGATACATAAACCTATTTGATCAATGAACTCGCTGGTTGTTGCTTGCATGTCTTAACAAAACAAAAGGAACTAGAATTATTACCTCCAAAATATTCTATTGATCAATTAACTGCAAAGCACTGAAGCAGCTCTAGCTTCAAATGGCTCAAACATTGCACGAGATCTCTTAGCATTTTTGTGCCCACTTTGAATCTTCTACTTCAAAAAAAGCATATGATGAAATTAATTTATGAACTCCAACAAATTTGGTATGAGAAGCAAACTCAAGATTAATAAAAAAGAGGACCCGAATGAAACCAAGGTCTATGATTGTTAGTGTGTGTTGCCAATAGGCTGCAAATATGCTTTCCTATCATCCAGTTTAGGAAGTGATATTATGCAAGTATCCATCTCCCTATACTCGAAACAAAAAAAGACAGAGTTGATACAAAAATGCTGAAAACCATGTTAACAGAATAAGCAGTTCGTTTCATAACCATGGATTATAGGTTTCTGGCCTTGGCAAATGTGAGGCTTATACTTCGCCATTACATTGCTTTGGTACCCATGAATCGTGCCACAATTTTGGTCTGCCAGTATTTCAGTCGTGAGAACCAGACAGTCGTAAATTGTGCAAAAATTGGCTGAGAGTGGGTAGCCAGACATCGCAAGCTACCCAAAAACTAATTATAAATTATTACAATTATGCAGTTAAAAACAACTCCTCGATGGAGTTATTAACATAACAAAGTATGATGAGAAGTTGGACGATGTTCCTGCTGAAGTTTTATCAATGGGATTAAAAAACCTTGCCCTTTTCGAGTTTTCGAGGAAAAACCCTAGTGATAAGCCCTCAGCAAGGGGCTTGGGCAACCGTCAGGCTACTACAATTGTCCTCAAAAAATATGAATATCGACGAAGCCAGAAAGCGCATGTTAACTGAATCCCTGCATAACATAAGTACTAAAACATATACATGATAAAAAACCACCCAATAATCACGTGCCATGCGAAAGTTTAAACATAACATAAATAGAGAGAGGGGAGAAACTAATTAATTATACATAATTAAAATGGGGTTTTTTTTTTTTTTTTTTTGGGATCAAGAGGATGAGAAAGGAAAATGTTGAGACGAAGAAGAAACATCTATTTGAGAAGTAGAAGACGACTCCTGCTATAAAAAACTAAACTAGAGGTACAAAACCGCATGTAAAAATTGCATGCATGCATGCATTTTCCTCCTCATGAGAATCTCGATCCTACAGAGTGGATCGATTCACATTCTCATGAGGACTCGCATCATGCATCCAAACCGCCGATAAGAAGAGAACTCTGCTTATGACTGTGAAGAATCGCGAAGGACAGAATTGCCTCAATCTAGACAACCGGGCCGGGATGGAAAGAGGAGAATGAAAACACGTCAAGCATTGTCTGTCCATGGCATGTAGGAAGAAGCCCCTCCCCTGCATGATTCAAGAGGAAGAGAAAGGAAACTTTTGAGACGAAATGCAAAATATGCATGCATGCATGCTCCTCCTCCTGAGAATCTCGATCCTACGAAATGGATCAATTTGCATCGCATGGATATCGGTCCGTTGCTGCTCTACACGCCTGGAGGTACACATGGCAGGGGAGGATAGGAATAGAATAGAATAGAGTATTTATCGTCCACGGATGCTGGAGAAGATTAGTTGTAAGCAGGCTAAGAGTAGATAGGCTAGTTTTGTCATCTTTTATTTTGGCACGTATCCCAAGAAGTCAATTTTTGAGGTCTAAATTTGAACAAATTCAATTGTTTCAAAGCCCTATGTATTTTCCATGCTCTACCTTTTCCCCGACGCTCTTCGGCTTGTACATTGACCAGCTAGAAGAATGGCTAGCTGAGCACGGGGGATGCGCCGATTGATGCACCATATAATCCCCTAAGAACTCATATATCTTTGATGATGTTGACACGCCGCATATACCCCGGAGGACATGCAACGCCACCGGATGCTTTGGACACTTTCGCCAATTCACCGACATGAGAGTTAACTTGGCCAAGACAAGGGTGCCGCTGGTACCATCATCCGCACCCACGCCTTCCCTCATTCACTTACCAAAAGGTGTAGTGGAGGTGGCTCGATCTTATAAGTATTTGGGCATTGAGTTTTCTACTACCACACACCGGGATGCATCCATCGTGTTACGGTCACTGCAGTCGGAAAGCCTTGTATGCAATGCAAAACAACAAATAAAGGCGGTCAGATGCATGGGGTCACCAGCACACTTGTTCAGGGCCTTGGTTGAACCGGTCCTCCTCTATGGGGCAGAAGTGTGGGGCCGGTGATATCCCTCACCACTTGGAACGATCTAGAGCAGTCTGGAAGGCCTTCTTGGCCTCGCACCGGGAGTGAAATCCACGGTCCCATATCGAGATCTTGCTCCAGGAGACAGGCTTCCTTCCATTACGAGGGTCGCTACTGAACGTCACATTATTTACTTCGAGGAAGGTGGTTGCTATGGATGAAGCCCTACTGCCCAACCTTGCTTTTGGCGGCGGCGATGGGCCCGCAGCCGACTCAAAGCCTGCTGGAAAGACAAGCAAGCCCGCTGGTTCTCGCTATGGAATGTGCGTGCACGGATGTGGACCGGTGCATACACCGGCGAACGCTACCTTGAAGCAAGATTTTTGGATGCTTGCTTCATGGCCAAGCTTTGGGATCAGAGGCCTGTCACATGTCAAGGTGGCAAATTATCGGCAGCGGAGTTAATCCCATGCTCACGAGGGCCCACACCACTACCGCGCACCCATCTACCCATGAAAAGCGCCAGAGTGATTGCTTCCATTCCAAGACAGGTGCACACCACCTCCGCGATTGAGACGGGGAGATGGATTCGGGGGCCGCGTGAGGACAGAGTCCGTCGCTGTCAACGAGGGAGGATGAAAGTCACGCCCTCTTGCCCGTCCGGCTGCACCGAAGATATCCGGGGGCCTGTGATGCCTCTGCTTGTTGTGCCCCATCGGGCCTTGCATGAGCTCACCGAGCACGGCCTCTGTAAGCTTGTTGGGATCGTGACCTCCGGAGGTAATGGATAGGCGGACTCGGTTATGCCCCCTCGGTCCGACATTAACCTCAAATGTACTTGTGATTATGTATATAATCAGGCAAGATGTCAAAGATCCTTATTGCTACTAAGGTTTTCCCCGAAACCCTTCGGGCGGGGGTTTTAATCCGGTAGTAATACGCTTTCTTGCTCTCTCTTTGTACTTGGGTCCCATAGGCCGCTTGGTCTCCTCGTGGGACTATAAAATCATATTCTATTCTATTCTATTCTTTTTGGAAAAAGAAAATCTCGAAAATAAGGATTTTTTGTTTTCAGGGCAAAAATGGCTAAGGATGAGTGATTTGACAACAAAGATGATGACTTGGCAAGTAAAGGGTGACATGGCAATGTGATAGTCATGATGTGGCAAGAAAATTATCAAACAAATTTTTTTCTAGTCAAAAACTTTTTTTGACATGGATATGACATGGTGATGATGTGGAGGTGATATATATGACATAAAATTATTATCTATCTATATCTTTATTTTATAGTGAGAAAAAATTGTTTTGGATCTTAGAAATGGTCAAAATTTGTGATGGATGAATGGTGTGCAAAGCCTTGGAAAATAACAAATCATGCCTCAAGAAGTAACATCAGGCCAAAAACTTGAATCATGCAAATTGCCATTGAATGCCGACTTCTAAACTTTGATTTTAGGGTCTTCAACCTTTGACTTCAAGTGTTCAAGATGCTTAGATGATCAAATATCCTTCAAGAAATGCCTATATTCATGCCAAATCACTGTCCATCTTTGGTTCTTCATGTTTCATGCTCTACAACCTCACACACACATGTATGAAGTCAAATGCTAGCAAACTGTGCCAAGCATGCAGGTAGCTCTTCTGTGTTGCCACTTTGTGGCAGCAATGGCATGTGGACAACTTGGCCATATATGAGTCTTAAAAAACCATAAAAATCCACACTTAAATAAAAGCACTACCTTAAAAAACCACATCTTAAAAAAACATCCCCTCAAAAGACCACATGCCCTTAGAAAACAACACATCCTTAAAAAAGAAATTACAACTCCTTAAGAAATCACACATTCTTAAAAGAAAAACACATTCTTAAGGAAAACTAGAGCATATCATTGAAAAACCACATCTCTGCATAACTACGTCTAGTTTTTTTTAATAATTTTAAAGAAACAATCCATGTTTTGTTTTTACTATTGTTTTCAACTGTGGACCAATATTGGGGTTGTTGGATAGAGGTAATGCCACCATTTGCTCCACCTTCGAAATTGCTAGTAGGCGAATTAACAAATAGGATGCTTTTTCTATCAAGCCCATTAGGCCTCTGTCTCCATACTTGCCTAAAGATACTAGAAGAAGGACTACAACATGTTCCAAGATGTACTAAGAATAAGATCTATATATCTTCCCATTAAGCACCAGTATACTGAGCCTTCTTAAGAGTCATCCATAACATCCATTCCTCTTCCTACCTCCTTGATGTACTAAGAATAAGATCTTACTATCTTCCCACTAAGCACCTGTAAGCTGAGGGTTGCCCCTTCCTACCTCCTCCATATCACCGTATTTACTAGTATATTATTATGTAATAAATCATTGTGTAAATGCTAACGCTATAAGGCATATTAGCAAAATCAACAATAACCTATAACCTGTTGGTACTCCAATATCTGCAATAGAATATGAATTTTTAGATAAATGTAATGAAACAGTTTTGTGAAGATGATTATAGTAGGAAAAACTGTCTACTTAATTTTGTCAAAGATATATGACCAAATTCTACGTTGCTCAGGCAATTTGTAATCTGACTTTTCTTGTTTTTGTTTGAGTTTCTTTATAGGAACTAATGGTTCCTAAGAGGTGGAAAATTTAATGTTAAGTTTGGAAAAAATACAATCTTGTTGGAAATTAATGATAGTCATTTTTTTATAGATTTTAATAATAGAATGTCTAATTTTCCATTGTTTTTTGTTTAGTTTTTATTGATGGCAGACTTCACCAACTTTTTTACTTATACAAGCACATGCTATTTTAGTGTCTCAAAGTTGAAATCATTTGAAGATGGACGATATCTTTTACTAATATGTAATTAGGTGGTTTATAATCACTAATATACATGATGCACAAGGTGGCTAAATATTGTAGTTGGACGCGCTTGGAATGATACACTTTCTTGTACAGAGCTAAATATTGATTTTCACGTTCATCTGAAGGATTTTGAATAATGTTGATGAGTCTTTAGGTTCATGGCTTTTGTACGAACCTTTATGTATGTGTATCTCCTTTTATTCTCCTTCTATCAAGTCATTGTTTCATTGGGCTCTATTCTATCTGCTGCCAGGATATCCCACTGCTCCTTTTTTTTCTAAGTAAGCTTTATTTATTACAAAAGGTTTTATAAAGCACAAAATTACGCATTAGCATTATCTATTCTTTGTACTTTTCGGGCTTCCATGCCTCCTTTGTTGTTTGCATCCCATGGCCAATTTGGTTTTCGTGGTGTTTGAAACTCTATCTATCTATCTATCTATCTATCTATCTATCTATCTATCTATCTATCTATCTATCTATCTATCTATCTATCTATCTATCTATCTATCATCTAGGAAGAAGTATAGTTAACAATAAAAAAGACATGATGGCATATACAAACACAAGATAATGTAGTAGTTTGGTTGGAGCCCATCAATTTCTTCCTTGCTCATTATTACTATATAGGCCATTACCGTTTCCCATACAATACTTTAAACAGCAGCTTGAATCTCCTCTTTTATGTATTATGGGATGGGCTCTTAGAATTCTAACACACACATTTGCTTTCTAATGCTTCTCCCTTCCGCAGCGGGCTGCTTGATGCATGCGAGACCGTGTGTATACTTCTTCATCTCCACCCTATGGGAAGGCTTTTCTTGGGACTAGATATTGGTGGATTCCTTTTGGTGATAACCAAACAGATGCACTTCTGGTGTCATCAGTTCATCCCCTAACACAATGGTGTTGGATATTAGAAGGTGTGCTTAGAATTATTGCATTGTATAATAAAACATGATGGCCGATACAGAAAGAATTTTGGACAAAATTCCTTCTTTTAAGATGGGATTGTGCAATTTGGCAGAAGTTAGTCTCTTTTGCCTACACCACAAGTAGTGGCTTCCCAGTTTTGAGTAGTTTATGATAGTGTTAAGGTAGAGCATTTGGTGCATCCTTTTTACTGGTGTCCCCCCCCAAACAAACACACACAAGTAGCCTTTGGTGGTACCACTGAATCAACAAATTCAGTTTGGAAATGGGTTGCGGATAAGTTACTCAATTCCAAGTTGTCAGTTGTGGTATCCATAAATGTGTGTGCATCAATGTTTTGGATACAGATATGTCCTCAGGTGCTATGATATGCCCTTTATGTGCTCAGAGGAATGAGATGATCGAGCAATGCGTCTTCTTGTGTCAGCATGCTAGACCGGCTTGGTTGGTGCTTCAAAGTCTCTTCAATTGCAATTTGAATAGCCTCCAGGTGTTATTGGCAGCGTATCCAAGTTCCTAGGACAATATGAGAAAGAGGGCATATCATTTGGTTGGAAAAGAAGAATACTCTTCATTTTCAAGGGCAATAGATACCCTGATGCTTAAATGCTCCATTGACGTTAAGCAACACATTATCAAAAGGTATATATCTTCATCAGTAAATGATGAAGTGAATAACCATATTTGGATTCACTATCTTCGGATTAGTACTTTTGTATAACTCACATGGATATTATATGCTGCAAGATGGCCCATCTATGTTTATAATTAGTTTTAATTAATAAAGTTTCACATCCTTCCAAAAAAAAAATTGTGTTGGAATATGCTACTTTTTGGTTCAAAATTGGAAAGGGAAAAAAATAATTTACTTGGTTGTATTTGAGCATAGAATAGATAGATAGATAGATAAATATTATTCTAACGTCCATAGAGGCATGACCATTGGATGGAACTATATATAGTGCGACTCTAGATGGTCTCGAACACGAGAAATATTTGTTTTAGGACTAGTGTGTAGCAATTGACATTATTTTATAATGTAATGGATTTAGGATTGACTAAGTCGTGCATAGAAAGTTCCATGCTAATGAGAAGTCTATACATACTAAGAGATTTAAACTTTGGATATGCATGGGAAAAACCATTAGATATTGATACAAGGAACCAATGGCAAGTATCGATATGAATTCATGGCAGATGTGTCTGTATGGCTATGTTATAGAATATAAATGAGTATATATACGAATTTTTTTAATATAACAACCAACATAACTACTATTAACATTAATCAACACAAACTATTACATTCAACATGTTTAAATTAAAATCCCCCTAAAAACCCCCTTTGGTTTGGGTGCATATTCACACGGGGGGTGACTCAGGACGAGAGCCATTGGATAGGCATATTCACCCCTTATTCCTTAATATACACCGTACACAAAAAGTTCCTCATTTGTGGGGTATGGATGTACAAAATTTGCTATCTTGTATAACAAAATTAGCAAAAATACTATAAGATTTCTTGGTAATATACTTTTATGGTGTTGATTTTGTACGTTCAAAACATAATTATAGGGGCTCTCGCCCCTCGTCACCCCCGTGTGAATATGCACCCAAAACCAAAGGGGTTTTAGGGGGATTTTAATTTAAACATGTTGAATGTAATAGTTTGTGTTGATTAATGTTAATAGTAGTTATGTTGGTTGTTATATTAAAATTTTAGACCTTCAGACCCCAAAAGAAACAAACATAGATAAACTTTGAGGTAAACAAGAAAATAAAAACACAAAATGAATGATGTGTTATTGCAAACCATATATTTTAAATTGCATAATTTATAGACTCCAAATTTAGACTTTGAGCCTGAGACTCCGAATACCCTACTTCAATTAATGGAGGTACTAAAACCTGATAATCAATGCTTTTAAGATGTTTAGAGATGTAGTTCTGCTTAGCTTTATGCCACTAGATTGAGACATCTAAGTCAGCAGAAGCTGCAATCATCACATCCTTCAATACATTTGAACTTTTCAACATTTAAAATGTCGACAATTGTTTTCTAAAAACACATCACATTCCTGAATACATTTTTTGAACTTTGAACTTTTCAACATTTGAAATGTGAACAATCTGTTTCTAAGAACACTGTGATACAGAAAATTACTGTGGATAATGCATTTATGTTGAATATATCTACTTCAAAAGTCTTAGGAACATAACCATGTTTGTATCATAATTGACTTTACACATAAGAATTCACCATTACAAATTGAAGCTACCTCAACTGGCGTGAAGCCTTTCTTAGATATCAACATACCAGAATAGAGTAACTCATGGAATAGCAAATCAGCAAATCTTTCTTTCTCCAATAAGCAACACTTATAATAAACAATAAAGAATATGCAAATGAAGCATGCATGTAGTCAACTTACACCTCGAGATATTATTTGCAGCAACCAAGATATCTTCTCTCCATTCTCAAGTTTCCTATAACGACAGCCAGATGCTACCATCTAGCATCAAAAGGATCTGTACAATCTGGCAAAACCTCCACGAATTCAATCTCCATGGCCCTTCACGGCTTTAATCTGGCCTCGTAATCTAACTTTAATCTAGGACCTTTTTAACATTGAATCTGCAGAGAAAAGGTTTGGTATGTAAACAAGCTAAAAATTTGCAAAAGATATGAGAATTTGGCGCATTTATATTTGTATACCTATTGAAGGTCAGAGATGATGCCGAGTGAGACGAAACGTTCAAGCATTCTGTCAATGACTTCTCAACGTCTATTGCTTGCCCAAGTTTTTCCATTTCAGCATTTGCATATGATAAAACATCTTTTAACGTTGCATGTCTCACATTCTCAGCAATTGCCCCTAGGGCATATCTTTAGCAGAACTCGTGTGTCCCAACTTTTCTTTGGAGGTAATCTTTGCCTTACGCACAAAGTGAAACAAATAAGTCGACTGAATTACACTTGATCTAACACAATTGACATATTACCTTTTTTAGTAGAGGTCAGTAACTTCTGCGGGATCTTTGTTTTGGCGATCTCACCAATCTGCTTTCTTGCACTTCGATGCAGTTATGGAGGTCGATCCAAAATCATACTTGGTTAAGTTAGAAGGCCTCGTAAATAAGTTTATCAGTTCTGGTGGCTTTGCAGTATATCAGGCCACTTATGAAAGCATTAAGTGGCTGGTGATTTTCAACTGCCACCAGTACTTCACCTTTCTAACGGAATTTGAACCCCATCGGTAGATGCAGATTTGCCAGTGCAGTGGCATCCTAATTGGGATTTTTTTGCATTTTGTGCAAACCCTCAAAATTGAATGCTCTGCAAAGCCCCCTTTCATTAACAAATCTAAAAATGAAGCATGCACAGCCGATGGCAGCAACTTAAAAGAGCCAAGGCAGAGGCAAAACGAAAACAAAGAAAAAAGCAGATCCAAAGAGAAACTACTATGTTCCGGCAAGGGAAAGACCCAAGTGGAAAAGGGCAAGCGAATGATACAAGAAGGAAAAGCAGGGGAAAGGTACCCAAAAAGCCTAAGAAGAAAATGAATGAAATGGAAAAAAACAAGAGCAAGGAAAGGGAGGTACACGGTGGGAAGGGTTTACATCCGGATCAAAGAACTTGCCCTTAAGGGTCTTGGATGAAATCTTCATGGTGATGCCGGGGCACCATGAGGTGTCTGGTAAACTTGAAAATGGAAAGCCTGAGTGGGGGCGGAAAGAAGATTCTTATCTTCTCCACTTCCAAGCGGAAAAAAAAGGAATCGGAAGAAACAGAGAGAGAGAAACTGTGATTTAACAATAGATACTTTGCAATGAAAGGGTTTCCAACCATGCAACATGTGCGATCGTGCCAACGACCCCAACAGAGATTTGATGAATTGGCAGCCTTTTGTTGCCCTAAAAGCAGAATCGGCCGATGTTTGCATGGGATGTCTACGTACCTAACTAGACCATTAAAAAACTGATGAAAAAAAATATGGTGCGCACTCTATTTGTACTGATTAGTAGACCTCATGGAATACGCCCTTCAAATCATAGTAAAACCATAGGAAAAAACGTATAAAACTAGAAAAAAAACCCCCTGTTATAATGCTACATATTCACATGTGCATAATTGCACAACACGCAATATGAATAAGGCACACCGTGCAAGGCAATCAAAATAATTATGCAAAATCAACCATTGGAAAACATGACTGGTTATTTGAAGGAAAGAAAATGAAATGTTGAGCTTTAGGGTAGCATTTTATCATTTTGGAAGAGAATAAATTTAATCGGAAGAGACGAAGTAGCAGTGATGTGAAAGCCACCATCAAGAAATTGTGGCAACCGCGTGCAAACTTCCTTTATCGTGGCATTTGAGATGATGGAAGAATTGGTGGAGCCATTAGTCAGTTGGCATTGATTTGGGCAGCTGGATTGCCACTCTCGAGCTAGATGAGTCAAGCATGCATCTATGCATGCATGCCCACTTGCATGCATTTTTGGGTCATTATTGTTCCCAAATGTTCTACTTATTCCAGGTTTCTACATCATTTCTCATCATTGTTTTTTCTTCTCTCAGCAGTTTTCTTACTCTTGACTCATTGATCCTTTGCAAGCCTGTCAGATACATCTTCCAACATTTGATATTTTCTATTTTGGGGTTCATGTTCATATAACTGGATACTTCTTTCTTTGTTCTTTTGACCCCGGAGCCAGAACACTCATATTTTACTAGTGGCCTCAAAAACCCTAGTTGGGTTACTTTTACTGGCTTCCCCCCTTTTTATTTTGTTTTGTCTTGTTTGGTTTTTTTTTTTTTCTCATGTTTGTCATGTTCTATGATAGAGTTTAGCCCCCAGGTCTTATTTGGGTTCATCTCTTTGTTCTGTACCCATCTCGTGGCACGCTAGAGTCTCCATGGACATAAAAAATCTATCTTATCTTATCTTTACCCCCCCCAACCTTTCCTCTTTTTTTTTTGGTAGATCACAGGTGTGCAACACCCACTCTCTACCTTGTATAAATATGCTGAAATGAAAACTCTATCTATCTAGGAGTTTTCTGGTCATATGACTGCGAGCCTTGCACTAGAATGTTTCACATTCCATCACTTATTTGGTTCACTAGTTTGATTACTTTCACATGTAGGTAGCCTATGGGTATTGTTGATGGACAACATGCAAATTTTAGGAGCAGAATAAAACCTCAAATAATGAAATTACAATTGGGTGATTGGCTCCATAGAGAAGCCTAGGAGCATTCTAAAAACGAAAAAGAAAAGGATCTCATGTATCTTTATTTAGATACTAGGAAAAAGTCACTGCTGAATGACTTAATAAACTTAAAAGGTTGCATTTCAAATACAAAACTAAGTAAGAGAGATGATCCTCAAATCAAATTTGTTCACTGAAGGACCAGGGCAGCAAAAAACTCCATGCTATTTTGGATATGTACCATCATCCATTACGATGGTCTGCTATAACATTCTTCTTGGACAACAAATGGAAAAGTTCCATATGCAACCCAAAACATGCTCTTCTTAGGCACCGTTATAAGTTATTTTGCCACTTATTGTTCGTTACGGTTGTAGTTTTATGCAAAAGGTACTTTTTGATGGACTAGTGTCTTAGGAGTGCTTAACATCATGTTCCATTTTGCACCAACATATTGGCATTAAGAAGTAACAAGCTCAATAATTTCTTCCATGAAGACATCTCTGGCATCGTCTGGATAAGAGGTGAAATTATATGCTCTATGAAGTATCTACATTTGCTCATTATACACTACTTAAAGAAGTGATTTCATGTTTGTCCAACTATTGATTTTACATCTCTAGCTTTAACACACCATCTCCCTGCCTAGTCACCATAAAGACATTCAAACTACACCATTTGTCTGGTCCTTCTTGTTAGAACTTTTTGTAAGAATTTCATGGCTTATTAGACTAAGCAAAGCATTTGTTTTTGCTTTATGAGGAGGATAAGCATCCATAACTTGAGCTATATCATTATATTTCGATGCCACCACCTCGATAGACTCCAAAGCTTGCATAGAAGAGGCCTCTCTAAGGAGGGGATTATATTTTAAGTCCATAGGCAGACCAAATGGTTTATACACAATGAATACTAGATTTGCGTCATAGGTCCTGCGCCCATTCACCGTACATTGTAGTCTAAGGACAACCTTTTATGAATAAAGGAGGTCCAATGCAGAATTATGGTTTAGAAGATTAAACTATGAATACAATATATGATAACTTTGTGATACATAATTGGTCTTGTAAGTACTCGACTAAGATCCTTTATTTAAGTTAATGCTCCTTTTACTCCCAATATGATCCATATACTCTTTAGGCTTTAGGCCTTGTGGCGTGACGTTAAAATCTCTTCTTCTTCTTCTTCTTCATATATCTTCTAAATAACTTTTGGCAAAAGTTTACTCTCTAAAAGCTGAGATAATGGTTTTTTTTTCACTACTATTTTATTTTTACAAGAATCTAATAGAGGTATGACATTTAAGCAATTTTACAAGAATCTAACAGAGGTATGCCATTTAAGCAAAAGAGGCTGAAGTTAGTTTTCCAGTATGGAAAAAAGGAACATGTCTCATTTAGGTTTGAGGAGGTTCATTTTCTACTTATAAGCGCTATCCAGTATGTATTGAGCAATTATATTTTAAATCAAAGGTGGTTGTTTTTTCTAGTGACAATTTTCCACTAGTACATGTTAGTGTCGCATTTGTAAAGACTACAAAATGCACCTTTCAGTGAAAAAACAACTCATATTCTGCAATCACATTTTCTGTTATGGAGTCACCGGATGATGCCATATACACAATTATATTTTAAGACATTGTAGAAAAAGGGCCTGAATAACTCAATTTAGTGCTATTTGATGTCAAAGCTTAATCCAATTGAATTATGTCTCCCTTTTATTCGTAAATGTATCACCTAATGCGCAAAAGACATTCTTCCTCAAATCTAATCGAGCATTAAGGTTTTTTTTATGTTATAATTTATCCTCTGTATTATTTATGTATTATTTAGGTAAATATGGACTTGGTCATTAGATGTAAGACTTTGAGTAAAGATCATATTGTGGAAGTCTTCAATTTTTATATATTAGGTCTATCAATATTTTAGCTACTCTAGTTCTAGACAAATGCCTTGGAATTAATACTAGACAAATAAGAGTAAAATAAATAGAAACGTCAAAGCAAGAAAAGCATACCTGAATTGCTACGTGGTTGATGTCGTGCTGGTGCAGGTGGACTTTGAGATGGTTGAGGTGGAGGTGGAGTTGGAGTTGAACTTGGGGTTGGTGGAGGTGGCTCATCATACTTGAATAACTCGATTCCATTGATAATAGGGGGCAAAGTAGAATTCCTTGTTGGGACCATGGAAATGGTCAATTTAGCTTTGTCATAGCCGCCAAAGAAGGTGCTGGAAATAACTGTCCAATCAGCTGCAACTCTGAGATTGATATTAGTGTATTTTATCTCATCATTGAGTTGAACATATAATGTAAACATTCGGACATCAGTGGCAATGCGAGTGCTCAACTCCATGAAGTAGAGATAAATAGCCAATCTGGAAGGGAGAGGTCCAAGATCCATAGTATAGTTGAAGGTGGAAACATTGAGCCCTTCAAAGGCGGTCATCATCACCTTGGGAGGTGGTTGGTTGGGCATGTCGGTGGTGGTTATGGTAAGGTTAGTTGTTCTCGCAATGGCATAGGGTAGAGGTCCGGGGTATAAGTACCATGTGCGGTCATATGGGTCGTCAGGGTATCTGCAATTCACATATAAATCCACCTCATAAGAAGAAGAATTGCATATAAATCCACCTAACAAGAATAAGAATAGAATAGAATAGAAACGAGAAGAAAAAATAGAATAGAATAGAATAGAGGAAGCCAAACAAGACAGTGTGTTTGGGAGAAGGGGAACAACTTACCCAAGCCAGCCCTCAGAAGTTGCACCAAAACTAGCCCTATAGAGGTGCAAGAAAACGTCTCCGGCTTTAGTGTAGAATGCAACAGGAAGGGTTCGTAGAGTGAGGGCGGAAATAAAAGGAACATTTTTGCCTACATCGTTGCTGCTGAGGCAAAGACTAACGCTGCTGCTCTCTGTTGAAGGAAAAATAAGACCCACATGCATGGTATCAATACCAGCGTCAACCCCGTTTTTAAACAATTCATCGAACCATTGCCCCCCAGCGGCATCAAAAGTGAGATTAAAAGTCGGCCAGCGATTACCCCCATCGTAATTCCCATAGTAAAAGGATGCCCAGAAGAAATACTTCAAGTTTTTCGCAACTGGCATGACGTAGCAGTTGTTGGTGTTGGCGACTGGGAAATACCTGAGAGTGGTGAGCTCGTGCGTTATGTTGGCGCCAGAAACCACGGTATTAGATCCAGAATCAATATAGCTTCCATCCGTTAGCCACTGAATTCCGGTGGCAGGATCTACATATGGCTGAAGTGCACCGGAATCAATGCTTAAAAACCCTGCATAAACCATTTTTTTAGATCTGTACATGAGCAATAACTTAGATAGAGTGTGTAGCTTAGAACTTGCCTTGCTGAGCCCCAACTGTTAAAGCGAAGATGAGGGATGTCAGCAGCGCCAATGCAGTAATGGCCATATGGCTGCAGCAGGCCCAACATTGGATTTGGAAACTTGAAATTTTATAGTGGCTTCATAAACGTGCACTGCAGCCAATTACTGGCGGCTAAACAGCACCTTCGGATATTTCCTAGATGCCACCTGTTCAATTTACTTAATCTATATGTTCGAGAAGGGTAATACTTGGAATCGAGATTCGACGTGGTATTATTTGTCTAGAATTTTTGATGTCGATTTATTTTTTAACATGTCCTGAATTCATGGCGTTGGAATGGATTGGATCAATCAGTATTTTCAGTGTTTAGCAGGCTGCTCTTTGCCGACATGGTCCAAAATTAATATCCTTAATTCCTCGGTAGCTTTGAAGATCACTCATTTTTTTTCCTCAGACATTTGGCATCATTTAATTCTGTCAGTGATTGGGCTTCTTAACTTAGCGTTAAAAAGGGCGTCTATACCTCTGGAAATGTCAAAGAAGTGTTGAAAATATAAGATCAGAGCAGTAAGCTCATACTCGTCATGTCCCGAATAGGGACCACACCCTTGTTGAAGATCAAGCCCTCACATGAGGAGAAGCACACAAGAAAAACAGAGAAAGACTAACTATAAACAGTGATCCAAGAACCCCTTATATAAGGGCCTCTATGTCGGTGGAGCTCTAACGGCCATCTCCAAAAATAGAATAAAAATAGAATGAACAACAAACTTCATAAATTCCAACACCCCCACTCAAAGGGATGCCGAAATTCAATGAAGGCTCCCTTTCAATCATACTAGGTAATTTTCATTGGGAGGATCATACGCCTTGTAAATGATTCATGATCATACTTGTGGAAATGATTCACGATCCTGTGCGGCGCAACTCGGTGAAACGAATATCGACGAAATAGTGGCAAATTATTACAGTGGACTCCAAGCGCGGATAAATTATTCTTTTGTTAACGCGATCATCGCCTTGTAAAGGCTCTAGGGGCTCCTCCGGGCGAGGCGGTTCCGCGCGGTGGAGCTGCGAGTGCCCCCGCCGAATCTGGCGGCGACTACTAGAGCCTTTACAAAAGTAATGTCCCGATGGAAATTACCAGGACGTAATGGCGATTGTTGCAAATTTTTACTCAAGAGGCTCCATCCGGCATTAGGCCTTGTTTACGTTTTGTTTGTTAAGCTTCCTCACTTTGGTCGATGCTTGCTGCGGATGCCCGACCAATGCATTCAAACTTCTTCTAATGCACAACCATTACTCAGTATCTTGTTTTTTTTGAGCAAAATCATAGCACATTAGTCTTAATAATCCGAGCCCCCCAGATAGCAAAAATAGTCCTTCTTGAAAGGATTCGAATGAGAAGTATCTGTTCTTGAAGGAATTTCAATGTCGGGAGAGAATCCCGCCATGCAATCCAACCTCTGCAGGTTGTAGATTTAGCTCCTTCCATTTTGGGTTCAAAGCTTGCTTGGAAAATACTCACAGCCGCCATTTTGGGTGCAAACAGAGCCGCCATATCTGTGTTCGTGCCTTTTTGTCATATCCGTGTTGGTGCGAGGCGATGGGAGATGGGCGGTTCGGCAAGGCTAGAAGCGGGTAGAGCTCCTTAAACAAGACGAGGGAAGGCTGGAGCAAGACAAGGGGGGAAGGGCGCCGCTCCTTAAAATACCAAGGAAATTATAGTTCTATTCCTCCTTATAATTTTGGCGGAATAATGGCGTAATTTGCAACAAGCGGTCATTACGTTGATTTGCCTCTCAACACTTGTCCAACAAACTTCATACCAATTATCATAATTCCAACACCCCCAATTGAAAGGGATGCTGAAAAACTCCCTTTGCATCAGGCTGATTTAGCTCCAAGAGCTGCCCAAATGTAGGCTTCCTATTAAAAAAAAAAGTAATTGTCATCATGAAAATATTTTCCGGTGTTCATCTTGTCACAAACAATATACACGCCTTGAATTCAAGCTTGGCACAAATAAGGAACTACATAATCCCCACTATCATTCTTAGCACTTGCCATCACGATCCGGATACAAAAGAATGACCTCCACCACATGCTAGAAAAACATTCAACACAAAGAGCCGGTGCTTGGCCCCCGACCGTTCACGGCACCGCCACAAAAAAAAAAGCCTCACGCAGTCAGTAGCATACTAGCGTTGACACTTTACACTATCTGGATATCTTCAATCAGAATCTAGAATGCCAAGGATTTCAGTTGACAGTCCAACTCCATCACGTATTCCACTTTGCCCAGGGCAACTAGGATCTTCATTGGGCATGTTGCTCACATTTTAGGTTGACAGTAAACCCAAAGCTACACAGTCTAAGTCATCAAATATCTCATACTACATTGCTGCTTTTCTAGGTCAAGGAAGAACATTTCCTGTATCTTCTTCTGAAAAATCACCCACCATGTCATCTTCTACATTTGAGTGAGGTTCACATGTACAAACTCTTTGAGACCTTCATCGTCTGATTAAAAAAAGAATTCCAACCAAAGAGATGTTATGTGAGGAAAAAGCTTTTGAGAAAGGGAAATGAAAAGTTTGGCGACACCTAGATTGAAAGCACTTGAACAATGGACTGAATTGAACCAAACAATAGTCCCAATTAACAATAAGACTAAAACCAATCGCGATATCATCAGAGCTTGCCATCTATGTTGGAAGAAATGAGATGGCAGCACGGATCGATAAAGGAATAAGATGGAGACATGACACAATTTATGTGGTTATCCCTGGAGACCATACCAAGATTATTGAGAACTGCTGGCATTGTAGTGATGTCTTTCTATTCATGACATGATAATAGGTGTGTGTGATTCACATGGCTTGAAAGTAGTAGATGCTGCATGTGGCGGGAGAAAGAATATGACAAAGCTTCTGGTCTGTTGCAATAGAAACTAGCATCATTGCTGCTCTACAGGTGGAGGAGTTTCACAAATCAAGCTCTGCAGAGGGAAGGCAATGCATACCTCTTTTTTTATAACAAAGGTCTTGGCGGGTGTAGCCCGGGTTCACCCTCGTTTTTCATTACAAAACATGTGCGTGGGCGATGAAGGGGGTTTTGCCATTTTCAAAATGCACGATACCTAAGGAGCGTCTTTACGTTTTGGCTTTACCGGACCTGGCCAGATATCCATCGGTTTCGTAGCTTCATTGCAGGTGGAGGGACTTAGAAATACGTTAAGGGGGCTTAGATGCGTTGATCAAAACTGGAGGACAGATACGTTTAAGGGTGCTTGCATTTCCGGAGTTATGTTTTGAAATTTTTTCCCCCGTCACGCTTTTGGTAGCTTCAGAAAATCACGAGGTTCATGTTTCTTATTTTACTCGTTGTAGATCGTTGCAAGAGTTGTCGAACATGCGTATTCAAGATATGGATTTGAAATGGGTCTATGAACTCGATTAATGATTTCTTGAAGCTTCTTTGATTGTTGAAATTTGCATCTACCGACACCTCCAGGTATTTGGAGTTCAACGGCCATCTTAGTTAAAATTTCATTTCGTACTTTTGTTGTATGGGATGATTAGGATGTTTGGAGCATTGGCTTTCGAACAAGCAAGTGCTTTCATCTCTGCAGCAACGCCAGGCAAGCAATTGTTGCATTTAAAGACTCAGAAAACCTGTTTTTGCCTTGCTCTCTGCTTATTTGACGGAGTTTCGACCCGGAGCTTTACTCTAGAAAATGTTGTTTGGCATTATATTGTGTGACATAAATCAGCATGGCAACTCATTTCCAAAGATCGTGGCATTTAACGTTTAGAGTTTGTTGTTTGCGTGGAGCTTGAGCTTCGAGTTTGTTTCTATTAAGGGTTCTACAACAAAAAATCATGCTTCCTCATTCTTTAAATTCTTTTCTTCTAATACATTTCTTAGTTACATTTTCTTGGCAAATGGCAAGCATTGGCAGCGACTATTCTTCTCTTTGCTTTCTATTCTGCATCGAAATGGTTCTTACATGCAAGGATATCTATAGCAGGTGATTCCTTACCGATTATAAGGCGTGTTTTTTTATTGCATGCGCTTATTCGACAAGACAATCTATTCTTAAAATTTTGAGATTGTTAGAATAGGTTCTAGCGAGGCTGAAATCAACATTTCGCATGATGCATGGCCAAATGGAGGTCCTAAGTTCTTAAAAGCGAAAGGAAGACAAAGCGGGTTGTATTCTCTTTACGCTATTATTATTTACATTATTTGAGAAGTTTGGCTAATGCAATTTGCGAAATAACTTTATGCATGCATGAGCATGCAATAGTGCCTAGGTAATGGTATTCCATCCCACCAATGAAGTCATCTAATGCAATTTGTAACTAATGCAATTACTTATTTCTATCTTGCATATGTAGTGATGGAAAGGATTGTTCTTTGCTTGGGATTTCTTATATGGGTGGTTGTAACAAAGGACTGAATTTTACCCCATCTGGAAATGGGCGATAAGAAAAACGTATCGCATCCCAAATTTTCATTTCAAAATCGTGAAGGTAGGACCCATCATTCAATACTAACAGTCGTCGTATTTCTAGGAGGATTTGTGCTACTCTCGTTATTTAAATGTATATAATCGAGTAGTAGAGGTTAAGTGGCTTCATGCATTAGTGAAGTTTCATTATAGTATGGATTCCGACCAGTTCATTGCTTTTTAATACAAAGATCCTTCTAAGGAAGAGGAAGAAAAAGGGCGGGTTGTAGATTATGAGGTCAGATGGGATCTAAGGCGGTGAACTTCCATTATTGTGTTTGTATTGCCCTTCAATAGTTCGAATGAAGACAGTGACTTTGCTTAAAGAGTATGCTTTCGGTATATAAATTGCCTTTATATTATTTTCATTGCATTTCCATTCTTGGGAACCGCATAGTTTTTAACTTCAACGTTACATAGGGAGCAAATTCTTTGATGTATAAACGTACCTTCGCGGTGGACTATCAAAAAGCATGTTTCACTAGAGGATTGTGCTAGAAATGAACTATCCAAGAGGGTACACACATCAAGTTATGCAATGTAGGGCAATATAAAGATTTGGAATCTGATTGTTTCTGAATAATAATCAACCCACAAACTTTCAAGCGAGACTATTTCTTTCCTCACAAATAAATTGGGCCAGTGAAGTTTTGTTCTACAATTTTCATAAGGATCAGAAAACGTGAATGTTCATTTCTGTTCTCTGTTATATTTTTTATCAGTATGGTCCAAGCTTTGTGGTAGGTTACAGCATCAAACAGAATCACCGATCTTGTTTTAGATTTCTTGGAACAGGCACATTTATGTAATGGCAAATGGATACAGCTCTTAGAAGGAGATCACCCAGGATTGCTTGAGGTAAAGCAAGTTAAGAGGATAATTGGCATTTTAGAAGTATTGATGCTATAAGATACTAATAGGCTTATTTTCAGGTGAAATGGTCTAGAAATAGATTCACTCCTTTCTTGGTCATAGACCCAGAGGTAAGACACACGCCTTTCAGAGGCAAAAGAAAAATGGACTTGATGATCTGAAGAACTTCTCTATGTACAGATTGATCCAAATCCGGGGAGCTAAGGATCTTGAAGAGTTTATAAAGATTTTGAAAGTAGATATCAAGGACTTGAGGCAAATCATGTATGGAGGCGAAATGATGTTACCATCTATTGTTACTTGCGCCATGGGTTTAAATTACCTAGAAAAACATCATTACATCTAATGATCTGTTCAGACAATACTCTATTTGGCGAGTATATATGCTTGATTTGGTTCATTTTATTGCTGCGAAGCACCTAAGATCGTCTTTATATTTGAAGGAAATGCAATGTTGTATAAGGTCATTGAGTATCAAATAATAATCCGGAGTGAGTTAGTTGTAGAAGGCATTTGTGATATATTCTGATAAAGACAAGAATTGGCATACAGTTGGATGGTTTGTAATAGCTTCGTTATAGTTCATACAAATTATCCGCTTTCCGAAGCTGATAAAGAATTTGTGGTTGGGACAACGAACTTCCATCTCGTTTGTATTCTGGATACCCATATAACCATCGAAGGTTGCCGAAGTAGCGAACCCCTGGAAAATAATCTGAACAGTAACAGCATAATACGATAATATGGCTTATCCCTTGTTTATTTAGTTAAACTTCAAAGGGCCAAAGATTTATGAGGATATAATCCTATCTTACATTAGAGAACACTATTAGCTGAATTCCTAATGACATCCCTATTATCCAATCAAAAAGAGAAGACATTGAAAACGCAATATAAACTTTCGAATTCCAAACGAGAACGCCCTTTGGGTGCCACATGGGTTCGCCACGTTGGCAAAGTCATTATTTTTTTAGCTTGGCAAATTGCTACTGGGAATAAGCTTCAAAATTTGTGGCTAGAAATGTCCACGCATTTGGATCATCCCTGGTCTCGACCTTCGCTGGTGCTCAGCGGGTAAGATTTCAAACTCTTATTTGCAACGCCGGGCACACGTCGAAAACTATTAACACAATAATAGAATCTATTAACGCTATTAACCCTATTAACTATTAACCCAATAAAAAAATCTATTAACCCTGTTGGTTGGTGTTCCCTGCTTTTCTTTTTCGGTGACCACCCGGTGACCACCATTGAACTAAGAGGGACCATTGAACCATTGAACCCTAAACCTTCATGGAGCTCTCTGAGTCCTCTAGTCCTATGCAAAATTAGGAGGTGAATGTAAATATAAGGTAGAGGGTAGGCTACATTAGTGATATCCCCGCGTAAAAAATAAGGTTAAGGGTAGGGTCAATGGGGATTGGACTAAACGTAAAAGTATGGAATCGGGTATTATTTTTCACAAACACGGGGACAGTATACATAGGGGTTTCTATGGGGAGAGCCGTATCTGGAGGGTTTCTCCCCCACCGAACACATGCCATATCCCCTTTACATAGAGATGAACCCCAGGAGTTGTAGGGTAATTGCGGCACCACAGTGAGCATGGTGGAATGCATATGAAGTGAAGAATGCTACATTGAGGCCATATGTTTGGATATCTTTGTTACGGATATTTTCAACTTTGCGGTTTATTTGATATCATCCAAATGCACTCCAACGCCTTTCTTGATTTGTCTCAACACACGTACTCTTTCGGGTTCTATTGGAAGCATTACGATTCTTGGATGCAAAGACCGGTTAAGCCCGGATCGGAGGCGTAAACATGTCAAAGACAGATTTTCCATCATACAATTTTTATTTTTATTTTGCAGTCACAGTGGTTTCTTTATGGCTGGACAAAAACTAGCAAGGCATGCCACGATTAAGAGCATGGTATTGTGGAGAAGGTGTTGGATTCAAGCATCGACAAATGGATCTATATATGGTCATCATGGATATAAGCAAGGACTGCCCAAGTATCTATTGCAGTAATTATTTGTAGATTTGTTTGCTCAACAGGGGCAGTATCCATAGTTAGAAGTTAGGAGTTAGGAGTTAGCTAACGCCTAACGTATAATAACATCTAACTAGCTATTCTCAAACATACTAAAACCATTAGTTTTAAACAAAAAAAAAAAAAAAAAAAAAAAAAAACAGATTTTGGAAATTTAATATATCACACAGGCTAATTTAAACCGTGAATTACGAATTTGCAATAAAAAGAACTAAAATCATAAGACTAAACTGGGTACTTAGCATGGATTAAATCATACCAATGCATATTAGATCAATGGCTTTTTAGGATTGTAGCATTTATAAATCAAGGTTTATGGCAGCCGAAAATTAAATGTTTAACCTGGAAAATGGATTACTGCAGTCAGATTCAAGTTGCGGTATTTTTTTTCACTGGACGATTCTACGTAATTCAAGAGGCCAACAAGACTGAGATTGACAAATAATGGATGCAGATGGAAACAGCAGGGCCCAATATTCCCAATCAAGTTGGGCAGAAGGACTGCAGGTCAGCACATAAAACATATTTAAGCTATATTTCTTTAAAACGGCAGGGTCTTCATTCTCTTTTTGTCCTCGCATTCATAAACTTCTGTACGTTTCTTTAGCGAGTCGACCTTTGCACTATTACCGAGTAACTCCAATATCAGTTGGGTGGGAGCTTATTCGGTCAAGAAACATCTCTAAAACTCTTACCTCTGAGATGGTGAGCGCTCGCGCTTCTTGCTTTCAAAGCCCCTCGAATTAGAAGAATAAGCGTAACGAAAAAAGACTCAGACTTTCCAAAACAGAGACTTCCATTGCCTTCATCGATTTTCGGCTGGATCCGCCCCTCTGGCCGCCAAAACAACTGCAGCAATGTCTTCGGGAGGGAAAAATGAACATAGGGTTTTTTTTTTTTTTTTTTTCCAAAATGGGCACCTGTAATTTTTGGGCTTAAACTAACCCCATTATTTTCAGGTTAGCAGTTAGCAAGTTATTGGGAGCTTGTACTATATGATGATTCAACACAATTCGTTGGCAAATGCTTTTTATAAAATTTTGGTTGAAAGGGAAAAAATTTAATAAAAAACTAGTTACGGTGCCCAGCATTGCTGGGCATACGCTGGAAAGATATAAATGTTTCCACTTCAATGTTCGCATCGATATTTGTATTTCAAAAACCTCTGATGTAAACAAATACTTTCTGACAACACATATTTCTAAACGAAGCACTCTAACATGAAAGGGACAAATGAAGATCCATTAGGACATGACACTAATATGAGATAGAAAAAGTGCCCAGCGTTTTTCGGGGCATAAGATGTTTTTCTAAAATTTGATTTCGTACATATTAAGATACCTCTACTTCAAGAAAAGGATCTAAAGATTATGAAAAGAAAAACATCGTGTTGTGCAGTCGTGTAATTAAAAAATGGAAAGTGTGCTTCATCAGCTATATATCTAGCCATGAATCATATGGGACACTTACAGTGGGAATGAGCCTTGAATACAACTTCCATGGCTAGACGAAAATCAAAATCTAGAACATCACATATTGCCCTTTAAGCTTTCACATATAACGTTATAAAGGTTTTGTATGATATACGTCTCGATATATGATATAAGATGGGGTACAATTATTCAAAACATTTGTTGACATATTGCATTAATCTACATTTGTAGAACCTCTAATCTCGATGACAACATCATGCATGTCATACTTATTGTGGACAAAATCCAATAAACAAATGCCGAGCATATCTAACCATGAATTATATGGACATAGGATGAACTATACAAATATAACATCAAAGGCATGGCAAATAGATATTTTTCCAAAACCTAGTTTATGCCAATGCTAATCTTGCAGCTTGAGTTTTCATCTATATACGTACATTTTTATATCCAATTATATGCCACTAACATTGTCCATAGATAATAGTGTGTACTATAAGATTTTTTAAAACATTTGTAAAACATTGGCATAGAAGCCATTTTGATTATTAGTGTATGATACCAAGTGATTCAGAAGTATCAAAAGCTTTTGAGTTTTTACAAAAAAGAGTACCAACAGCATAACCAGTGTATCTCGTTATTACATGAACTATGTCACTTTTGTCGAGCATCTCAGACATGATGATTGTCTATGCTATGAGATAGAGAGCTATCAAAATATTTATCAGCATCAAGTTCTATTTTCTAATAGCTATTGAACTCAACGTTCTTTGAGAACAACACATCTTCATCATGCCTAAGTCATATCTTATGCAATTGGCATTATAGTATTTTGCCTCTGAATACAATGGCAAGTATCAAGAATCCAGCACTGTTTTTCTCTATGTGACCAAGTTCAGCCAGTTTGGTCATGGTTACTATCTCTCTTCCATGTGGTCTTGACTAGCTAGCAGGTGCTTCTCGCCATTTATCCTTCCACTAGGAACAACTTGCGAAAGAATGGGCTTTCCACTTTAGCTTCTCAGTCGGGTTGTTGTGGTCTATTTGGAAAAGAAGGCGAATGTGTATCTTCAAACGCTTATCAATTAGTGTCGACCAACTTCTTCACGAGGCGCAAGATAGATTGGTGAAGGCGTACCTATGTTCTCAGTTTGCTTCTGAGAAAAAACGTTTGCTTTTTGAGGAATATTTGGGTATCTTATCTCATGCATAGACAAGTGGCTGCGCTAAGTGGATTATCTTTATCTGCTGAGATTTTATTCCTGTCTCTGCATTTATGTGTGTACTTCTTCTGAAATATTGAATAAGAGTTTGTCATCCTTCAAAAAAAAAAAAGGAAATCCAAAATATCTCAATAGTTTACTTTACAGAGGATCTGCTTAAGAGTATCTCACTAAGCTACTTTTGTGAAATGTCCAATTAGAGCAATAATCAAAAGGTTGAAGAGATATTCGCAATTACTAACCATAGCAAAGTCTAACGAGAACAAATAAATGATCTTAGTAGGAAAAAGAAACCGAGGACGTTCTTGCTTCTGAGCCCTATTTATCAAACATTGATTACCCTCACAATTCTCTAGCATTTAAAGATCCATGACTCTGCATAGGCTCGTTGGAAAGATAGTTTGAGACACCAGGATAAAAAATGGATATGAGAATCAACTTGTTGTTTAAGTTCATGCTTTAAGAAAGTAGCATGTAATGGGAAAACAATAAGGGGATGGATCGACCAAGGTCAACAACTGTTGTTTTCTATTGCAGTATTTCAGAAAGTACAGTTTTCTCGTATGAAACAATGGTGGTAATGTCTAAAGCTCTGCATACATCTGCCATATTAGTTGTTAACAAATGATGTTAATGTCTGAAGCTTTGCATGCATCTGCCCTACTGGTTGTTAACAATGCACATACTAAATGATATACTAATTTAAAACTTCTAACAGGCCTACCAACTAGAGCACTCCATTCCTATTTCTTGGGATGCCATTTCCAAAGTAATTCTTCTTAATATTATGCTAGGGTATAACTCGATCCATTTGCTCTGCCTGGAGTAAAAGACAAATCCAAAATGTTTGAGATGAAAAGAATTAGAAGCAAAATATATTAGCCTTTTGAGCTTACCATTTGCACAACATTCTCGACTATTTCTATTATCAGTAGCTACTACTTCATCATTGGGAAGACTATCAGCTGGAATAACAGGGATGAAAGGCCTGCCCATTTCTTTGTTCCTTCCTATAGATCAAGCATTCCACCAAATGTTTCTACAACACAAAATACAGAACCCACATACATCAATAACCCTAAATCCATCTTTTACATCATAAAGCATTGATTTCACATATATCAGAATCCTCTTTGCCCATCATTTCTAGTGGCCAGATCCCGAGTTCAAAAAGTGCCCTTGTGTTGAGAATGGTTTGCTTGATTGTCGGATGGAAGAGCAAGGATGCAGGATGTGATCACTGGAACCAAAACCTCTTGGAGTTTTCTCGAACCTCGAAATGGCTATAGTTTTTGTTTGATACCTCGCATTATTTGGAGTGAAACCCAGGACTCGTTGAAACCACAGAGGCATGGTTGCATTAGGCCTCACCAATCCACCTACAAAGACAGCTATCTGGAAACATATAAGACGATGTGCATCAGGAAGTTTAACTTTTAGTACGAAGTGAAAAACCATTCCAGGAGCTCACCTTCTCGCATCAGACAAAGAATAGATTTATATTAAAAAATAAGTTCATTTGGCTTCACGAAGCAAATGGGGTCTCACCAGATCTGCTCCATCTGTGATGGAAAACACCGCCCTTGCTTCAAGCTCCAGCCTGAATTACGCCGAACTCAGGCCCAAGAGGGTCGTTTTGGATGAATCTTACCTTAGCTTGAGTTTTGAAGCAGTTCCGGTGGACCCAAGGTGCAGGAAGCAAACCCTAGTGCTCTGCTATGTTCTTCTTCGATAGGGCAACAAATCTTCAACGTCCGATTAAACAAATCAAATCTACATCGTCAGATTTAGGGCACGATGCATAACGGATATAGGAGGATAGTTTTATAGGAAGGGTTTTTTTTTCCAAGCCATTGTGAAAACAATATAAAGCCTAATTAAGAATAGAAAACCACTTTTTCTGAGCAGATTCGAGATTAGGGTACTAGGGGAGAGCTTCCAGTGAGAGCTTCCAGTGACATAGTTACTGCTTCTGCTTCCTAGGGTTTCGCCATAGCTAGTTCTTTGTACGCTGCTAGAGACACCTGAGCAGAGATACAACTTGAAGGCTTGTTTTCAGATCCCAGTAGTTTAAGATGCTTCATATGCTTGGCATGACGGAAGTAGTGGATAAATTCTAGATTGGAATGTTGCACGCTAGAGAGAAAAAAAAAGATTTGTATCTTTGTACAATGAACATGGGCAGATTCAGGCTGTGGATCTTGCTGATTATGGCTGCAGCGACAACTATCCGGGCAGCAGCTATAGGGTAGACCAGGAAAGAGGCTGCGGCTGGGGCAGTGAAGAGTGCTTTGCACAGTGTCAAAAATTGTCAAACCCAGGCAAGTTATGCGCCTCATCGTTTTGTTTGTTGTATATCGGATGTAATTGAACTGCTTCAGATGGCCAAATGTATGGCAGCATGGGTTGATTAATACTTATTCCTTTCTTGGTCATATTTCTATGCCTTTTGACTGTATGCAGCTCTACATCCAAGGGCCAAAAATGCTTCAAGATTTGGCATCACTTCAGCCACAGACCATTATATTTGCATGATTGGTCTTTTTGCATGGTCAGACATTAGAGAAACTAGGGGGTCTCATAATATTTGCATGATTGGTCCTTTTGCATGGTCAGACATTAGAGAAACTAGGGGGTCTCATATGGACCTTCTAAGAGACTAAAAATATTTTTTCCCTTTTATCCACGTCATATCATCTCACTTTCTCTTAACCATTATTATAGAGAGAGAAAATATCTTTAACTATCTAATTCCATATCTAATGGATATTCACATGTGCATAGGTCTATTTTGTGCGTGTGAAAAGATATGTTCGTGAAGAGATGGTTTATTAGAGCCTCGTGCACGAATGATGACGTCATCACTGGAGTTACAGTTCTCCATCGAGAAGTGGAGATGATTCCTGCTCGATCTCTTCTTAATGCCAGTTTCTCAAACGAAGGCAGCTACAGTAAGCATTTGAATTTGAATTTGAATTACACTTCCCGCACAGAGCAGATCTCACTAGCTTATAAAAGATGGGCAATTTTAGATTTAGAATTTTTCTTTTGTATGCCTTTCTATGGCCCAAATTAGGATCAATCTACCTTCTGATGAGTATGCCCAAACAACCAATAAACGCAGAGGTACCTTGCTTAAGGATGTAGATGCAAATTTATTACGCATGTCCGGTGCAAAAAATGCGTATCTATGGTGTAAGGGAGAGATCTATCCATGTAATCCTCTAACAGGAAGGAAGGAAGGAAGGAAGGAAGAAATTTTAACGTCCAAATTTAGAACCCAATCGGGTTATGGGACCCACAAGTACAAGACGGGACCGAAGTCCCTAACTGAACATGGACCGAAGCCCTTACAAACAAAATAAAGTATAATCACCATGGCCCATTAAAACCACATGGGAAAAAAAAATCGCTGCCGGGGATGACTACATATCCAAAAAACCCATGCTATTGCAAGAAGCAACAAGCATACCTCCAACAAACGAACTTCACCAAATGCCTCCAACCGTAACCTCTTCTGGCTTCGTGTGCCGAGGGACTGGTGCGAAGCTTACGCATTGCGCTAAATCTCCATCTTCTCGCTAAAACCAGAGCAAATAGATGTTTGGTGCAAAGATCCCGTCTTTGACCCAATCGGGCGTCGATCAAACCACTAGACCATAAGAGCTGCCACCGTGAAGGTCAAGTTCCTAAACCCACGTGAGCAGCTACTCAAAAAAAGGTGGCCGAGGGCACCGGCCCGGTTGAAAACAACAAAGCATCAATAGGCCCAACGCCAATCACCCGTGTGCTTTCGGGAAGGCGATTCGTGAAAACGCCATGGAAGTCGCCGGAGGGAGGTGCATCCTCACTAGGCTGAAGCGCTCCCTCCCAGGCGCCATCCATCACTGCACCTCCCAGGCGCCACCCTTCACTACACCCAGACGATCAAACAGGCGCCCAGTGCTCAAAGGTGAGGCCAAATGCCCGGCCAGAGTAAAGGGCGCGGGCTAACAAAGGCCCAGAAGAAGGAGGCAACTCCAAATTTTAATTTAGTTTCAGGTTTGGTTATATTTGCCTGTGAAGGAAAGGGAGGATTGCTTGGTTATTGTGAGAGCATGGTCCAGTACAATGGACAATTGACATTTCACCTTAACAATCTGAAATTGGGAATACAGCACAAAAAGAGATCTTCTTTTTATAAGGTAAAATGGATGAGAGCCATAGTAGAGTTAGCCACTGACAAAATAGAATTGAGCAGTTAGAGCAAGATAAAATTCTGATGGAATTTGTGATCAAACAACAGGAAAATGAATGTTGTATCCTACAATCTGAAAATAAGAGGCGGATTTGCTAATTAGAAATTAGAAGCCTCCATGAAAGGAAGAAAGATTTAAAGCCAATTGAGCAACTCAATTTTAAGCGTGGAGCTGCTAAGAGGAGAATCTATGCAGTGCATCAAGTGCTCCATACAAATAAAACTAAAGGCATAATACGAGAAAATGTGGGGGCAAGTTTTGAAGAAATTTGTGACTAATGATGAAATTATTGCAATGCGAAAGCAATCCTATAATGTGAGCTTGTGAAAGAGCGTAATTGAGATGGTCATAGGAGAAATTTATGCTAAAGTGGACGTTGATGCTGTGCAAGGTGTATGTGATTCTGCTGGAATTAGCCAGCAAGGCTATAGACTCCTCTTTAAACCATTCTATGATGCCTTAAGGCTTTAGGCGCAAAGAAAATAATCATTCCAAGACCTTACTACATGGAGAAGATAAGGGCAAGAAAGAATGTATCAGTTAATAAGATTTTGGGCAGCATGCACTCTCTAGAGTTGGGTACTCCAAGCAATATTTCAAAATCTTTAAAGGGTAAGCGATCAGATGAGGCTGATATAACAGGGCTAAATGCAAGTAATAATGTCTGGTTTGATTTAGAAAAGGTTCTAAAATTTATGGTTGTTTATTATAACTTGAGAGAAAGTGACGTTGGGGGAAAGCTAGAGATCTGCTTAAAACTTGATGAAATGGAGCTTACAAGCAAGAAAAAGTTTGAGAGAGTATCTTAACGCGCATGAACAAAGCACTTTAATTTCTGTATGATGAGTAGAGGCAATTGAAGAAAAAGGAGAGAGATCCGGAAAGGTTTTCTGTTCAATCGGAAGATCATACATGGTGGTTTGGAATGTTTCAAGTAAAAAAGAAAAATTACGAAGTACTAAAGTGGGCTTTTGACCAGACTGATATTCCCAAGCTCATAGGCATGTACAACAGCAGTGAGAAGTTTGCAAAAACTACAAAGAATTGTACCTATTGTTGTCATACTTTGAAAGTGAAGGGAGGACCATCCAAGAGCACTTTGTCATGTAACCAAAATGCTCCACCAAATCGTGATAGAAAAGATAAATTATTTTAGCCAATTTTACCTATTCCTTTAGAATGAGTTCATATTTGTACATAACATGCCTTGATTCGAATTGTTGAGAGGATGAATTGGCATTCTAAATGTTTTGTGTGGAATATAATAAATGAGGAGCGGTTGGAAGGTATAGCATGTGTGGAAAAGGTTCTTTCTAATGCTGGATTGCATGGTGGCTGCGTGAAATTGGAGAAAAATATGAAGCGATCCAATGAAAGAAGCTTTGTTCCAGCAAAAGTTTCTATTGGCGGTGACAAAGCAAAGCGTTTTTTAAACAATGTGCATAGTGTGAGTAAAGGGATGTTTGGATTTGGAAAGATGTTAGTAGAGGCTGAAAGGGATATGACTGACGGATTGCACGCGGAAGCAAGGAAGTTACATGCTTGGAATGTAATGTCTGATCTTAATGCACTTTTACAAAACCATATTTCAATAATGCAGATAAGCAAACATTTTATGTGGTGGTAAGTAACTTTGCTGAAGCATATATAAGAGCATGGGGAAAGTGTGAAGTTATATATTACATCCGTATAATATATGCACATGCTCCCTAATTCGCAGATAAATATGGCAACCTTGCCATTTGGAACACTCAAGGGATGGAAAAATCCCATAAACAGGCAAAAATGGCTTTCAATAGGAAGACCCAACATGGTGGATGTCATGGAAATGATAAAGCAAACCCGCTCATACAAATAGGTCAATGGTCTTACAAAAAAGTATGAGCAAAACATGGCAAGAAGAGCTTCCCCAGCAGTTCATCTTGCAATGGCAAAAGTTGCGAAGAAACGAAAGCAAGATGCTTGGAAAAACTCTGATGCAAGTAACAAATCACGCGAGTGGAGAGAAAATATACATAATGTCTAATAACTATGATCTTCTACAATGGAGAGGAAGACTGATTGTTTCCATGAAAATATGAGAATTTGATGCCATAAACGATTCTCATCGTGTTTAGGCAATAAAAACCCATGCTGGCTTGGTTTTTCCAATATTATCATTATTCAATATTTCAATGCTTCAAGCAAAGTGGCCTTGTTGGATGAGGCATATAGAACAACAGTATTTGAACACCAACAAGATGGAAAGCCTATATCCAGGGACGTTGCGTATCATCTGGTGCATAACTGCAGATGGCTTCAAGATCTTGGATTTGAAAGATGCATGCAAAGTTTGATTGTCTATTCTGGTCTTGATTTTGTAGGCATCTTACATGACTACCTTATTCGTCTATTTGCCTCTGGTAGGCAGTTGGTTGAAGCAGGTCTAATATTCTGCAAAGTTGCAGAGCTAAATCTATATACATGGAGTGTATCTGCAAAGTCTAAGGCATGGCATTTGCAGGGACTGCAAAGCAGATGGGTGATGCTTAGTGAACATGAGGGGATTATACAACAACTCTAGCCCAATGAACACCTTGTTAACATTTAGAGTCTTCCATTTGTCTTGAAGGGATGAGTGCGAACAATATGGTTGGCAAAGAAGATAACGTGATATGTGACTTCTTAAGTATCTTGCTATAAATGTTTCTTCTTCATGCATATTACCGAGTAGCAGCAAATATATGGAACAAAACCAGGTAAATCGCTTCCTGATCTTGCATAAATTTGTGATTGCATGGGTTATGATTCATATTTCAAAAGCTTGGATATAGAATAAAGGAATCATACTCATCTTTAATATGTGCAAATTGCAAATCCAAAACTCATCAGAGCGTTTGCAACCGACATGGAATACAATGGCAGGCTTGTGCATGCATAATGAAAATTGCAAAGTGAAAATGGTAAGTTTTCTTTTACTGTGTAGGTATAGAACAGACTTGTCAAACCATCTTGAAGAATTTTGTGTAGACTCAGGAAGAAGTACATCAAGATACCAAGTGTCTAAGCCCGCATTGAATTATGAAGAAAACACATCTATTAGAAAAGCACAGTCTCTCTGCCAAAAGGGAAATATGTCCATGCTCAATTCAAAAAAGGTGTTATGTTACTTGGATTACAACATTCTCTTGGCTATGATGAACACAGATAGTTTGCTTTCTGAACTCCATAATGCCAGTAAGCCTTGTGGTAAATATTTTATCGAGAATGTTGAAGCTGGGAGCAATGATATGGACAACATGTCCAAACTATGGAGACGGCCCATGGCTTAGGTGATTACTCCAGCATTTCCTAACCCAAATAATTATGTGAATTTACCCTTCCAGAGTGCCAATTTTTCTATTATTTATTTCCCCGTCATCTGATCTTTTAAGATTCCAAGATCCCATTTTTTTTAAAAGTCCCTGCAAAAAGCAAAGTTTTTCCATAATGGTTCACTGCTTTGGATCATCAAGCTTCCATCCGAAGCATAAAGAAAACAACGCTTTGTATAGCCAACATTTAGCTGATCTTGCACCAAGTATACGACCTACATTGCATACTTGCAGGTGAGGTCCTACTAAATAAAGGACCTAAAAGGTTGCCAAAAGGAAAGAAATGAAAAGCTTGAAGCATACAATGTTAGGAAAATAGGTGTAGTTGGATTTGGACTCATTATGTAGAAGAATTTGAGGGTTTCTTTGAGGTGACCACTTTGGCATAATTTATTATCCTACCATGGGATCATATCATGTCCAAGCATTTGTTCAAATATTTTGAATGTAGTGTCCTCCTTATACTGGATTTTGCTCAGAAAGAATCTTTTGTTGTATTGGGTGATTGATTGTTAATAGTGAGGGTCCTTTGAATGTTTGGGATGAGCAAGAAGGATAATTGTGAGGGACTTGAGATTGTGAATAGTCGCATGTCATGCATATTCATATAGACTTTCTTAATAAACTAGTAATGGTGCCAGCGTTCTTTTTAGTCTTCGGATTTATACAAAGATGAAGTGAGTGTTTTGACCCGGGGGATGGTGGTTTCTATCAGGGTTGCTTATACGGCTCTCTCGATATAGTTATCAAGTTGGACTCTCACTTTATAGAAAGGAGGAATACTCCATTTTATAAGAATAGAATAGTTTTTTTATACTCTGAATTGTTTATTAAAACTGATATGGGCATTGTATGGTAGAAAATGTTGCTTCATTGTTGCGTCCAACGTGTTACATATTGAATTTCCTAATGACGCCCATTAATATTTGACATAATTCAAGCAAGATAAGATATCCCTTTGAACCATAGAATAGCTCTCATAATACATGGCTGTCATATACAGATGTCCATTGCACAAAAGATGGATATGCATCCTTCACAATCAAAAGACATCTCTTTTTATTTTTTTATTTAGAGAATAGTGCATATAGATGAATCGTGGATAGGTTCCATGCGTATAAAAATTCAAATTCTCGACGATAAAGTCAAAAAATACGTATTTTTAATAAAATAATGTATTTAACGATAAAACCTCGCCCGAAAAACAAAAATTTCACGTGACGCCGAAAGCTTCTGTAGAAAGCCGCGTCGCTGAAACAGACGCCAAACCTTCAGATCGCACGCGAAAGTATTTTCGCGATATGCTATCTGGAAGAATTACATTCTGTAAAAAATCCGTAAAAAAAAAAAAAAAAAAAAACCTTAAGCCTGTTTAGACACTAAACAAGACTTTTTGCCTTATTAACCATATGGTACATAAGACAATCAATTTGCAGCCCTGAAAACTGTTAGGTGCCATCAGCAATCAGGCCATGATTTGAGTATTAAAAAATTAGAAAACAAAAAACCTTTATAACTTTGTCATGAAATCTGTAGTATTTACATCTAATTACAGTGTTAAATCGTGGTGTAAACATGCATACAAAAATATTGACAATTACATAAATAGTACATTGATTTGGACAATCATAAACTTCAAATAAACAATGGTTCAGAATGAGACAGCGAGTGATTTTTAACTGTAGGCAAAACTTAAAATCACAATGCACATAATCTGCAGAAGATGAACCTCATATTGAGAAAAACTCCAAAATGGAATACATCATCTATAACTGTTATAGTGCATAGTGTGAAAATGGAGATAATGCTGCCTTTCAAAAAATATATGCATAATGATATTGAGCATATAAGTTCTCAAAATATTCGGATGGAGAATATTAAAGCAATTTGTAAGAACTAAACTTATTGTTTATCAGCAAAACACTTGCATAAACATACATCACATAATACGCAGGGTATTTCAGAAAACACCAGCATGTCTTCATAATATCCCAGCATCTTTTTGTGTTCAATAAGCATCCATATGGAGGAAAAGAACCGGTTACCTGCATTAGAACCATAAGCAAATTAGCCTTGAAAAAGGGTAAATGCCTAAGCTAAAGCAGGTAAGCAATAGTCCTTTTCGGCTTAACGCCCTTCACCATCTAAGACACGAATGGTAATTGCATTATTAAAAGTACATATGCCTTTAAACAGTTTTCAGTAACCCATTGTGTAAGAAGCTTCTGCTATAACCTGCCAGCATATTAGCAAGACTTGCTAACCAACACTGTTCATGACTACAACAATAATATTACATATTCATCCCTGCATTAATTAGTTTGCTTTAGTCTACTTAGTTACATATGTCCACATCTTATACCTACTGTATATTCACAGCAGATTTAACAAGTAGTTAAATAGATTCACGCATCCCCAATATATCTCTGCATACTACAAGGTTTTAACCATATATTCTACATTGAAGGCTACAACACATTTTAGCTAAAATAAGGCAGAGGAAAATCATGTCTATGTTACACGAACTCAAGGCAAATCCAGTTAAAAATATGGTCTAAGAAAATCAAGTCTGTGCCTCATGGCAACCTGATTTATTTTTCTATTGTTCTGCCATGATCAGAGGCTAGCTCCTACAAATCGAAATATCCCAAACCTGATTATTCGGTGCAGTATTGGTAATACCAGCATCATGCTCCATATCAACTTGTTTCCTCTTTGCAAATCCGTCATCAGCAACTGGGATGGACGAATCCCCAATAGTTTCTTCCTGATTTTCCATTGTGACCTGCTTGTATTGTGCAAGCTGCTTATCTTGTGCCAGCTGATCAGCTTGCAGAACTGTGCCCATGGCTGCCTTGCCGCTACTACCAGCATCATTATGAACAGGTTTATGATAATCATACATCTTCTTCCTCTTTGCATCAGAAGCCTTCTGCTCGGCCATTCTGGCAAGGGTTTTTTTGTTAAATCTACCTTTCGGCCTACCCATCTACAGATCGATGCACATCGGTCAGCATAAAGGTTGCATGTTGCCCTAATCGCCAGTAAGGGATACTCTCATTTTAATCAGTGAAAACCCTAGCATCGATTCCATCCAGCCACAAGGGCAGCACGAACTCATGGACTTCCGTCGATCTGTAAGAAACTGGCCGTTTTAAGGGTTTGCTTCCATAATTTTGCCCTAGGTTTCTTAACGTTTGCAATATGCCATGTCATTCCAATACTCAACTATTGACCATCTTTCTTTAACAAAGTTATTCTAGGGTGGTTAATAGCCTGCCATCGTATTGCACTGTATCTGGATCATAGGAACTCAATAAAGTGGAAATAGATTATGCACCTATGTTGTTTGCTAACTCCCAATTTTTAACAGCATAGGAATATAGATAGTCTTGTTGTGCAAACTCAAGTGCACAAATACAAGGGTGATCTTCTCATAATATAAAAAAACCTTCCACCTACCGTGTTCCAGGGGGCTCCTGTTTATTCTAACCATAACTTAATGGAAAAAATCGGTAGAGTTCTGAAGGAGAGTAGGTCCCTCACCAGAACACAGAAAGCCTACCCTCCCTATAATAAGAATCTACTCTTGAGAACAATTAACCTATGAAAAGGACAATTAGAGACTTACTTGAATTTGTATAGTAGTCTAATTATGTCTCCAATATCATAAGGAAGGCCAGGAAAGTTATTAGTCTTCAATGCTTTGAACACAATTCGTATAATATCCTTTTTGTAGAAGCCATTGTCACAAAAAGCCTTAATTAACAGTATGATATCCTCAGCAGCATTTATCGGATCCGAATGTGCATAAACATATGGAAATACTTGTGAAATTATAACCTTACTTGCTTGTCCATATGGTCTACAACCTTTTGCCTTGATAAACCTGTATACCGGAAAGGGAAGATGTACCCTTTTGTCATATCTACTGGTCTTAAACATCCCAATGTTTGGCTCAGTAACTTGCAAAGTAATATTCAAGAAGTTGACCTTATATCCGCAATCCTTTCTCTTTTCATCATGTTTCCTATACGCAGTTTCATCCTTGATGCCTAGATTTTCCATGTTGTAAATTGTAAGCTCCGATTCAATAGAAAAGAATTCTTGGACGTTTCCAGCATTGATTAAGATTAAATCATCGATGTATCTGCTTGCAAACTGGAATCTAGGAATATCCTTCATTCTGTTAGAGTGGGCAAGTCTGATAATAAACCTCAGCTCGTACCAAGCAAGGTACAAGTTACACCATGCTGGGCTGCATGAAAATCCCATAGGAATTCCTTTCTTTTGTCTCCACAATTCATTACCCATCTGAAGGTAACAGTGGCAAACTAACCACTCATTGATCAGCTTGAAATCTTGCTTATGTATTATCTTTTTCTTATAAGGGACATCTGTCTCGATCTTCTCCCATTTTGCACTGGATTTCCTAGCTTTAAACTTAAACACCAATTTTGATAATGGTGAGGTGTTACACATATATTCCCATATTAAGTCTGCAACATCATTTATTATTTCCACTAACCCTTCTTTGCCATATATGGGGATGTTCTCATAACACCTAGTTATGTCAGCTGAAAAAACATTGAAGACTTTGCTAGGAATATTAAGCACAAAGTCATATGCTGAGTTAATGATCCAGCAAGGATTAACCTTTTCATTTAACCAAACTCTCCGTGAAGTTATTCAGAATGCCGGTTATAAAATCTGCAACTCCAGAGAAGATGGTTTCATGAGAGTTTGTTATCCATCTATATTCAGATTTGTGGGCTTTAAAAATGCCCAATAGATACGGTAGTCTGTCATTACATGGTTCATCTAAACCAAACTTTGTGCAAATATCATTTCTGCATTCAGTGACAATCTCATCCTTATTCCGGGGAATCTTTTCAAAATCAACACTGTTCAGTCTGATGAGTGCCATTTCATTGATGTGTTTCTGACATATAAATGATGCATTATTAGGAGCCTTATCTAGACCTGATATGTAAAAGTTTTTAGTTAACCACATCAAATTTCTCTTCACCTCTGCATCACTCCAAACAAATCTTTTTGTTTGGAGGTTTAATTTGTGCTGCACTATTTTTCTATGAGCAAGTTGTAGCACTTGGTTTTTCAAGGCTTCGATTTGCTGTTCACTCAAATGTAGAAGCTGAAAATGATGTATACTGAAAAATTGTTCACATGTCATCAATAGAAAAGCCTGAGTCTGGTATGTGGTTAAGTCCGCATGTAAACACTTCCCTAAGTTTATGGCAATGGACTATTTCCAAATTGGTGGTACGGACGTGCCCTACCTTAGGATCAACATATTTGGCTAGAGTAGGGTTATCACATGGACATTTATTAGTACTGCCATCAGCAAAAACATTATAAGGTTTGTATACCTTATCTTTTAACTGTTCAATAAACTGCCAAGCGAACAAAGTACTGTCAACTAGATCGTTGGCCATGGTAAATATAAGAGAGCAATAAGCATGGAAAACAAAGACAAGATACTAGGAAAGGAAGACCATTTTATATTTCATATACCAACTGAAGTTTAAACAGACTGAAGATCATTTTTAATAAGCTTAGCAAAACACATAAGCTGCAGCTTTGATCTTAAGAAGAAACTAGTAGCAGAACAAGAACTTAGAATACCATCATATTATGATAAAGATGGCAATTACCAATAGAAATATAATTGCAAAATTCAAAAATACTGCAGAAAAAGAAGTTTCGCAAGCATTGTGTTGTAGTCCAAGAGAAGATAGCGTTCTGCTATAAGCACAGGTCTGCAATTCTTGTTTAAGCAAAAATTCCTTTGCTCAAACTACTACGAAACAAACTTTGCATGGAGGAACAAGTTTGGTTACCTGCAGTGGAACCAAGTGCAAGTTAGCCAGGAACTGGGTAAATGCACAAGCCACAAAACAGGTAAGCAATAAACTTGTTCGGCTTAACGCCCTTCACCAACAAATTACAAAGAGATACTACAACGATTATGCTGCATATGTATATTGTTAGCCATCGAGTTCCATGAAAACTAACTGAGTACAACTTCAAATGCATGTGAAAAGCCTTTGGTAACAAGATAAGCATACACAAAAATGGACTTGAAATCTAGATACAGACAAAAAAGCTTTAGAGAATGGGTATAGAGCTCCCATGTAGCACATTATAACTTAAGAATGGGTTACAAACAGGAAAGAAACTAAAGTAAATAAAGGAGCAATAACGAGATAAGCATGGTGTATTCTGTGCATGGACTATCTGAGCTCAATATATATGCAGTGAACAGCTGGTAAACAAAGATCTTAAGAGCTATTACTAATCTATAACTAGAATTAAGAGAAAGGAAAACATTAAACATATGTGACAGTTAGATCTGCTAAAAGCTTTGTAGAAGGGAACACGTGAGACAATACTACTGCAACAATATAAGGTGTGGACAGAAAGACTCTAAAGAGATGGCATGATGGAAAAAAGATGAGCAGATCAGACTTAGATAAACAGCCATACGTTACAAGAGCGCAATGAAGCAGCATATCTGGTGCATTAGATGCGTAGATCAATTATACATACTAGATGCGGCGAGAGCTAGAACTGTAAAGAACATTAAAGATACATAGACTTTTTAAGTACTTTACTACAAACAGCAGAATTATAGAATAACATCCTGAGCTTTTCACAGATTATTGACTATGAATATGCAGCAATACTATAGGCCAGCTTATCGATCCAATGAAGTAGCAAATAGAAAGTATATCTAATGCCTGTTATGGAAGAATCACACGCACGCAGTTATAGTAGAAGCCAGTTTTAGATCTAGAAGACAAGCTATATTTAGCATTAGAAAATATGGCTAAGCAACAGATAATGCATAAGCGGAATTATAGAGCAGAATAAGGAAGGGATAGTTAACCAACAAATTGAAATTGAAGAATATGGGAACCTGGTTAGCGTTGTTGCCATCATTATTGTTGACATGATTCTTTGCTTGCATTGGTGGAGCTTTGGTCGAATCCATAGGAGGATTAACGGCGGATTTGCAGAAACTTCAGTGTGCAGAATCGTGCTCAGTTTGTGTAAGCAGCAGATGTATGCTAAATAAACGGACCTGGATGTGGACTTGTCACCGAAAAAGATGCCGGATTAGGTCTACATCTACTGCCATCGTGCCGGATTAGGGATGTGGAGCGTTTCAAACCCTAAAGTTACAGTAATAAGAAAAAAACCTTTTTGAAAAAATTCCTTTTGAGAAAATTAGAAGCATAATTTCTTACGTGGGCATTTGGTCCAATTGTTCCACTTAGAGTAGATGTTAGAATCCCAAGTTAAAACCTTGGTCTATGTAAGAAAATAAAGGCCAACTCATTTGGCCCAAGGATAATCCCTGATGACATCTTTTAGATAGAAAGGAAATTCTAGCAATTACATAAATGTCTAACTTGATATTTAAAATGGTGTAATTGTGACAATCTAATGCAATTTGTTTGGTGCATCCAAACATCTAACTTTCAACTTTGGTGTATGTTTAAGGCATGCCGTTAAACTATGTCCAGTATGTACATTTAAGTAGTCTGAAAATCTAAAGGAATTGAGCAGTAGCTAGTTGACACTCAGCCTGGTGTAATTAAACAATGGATATTTGGTGGTCTATTTTGGATGTTTGGCAAAACGAACCCTTGAAAGCACACGGCATCAAAACCCAAGTAGATCACTAGCTTATGGTTAACTATAAGGGAAAATGCTATTCGTACAAAGGGTATAGGATCTTACAAAGGATTATATAGCCTGGTAATTCTATAATTTATACCTTTGTATAAATAGTTGTGTATGAAAGTGTAGTGGTCCAGCATACAATGCATAGTGTTTGGTGCACCCAAACATCCAACTTGCAAACATTAATGTAGGTTAGCTATATAACCAGTATAAATGGTCATCACGCTAAGTAGTTTGGAAATCTGGAAACATAGACAGTAGCTATTGAAGGCCAGTGTCAATGTGGATAGTTGCAAATGAGAAATTATTCTAGCGCAATGCAAATAAACAAAATGATAGGCTCAAGCATGTCCAGTTGACAACCAATATTGTGGTCCATGATTGGGAAACTAAGCAAGATATGGCGGGTGTAGAATTGGCTAGACTTAGTTATCCAATATACATAAAAAAAAAAAAAAAAAAAAATTATGGATTTTCACGTCGCAGCGGCTTTCCACCGCTTTCGCGTCGCTTAAAAATACTTTCGCACGCTGAAGGTTTCGCGTCACGCCGGATTTTTTTCTCTCGACGCTGTTTTTCATTCAATTTGCTGCGACGCTGAAAAAATTTCCAGCGTCAGACGCTTTCACGCTTGTTTTCGGCAGACGCGAAAATCTTCCGACGCCGAATTTTTTTTGCCGTATTTTTACGCTTTTATACGGCAAATATGTGCCGTATCATACAATTCATAATGTATTCAGATAAAAAGCGTCCAGTGTTGAACCTATCCCTGAGATGAATAGAGCCCATCCACTTCCATACGGTGAAGAGTCATAACATGAGCATTGTGTGGCCACGTATCTTGAACAATGGTGAAATGTAAAAAATGTTGTCAACCCTACATGAAGCCTGCAAGCCTATGGGAGCTACAGCAAAGGTCATCAACCCTACACTTTTCACTAACATTTGCAGTAACAACATTCACATGCAACAACATTCACATGCAAGATGAAGTTTGCATGGGACAATGCGAAAAGTCAGTTATAGTAGATGCATTTATTATTACGAAAGTAATGGAAACTTAATGGACCACTCGTTGTTATAATGTAACTTTCTAGAGTGCAGAGTATAGAATTTTGTACAGAGTATAGAGTCGCGCGCACAAGCCAGAGAGCAACTCTAAACAACTGCAACAAAAAAATGAAGCTAAATTTGGATTCCAAGCAAAGTTCTACTTCATAAAAAAATGAAGCTAAATTTGGATTCCAAGCAAAGTTCTACTTCATGAAATGTGTTCTATGCATACATACTGATATGAAACTTGTTTAAAAACCTATCAATAGTATAACCATTCTGTTTTAAGTCCGTTGCCTACGTTTTGTCAAGTCCTTGTATTTGCATACACCATTTTTGACTTCTATTGAGAAATGTCATTCATGTAAATCATATTTTTTCATTATCTAAGGCATAGACAAATTTCAGCCAGTGAAAAGTGTGCTGGCCTTGTATATTATGTAAAGTCCAAACTCGTTCGATTTCAAGTCTTGAAGCTAGCACTAAACTTGCACTTCTATTTTTGAATATACCCATACATGTCACGAATTCAATAGAACTTTGGCTCTTCTTGCTATAGTCTATACAGTATATGAACCTGCAAGAATGCATGTTCCCTGAGGTCACATAATTAATGAACTCAGTCCTGCGGTTCAACTAAATAACAATATGGCTATTCGTTTAGAAAGGAAAAAACTATTGGATGTGCTCATAACTATATACGTGACATTCGATGCCCATGACGTGAAGTTCTTTAAAACCATCAAGCACTACCTCACAATGTGTGTTGACGACATGTTTGTAACATCTTGCACTGTATCCTCTGAGTCTGCATAGCAAAGCTAGTTTAGATACATAGAAATAACTTTGATTTCTTAGTCTACCGCATCTATACCAATATCCTTGCAATTTACTAGGAAATACACTTACATCTTATACCTTCTCACTTCCATCACGAATAATAATGCCTCAATCTGGATGCTTGTTGCATGGATCTCTGCATTCTGGGCTATCCTTCAGCGCAAAAGATTGCGCTGCATGCACACCAACAAAACAATTATCAGTCCATCATGCCCATGCATCTCAACTAAATTTGTGCAGTTAACTACTTCCTAGAATAATCACAACCAAATCAACATAATTGCATGTAACCGAAAATTAGAATCAAGTTTAAAACATCGGGCTACAAATCGGAAGCAACATCACCCACCTTAAGCTTTATTGACTTAAGACACTTGCAATTTCTAGAGAACACAACACACTTATAACATTAAGAACCTCAAGAACTTAATTTTTGAGGAAGCAAGCAAAGGAAAAACGTACTGTATAATAAGGTTATGTCTTGAAAAGTTCAAGATCAATATTCAAGACTTGAGCGCAATTACGATGGTTTTATTCATAACTTAACTTCTTCCAACAAGCGCTTAATTGTTGTACTTGTTTACAACATGACCATTACACAAAAACCCCCAAATGAATCCTGGATGCAAATATCTAAATAAGAATATTATTCTAAGAGAATCTTGGCACCGACCTTGTATGCTCAAGCTCTTCCTTTCGCAGGGCTCATTAATCCCATCGATCCGGAGACATCGGATCGACATTCTAGAATGGGGCGAAAGCATGCATGTCTTGCATGCATGCATGCGCGCGATGCCCTTCTACGGGTTGGAAGTTCGCTATTTTAGGCGCGGGTTCGCATCAACGTCTCATCGGCGCTTCCTCTTCTCTCGCCAGTACCTTATTCTCTTTGAATTGTTTTCCAGGCAGGGGAGGGGCTGCTTCTGCTTGGTTTGGCCAATTTGGCGTTTCTTTCATCTTGGGCATGTCCTTTCTCGCCCTTGGCTCTTCTTTAGTCTTTATCCCGTGACCTTCGCCCCTCGATTCCGCCTTTGTTAAGGAAATTCTCGGTATTCTGGGCGTTTTGTTGGTTTTATAGCGAGCCCCATTCTAGAATCCCATCGATCCGAGACATCGGATCGACATTCTAGAATGGGGGCATGCATGTCTTTGCATGCATGCATGGCGACGCCCTTTCCGGGTTGGAAATTCGCTATTTTAGGCGCGGTTCTCGCATCAACGTCTCCATCGGGCGCTTCCCTCTTCTCCGCCAGTACCTTTATTCTCTTTGAACCCACCCTCCCCTTCTTTGTTTATTGTATTTGTCGCGTGGCACGCGCGGCGTGACCAGCCCCTCTATTTGAAGAGGTTTTTTTTTTTGTCGCGGGCACGCGGATCAGCCCTCCACTATGGGAGGTTTGTTTTGTCTCGCTTTGTTGTGTTGGTGATGTGCGTGTGCAGTGTTGGCGAGCGGCATCCTGCTTTCGACTTCTCCATGCATGGGTTTTGGGAGCGATTTCTATGCCTTACGTTTGTCCAAGCCCCCGTCGAAGGCTTATCACTAAACAAAGTTTAAAATGAAACGCACTTATTTGCTGGAAACGCACTTCAAAAGGAATCTTTGAAAGATTCCCTAAAATTCCCTTAAAAAAGTCCATTTTTAAGATTTTTTTGTGACAGTGTGACAATTTAAGTAATTTAGGTACCATTTTGAGGGGTTGATTGAACATAACTTTCGTTGCAAAAATTTTAAATAGCAATTTTCATCCTCCTAAACTAGAACAAAAATAGTTACTTTTATAAAGTGTAGCAAAAAGGGGCAATAAAAAAAAATAGCAAGGGTAGTAGAGTGACAAAGAAGTGATATATTCAAGGTTGTGAAAATTGTACAAAATTATGAACAAAATTGTCAAAAATATAGGACATTTTGACAAACACTCATCACCTGCACTTTCTGTTTCTTACATGTTCGAGTCATCGGACAAACTTACATTTTGCAGCAAGATCAGGATGCATCTCATCCTCCGACTCATTTAATCCCTGATCACTTGAGCCTTCATCCTCAGCTTCACTCTCAAAGCACTGGATGTACTCGAACGATCTTCTTCCTCCTCACTGCCTACAAGTGAGTCTTCATTATCATCTTTTTTGCCACCTTTCTAGGTTGTTTGTCTAATCCACATGCCGACCTTTATTAAAGTTTGAGTGACCATATCGTAACTTATTAGCAGCAGTCAGAACAAAGTCATATGCAAGAACCTTTACTTCAGCTAGATCTATGACAGCAGTGCTTGCTTTGGACTTTGCTCTCTTTCCCACTCCTGTTTTACCATCTCCAAAGTATAACTCCCACCGAAAGCATTGGCAACATTCGCTTCTCATCCAAAGCACTTTTTAGTTGAGTGGGAATTCCATCCTCTCTTGTTACCTCCAAAGATTTTAGCTAGCAGAATAATGGCTTCCCGGTCATCATTATCACCGGGACAGCTATGAGCATTCCTTTCCTCAATCTCTCGAGGATCGAACCCGGATACTCGAAGCAACTTGTTGTGCCGCATGCGTCTGGGGCGGTACATGACTCGCCATCATCTTCATCCGAGCTAGCCAATATCTCTACTTGTTCCTCTTGATTCTCAACTTGCACAGTGAGAGTTTGCCTAGACGGCCAGATTGAATGTAACCGTTCTTCGACCTTGTAATGAAGCTTGCAACATGTCACGCTTGTCGAAAAAAAACTGAGGCTACCATAAAGCATCCGCCTCCCAAAGTGGTTAGAGCACCGACCAATACTTGTCTCAATATAATCCAATGATTTGTTTAAGTCAAATGCTCTTCCCTCCTTTTTACTCTTTGTGATTTCTTTCAAGCTTTTTAGAGGCATTTGATCTGCGCAGAGAGCATGGAACTAGTATTGGGGATGGTGCGAATGAATTGAATACTGCTGCCGGGCGCCAATCAACGCAAGGATGTGGCATATTTCTTTCCTTGTAAGATGGCCTTGCCATCTACAAGTGAAATTTTGATCCGATGCTGAAATGTAATGTTTCTCAAGGGCTCAATAGCACGCTGGACCCGCTTGATCTCTCCAAAAATCCATTCTTTGAAATCATAAGTTTCTTCCAATAACTCGATGTCCGGACGAGGATTGTAGGAATCTTGAATAACCTCAATAATTGCTGGTAGGTCGAGAGCTTTTTTCGAAAGCAAGACGCTTAGAGAACCTATCGAACATCCGATCAATTTGATCGTGTATGACCAACAAGCAGAAAACCAATCTTCACCTTCTTGAAGATTTGTTTCTCAACTAGCATAGCACAAGACGCAAAACAACGCCCGATTCTTATTTTCCCTTGTCGTATTGTCTAGCTGAAGATACGTAACCGGTGGTATATGTTCTAGATTGGAAAGAAGCTTATTCAATATTGTGATAGTGAGATTTGGATCAGCATGAATATTTGATAGTTCAAAAATGCCTTGCAAGATAGTTTGCCATTAAATACCATAGCACCAACAACATGCGATGTATGAAATCTTCTTCAAGAAAGATCCTTAGGCACATTGACAAAATGTGGTAGGGTGGTCTTCTTCTCGTCCATTCCATCAATAACAACCGATATGTAGTTGAGTGGTTGTTCCAAAGCTTTCTTCCTATGTTTTGTCAATTTTCTCCTTTCCAAAGATTGTTGTTCTCTGCGTTTGTTTTCTCCTTCAATGCATCCAAATGAAAATATGTTTAGGAAAGAACCTACTTTTAAGTAGAACTAGGCAAGAACACGCCCCGAAGCTTACTTTTAGTGTGAAGTGTCCTTGCATTTTGTCTCGAAGCTTTTAATTCGCAAAGCGTGTAGCACAAAATGACATCCTATGCTTTCTAGAATGGACACGCCGAAAACTCTTTTTTCCGGAGCACAAGAAAAGTAAGAGTAGCGTATAAAGCCGCTTCTCAGCCTCAACACACATCTCCTTATAATTATCGTAGACTTTTGTTTTAGTGAAATTGTCACCAAGTGGTACATAGGGCTGTTAGGGAGTTTCTCACAAGACTCCTTAAAGAAACCTTCCATCCGTGAAACACATTGAAGGGCATGAATTCGGTTATGCCTCCCGAATGGCAGTAGTCATTGATGCCCGGATTCTTGTCAAGCCTTTTCTTCAGCGGTCAAGTCGCCTGGCGCTGCCTAAAGCATGAATCAATTTGAAGGCCGTTTGACAGACGATGTGGCCACCAAATGTGTAAGTAAACTTCTCACCATCATCCGCCTAATATTGAAGGCTAAGTAGCCCCTTTGGTCTAGCAGAGTCATTGAACTGTAACTATCAATTAATCAACCTCAATTCCTTTAGTCCAATCTTAAGCAAACAACGTTGAGAACAACAAAGCTTTTGTATGTGTTGCCCGCAAGTGAGCCTCGCCCATGAGTTTCTTTCTTCTAACGGTTGTACATGCTTTCTTGTGTAAGTTACGCTTAAGATTCTTACTTGCGTGGGCTTTGAATTCAACATGGAGTCTTGTGGCTTTGGTAGGTCCTCGCCCCGAGACATCAACATGAGGTGTTTCTTCGTTCCCGAGAGATCAACATGAGGTGTACTTGTAGATGCCGAGGGTTTGATGGGGCAAGTCCTCGGGGAGGTGCTTTCCTCTCGAAAAAGTAATCGAGGGTCAGTGACGTAGTTGACCAGCTCGGCGTCGTGAGAACACGATTGCGTGGTCACCGATCGCCCCACTTTGTTGTAGTACCATTTAGCTAAATGGATGGACTTGGTGTGATTTGCCTCCGGGAGGGAGCCTACGGGACTATGGGCCACGCATTAAAATGAACCGGAGTAGGTAGTCCGAGCTCTCTAGCCTGGGGTGGAGTAAAACGCATTGGTGGGGGCAAACGACGCTCAGGAGCAGGTGTGGTGGAGTAAATTGAACCGGTGGTGGAAGCCGAGGTGGTCGTGGCCGGAGTAAACTCAACAACAGCCGGGTGTTGGAATGTCGGAGGTAGAATATTCGTGGGCTACTTCGTACAGTCCGCTTGAGGAGGTGTGAAAGCCATTGCAGAGGAAGCCCGCAACAGGAGTTGAGGCTCCGCAGCTTTTTCTCTCGAAGACATACGGATAAATTTATACAGAGTTGGTATAAATTTATACAGAAGAAAAACTTAAGACGGGCAGATCGTATAAATTTATACCAGAGATGGTATAAATTTATACAGAGGAGGGCAACATAGAAATGTAAAACGTATAAATTTATACCTAAAACTCACGTATACATTTGTATTGAAAAACTTTATGGAGAAGCTTATACCTGAAACGGCACTTAGCAGAGGTACTTAAGCCCGGGCTACCCACCCTATTTTCTATATACGCAGCCCGGAGTCGGCGGCGCCACGGCGGCTTATATACCCCCCTTATTTGCTCTCCCGAACGCCTATACGCCGCCTATACCGCCATGGCCACGAAATCTACTATCCGTATCGCTTCTAGTTTCTTTTGTTTTAATCGCTAGAGTGTAATTCCACCAAATAAATTTATACCGATATGGTTCGATCGGTATAAATTTATCGCGAATAAATTGAAGCGGTATACACAATCGCCTGCAAGTAGTTTGGGATAGGTGTTCTCGAACGGTATAAATTTATACCGCCGAAAGCACCAATATTTATACCGACGGAAGCTCGAACGGTATAAATTTATACCGGCCGAAGGTTCAAGGTATAAATTTATATCGATCAGATTGATCGGTATAAATTTATACCGCTTCGCTCGAAAGGTATAAATTTATACCCCATCCGCAACCATTTCGAATCTTGGTGTCTAGTGCTTAAAGAATTGTCGCGAACCTTAATACTTTAGTAATATTGTTATGCGTTTTAAGCTTAAATAACACAAATAAAGTGATAATTTAGTGTAGATTTTATGCTCTTTTAGCCTCTATTTTTCCCCGCTTTTATGTTACAAAAGGCCTCGAAAAAGGTTCCTGCTTTCTTGCATAAAATGGCCTTCTTTTACTTTTTCCAAAGCACGAAGATCAAATTTGTACGTAATGGGCCAATCATCAAAGGCTGCACCAATAGAGCCACAGACATACGAACTGAAAGACCAGACGTGGTACGTCCACAGGGGCGCAAGAGAGAGCAAACCCACTGAGGCGCACTTTACTTGTGTCATAAATCGTGGAAGGGGCAAGTACAAGTCTGACGATTATTACCCTGCCGGCGAAATTGTCAACCTTGTTGCTACAGACGTCGATGATGAAATTTTAATGAAGTGCATGCATGACAAAGGGGAAGTCTTCTACGTTCTTGAAAGTAAAATGCTTCGAATAAGCATGTGCAAACCCAAAGACGTGTATGACTACGTGGCTGACAATTACAAGAGTGGCTTTGTAAGTATTGTTTAGTGTCTTTACGATAAATTTATACCGTCATCCTTTTAACTTAACCCGCATTACAGGGATATAGTGGAAATTTTAATGTCGGGTGCTTTGGCGAAGAAAAGGTGTTGGTCAAAGGTCTGTGGTACCCCACCCCAAATCTAAGAGGAAGAGAAGGACGAGGAAATAGAAGAAGAAGAGAAAGAGGAACCAAGTGGTAACAAAGGGAAAGAGTAGGGAAGCATTCCCCGGTAGTAGATACACACAAAGGCTCCCCACAAAAAGAAATCTAGAAGCACAAAGTCTTTGACTATAGAGGAGTCAACGTAAGCTCTTCGATGGCTCCTGGAGCAGATATTGTTGTGAAGCCCGCAGATAAATCAAGTGCTATTCTCAAGCCGGTGAATGACACTAAACCGCCGAAGCAAACTATTTCTTTGACATTGAGCACCATTAAGAGGCCACCTAAAATGAAGATGGGGTCGAGTGCTACAGTCCCAAAGTCAGATCGCGGCACATGTGGCTATACTGAAACAAAGAATGAGAAGGAATCCTCATGCCCATGTGTCGCCACTAGTTGTTATGGTGGGATGTGGAGTCGCAACCAACTAAAAGATTACAAGAAGGTCGACTTCAAGATTACACATACTACGCTTGGGAGGCACACATAGTTACAAGGCAAGGAAAGAACTAGCAAAAGAAGAAAGCCGTGAACGGTGTGGAAGAGAGCCGTGGAAGCACATATATACGCTTGGTGTAACAGATGAAGAAGCAAAAGTCATTGCCGTGAGTCATAATCTCGACAATGACTTCGTGATTAAAATGAGTTTAATAGACAAGATTCGCTTCATGCACCGTGAGTAATGTGGAATTTAAACAAATGCATGGAGAGGATTTTAAAAAGCGTAAGAACAAGCTACGAGGAGCTTCGAGAAGCCCGCGTGACAGTGTGTGTGCCTCGCCACGACTCGATAAGAAGCCCATTATGGCGCGATAAAGCAATACGATAACTACTTTTCCGGCATTCCAGAGATGGTCAAGTAAGTAAATGCTCTTCTTTTCCGGTTTTGTAGTATGTTTAAGCGTGGTTACAGTGCCTTGGCACTAAGATAAATTTATACTGGAGTCCCGCACGGGTATGAATTTATACCGACTACACACCGCGGCGCATTTAGACAGTAGAGACGGCAACATATTCTCTTCGCCAAGCAACACTAAACTAATGGCGCTTGTCCATTTACGTGTGTGGATCTTCAAGAAAGAATTTTTGTATGTTCAAGATGGTGAGCTTAAAGAGTGCAAGCCACCCGCAGGGAAAACCAAAAAGGGTGGAGAACAAAACAGAAAAATATGAGCATTGTACCCTCGGACGCAGCTATGTGGTCTAAAAAGCAAAGAAATTTTTGTTCGCCTTTTGGAAAAGTCGTGGCCAAGGAATTTAGATTAGATCCAAATGGCCAAGGAAGCTAAGACGTAAGCCTCATTTGCAATGCCGTGTTTCTTCTACATTTTCCGGTCTTACAACATGTTTCTCTTTGCGGTCGAAAAGACATTGTCACCCCGTGCCGAAGTTAATGAAGCAGCTTAACCTAGAGGACCCGGAGGAGTGCAAGCTTCATTTACCCAAGTTGTACCAGCGATAGTATCATTAGAGAGCACGCCGTTAACTTTAGTGGTCCGGGTAAGTTTTGCTAAAACTATGTTCGTAGTTTTGTGCCTTCTTCTCACAATATTCTTACAGAACAAGAAAAAGGGCTCCCGCATTTGGATTTTTAAACCTCGGTTCAGAGGGCCAAGGAAGAGAGGCAGAGACTTAAGGCAATCGAATCAGGGAAAAGGAGGTCGCCACTAGCGCCTTTGACACTTCTTATGAAAGATTTACAACGCTTGGTCGACCGCATGTACAGAGTTGTTGAGGGTGACCGCGACGAGGTCGGGGACACTTTTGGACAAGCGTAACTTTACATTATGCATTGCGGATATTCCCTATGGTTTCAAAATTAAGGGCGCCTTTGACGAGGAGGCTTTCACGCGCGTGCAAGTCCACTCTTTTTGAAGGCCCCAAGGAAGTCACCTTATCTCGCTAACCGAGGGTCATCATTTTCCATTCGACCTACAAACAATGTCTCTGCTTAAACCTTTGGGAGTTATTCTCACGTGCCGCTTCAAAACCGCGTTTGGTAAGCAACATTTAACGCTTTTTTTTTAGTAACTCCACGGGTATAAATTTATACCACAACCGCCCTAAGGTTTAAATTTATATAGCAAGGCAATGTTCAGATAAATTTATACGGCTTGCAGCCGTGGTATAAATTTATACTGACAAGGCAACCCCGGTATAAATTTATACCGCCACACCACTGCTTTTTTATTTTACTAATATTTCATTGTTGTAATCGTTTGGCGTGCTTAAAACAAATGTTAAGGGTCATGGTGGTGGTCCGCTTAGTGAGTTGTTTCGAGCATTTTCATATAGGTTTTATAAATGATGCCAAAAACCATGGTCCATTTCAACACGCTAATGAGAAGACTCCTCCTTGCAATGCTTTTCGCCCCGGTTGTTCTCCGCAGAAAATAAAGAGACCCACAAAATGACAAGGCCATGGTGTCCCATTATCGAAGCCACAACGGCTTATTAATAATTTGATACAATGGTTTTCTCACCGAGACCGGATCTTAGATGCCTTTTCGATCGCACCACACCGCTTATGCTTCTTGCTGGTCGCAATGTCGCCTCCGTCGACATAGACCCCGATAAAGTAAGTTTCATCGTAACCGTGGATAAGCTCTTGTGAATCCTTTCCTGATGAAAATGAGGAACTGGGAGCAAAGAACGGTGCCAGTGATGTTAAAGGCACTTACACAGAAATACAGCCTCCACTTACAGGAAGAAAAGATGAGGAGGTGGAGTTTGTCGACTTGGAGCCTGTGGTGCCCGAGCGTAGAAACCCGCCATGCCGGTAGGGAATCGAATCGAGAAGGAGGCGTCTCGCTCTTGTAAGCTCGCAAAGAGCCGTATCCCTAAGGGCAAGAGAGTCCTCGGTGGACCTGGAAGAGCCACCTCTCCCACCTCTCGTGATAAATTTATACGCATGCAGTTCTTAACTACTTTCTTTGTAAACTATGTGCTAAGTATTATTATAATTTATTTTGATAATGATTTTTAAATTGAAAGCTTTGTCTCTTCAACCATACTTAATTAAAATAACTCTTTCTTGCTCCATGATTTCACACTCTTTGTCTTTCCAATGTTGATTTTCTTAGTACTTATATTAAGCTTGCAAAAGACAAACGATATTTCCTTCTGTTTTTAACAATAAATACTTACTGAGTTATCAAAATTAATGTCTTTTCCCTCAAAACAAGCATTTTTTTTTTTGTTCTCTTTTAAAAATGAAAAGGCTTAAAAAAGGTTGCTTTTTTGGGGGGATTCCAAATGCTAATTGCTTAACAATCTATTTTGCTCCCTATTTTGTGTGTTTTTTTCAAGTTTTCTATTTTTATAAAGGAATCTTTCAAACGCACTTCTTAAATAAGTGCGTTTCATTTTAAACCTTGTTACTAGGGTTTTTCCTCGAAAACCCGAAAGGGCGGGGTTTTTTAATCCCGGTGATAAGCTTTCGGCAGGTACACCAGCCACACATCTATAGCATTGTATTTTTCGGGGTCCAAATGATATAATTGGATTTTCCCTTTATTTTTCGTGGGTAGTTCGCATGTGTGCGGCTACCCACTGTCCACCATTGTAGAAAATCTGCTGAGATGAATGAGAAGCCTATCATGCGAGCCCCATTCTAGAATAGACTAAGAAGCCAATATAGCTGGAGTTGAATGAGAATATCCGTAGCGGAGATACCAATAAAAGAATAGAAGCAGCAAAAATGGAAGAATAGAACTACCGCCTTAACTAGAAAACCGAACACAAAACAACGTTTTAAAAAAACATCCACATCCCCGGCTTCAACAATTGGCAAAGATGAGCTCATCATCTAGCGGGGCTAATATAATAATTACCTCTATTGTTAAGAGATTGTGTTGCTCTACTACACCTGGCAAATGCAAAAAACAAATAATTGCATGCTCATCCTTCAAATAGCATCACAAATTTGCAAAGACATGCAGTCATAAATACCTCCATGACTGAGGATATTGTCTCTCCAATTCCTCCTTTGGAGTTCGGATCCCAGGCAAAACATGTAGGATCTGAAACATTAAGGAAGTTAGAGATTTACCATGTTTCTCACTACCATCGTAAGGATCTGACGGTATCCATGCAAATATCCAAAGCTCCTGAATAAACCCTATTGCTGAGACTCCACGGCAAAATAAGCTCAAATTTCTGATAGTGAACTGCATATCTATAAAAAAACGTGAGTCTTGTTCCTAGAGATGAAACATACATATAATATCGGATGATTGGATGCAGATACAACAATATAGAAGCAAGAAATCTCACCACCCTAACTTTTGGCCGGAATGATATGAAATGATATTTGCACCTGTGGCAAAGAAACCCTAAAACATTCTGAAATCCATTTTGAGTACTTAGCAAGAGAGATCCTTCTGCGAAAGGAATTTACCTTCACATGCAAGAAAAAACAAATAGCATGAATATGTTTGTATCATTAATAATCTGATATGCTCTGCAAGCTGAAAGCACTAACCACATCCTTTGGAATACCATTTATGCTTTTGCAAATGCAACTAAGCTTGAAATATTCCCTACTACATTCATCTAGAACTCATCATAAGAACAATCTGCAGACACTAAGCTGGAAGAACAGAGAGATATCTACCAGAGGTTTTAAAGTTATTGTGCTATTGGCTATGGGTCAGTATCTAACAACACTACAACAGGAAGTGGAAGAGTAGAAAACCCTTCATCAAATTATGCATCTCCAATCGTGGAAGTATACCTAGCCATCTACTTCTTAAACTATGAATCATGAGAATAAGAATAGAATAGAATAAGAATAAGCATCAAATAAGTAAGAATAAGAAATAGATGCCTATATGGCCTCCATCTAGATAGATTGCTTCAACAACAAAATAAATTTAAAGTTAAAAATGAAGCTTAAGATTCACCTGCAATAATGCTTGCAAAGCCCCGTTGCACGTCTCTGTATAAATTCCTAGAAATGCAGATACATCAAAGCCAAAGCCTTAAAACTTCAGACTTGCATACTAATGTGCAGTAATGTGAAGCAAATCTTCTGGCATAATTTGAAACATGTTCTAGAGTACATTATTGTTAGAAAAATAGAGGAGCATTTTTCAAAGTAAGCCTGAGTTCTTTGTAGCTTAGAATCAGATGTTTCTTTTTTGCCAAGAGAGAGACACATCTTTTACATAGAAGCAGCCAAAGAGGAATAAGCTGGGTTTTCATGCTCCAAGTAAAGAAAAACTTCAGCGATGCTACACTCCAGTTCCCATTCAAGTAGCAAGTTCTAAAAATGACAGAAGAATGCATTCGGTTCAAAGACGAAGAAGGCAAAAACGAAATTACTTGAGACGAATTACCAGAGAGGTAGCTCTGAAGCTGTGGGCCGAAATTGTACCGGATGCATGCATTCTAAAAATCATCTCTTCTGAACCCTCTGGCGCATCATAGTATCCACGTCTGCCATAGGCCGAGAATGACGATAACCAAGTAGGCAGGCGACGAATCAGCATGCACCTCCACCTCGTCACCTGCAATCGGATAGAGAGAGCCCAACCCAAAACTCAAAATCAAAATCATACGAAAGAAAATTCTTCGATTTTTTTTTTGTTTTTGAAGAACTGTGTCATCAATATATTAAAAAAATTCTTCGATTTTTGGATAATCGAGAATTTTTTCCGGCGTTTAAGCTCTCCAATACCTTTAGAAAATAGCTTAAAAAAAATTCCAAAAATGTTTTCCTTCAAACCAGAAAAACCCAAATTAACAAGATAGATTATTTAGACTTTCTTAACAAATTATTTGTGGTGTAAAAGTTAGCATTAAATTTCACGCATTTGATAGCATCATCGATTAGGCATATTCTGGGTATTAAACATAGAATTCTTTAGAAATGACTAATCCATGGAGATCATTGTATATAAGAGCTTTATATTAGCTTTTGCAGTCCTTTGTAAGAATGTATGTAGTTGATTTTTTTCAATGCCTTAAGTTGCATGTGCCGGCATAAAAAAGATTAACTATCAGGGCCTTGATGTCACGGTTAATGGTTTCATATGCTGAATATTTTGAAGCTTCATGTCGTTGGTATTCTTGCATGTGCAATGATCAAGTAGAATATGACGTCTGATATCCGGTGCGTGAGAACCATGCTGGGCTTTTTTCAAAAAATCACATTTATACTTTCATTTATGCAAAGCTCTTACATGATATTCATTAGGTTAAGATATAGTTTTGGTAAACAACACAAAAAATTATTGTATCTGATCCATTTATTTCATATGCATCATGTACACAATGGATTTTATCTTATGAACTTTCTTCAATGGCAAATTTATGAAGATTAAGGTGATGTTGATACCCTAATCTATGTTCTGCAAAGGGCCTCTGGTTTATATAGTCACACGACTTGGCTTTGTATCAGGTGGGTTGCACGAGCCAGATGAGTGATAGCCTCAAATATGAGATAATGATATCATGCATTAGGGTCTATGGAACAAGACATCTTCACAGCATAATTTTTTTTCTAGGTGACAGGTTCGTCATTCTCTGTAGTAGAGCAACTCTTGCTTTATATTAATGGGATGGATTGGTACCTAAAGGGATGTATTGACTATAATACGAAGTTGCGATTACCAATGCAGCAGTTGCCAAACCCTACCTGGTGATCAACAAAAGATAAATTGTTGAAATGATAGTTCTAGCATATTTATTTACAATTACTTGCAAGAATAAAATTGTAATAAGAAACTTTATTTACTATTTTTTATATAGCTATTAAAAAATGTGAGATATTTAATAAATCCATGATATTTATTTTCTAAAACAATAAGACCACTTTGTAGGAGCTCCATTATCTGATTTCCTTTTGTTGTGCAAATTTTAGTGTGCAGTTTCTATTTTGTACTTTCTATTTTAAGCACTAAGTTTTTAACAAGGATTTGCCTTGTCAAATTCCAATTCAAACCTACTTCTTAAAGTTTAGTTTACTATCATCTTTGTTTCACTTCTTAGTTTTCAATGTATGCCCGACGAAAAGTCCAGCAGCGCTGGGCACTTTTTCTAGTATGATATAAAAAGGTTTTACACAACTTTGGCTTTTCTTTCTTTTACGACATTTCACATAAATCATCCATTATATTGCACTAACTATGCCATATATAAGTTAACACTGGAAGTATGTATTACCAATTCAAATTGCCAACACAAATATGAAACTATGCAAAACAAGATTTAAGGAGTCTACACTACAAATCCCAACTCAATATACGAACAAGCACAAACATATGTCACATGATCCTTGCTATCACAGCGTGCATCAATGCTTGCACAGGCTTACTTGTAAAATATTATGTTATAAATCATTTTCCAAATGCTCATGCTATAAGCCAGATTAGCAAAAGGAATAATAGCCTATAATTTGTTGGGGCTTCAATGCCTGCAATGATTACGAATTTCTGAATTAATATTATAGAACAATTTTATGGAGATAAATAGAATATAAATATAGAGCAACCTATCTACTTACTCTCATAAAATGACCAAGATGATTTTTAGATGTTTGTTTGGGTCCTATAAGCCTCTTTGATCTCCGTGTTCTAATTACTATATAATTCAACCTTTTTTCTTTTTCACCAATTTTCCTCTAATAAATTCTATTCTATATTCTATTCTATTCTAAAGTAGGGCTACTTTATTGGTATGGAATGCCTTGGTTTAAAAAAAGGAAGTATGACCTGTCTAAAAAAGGAAGTCGGATTAATTACCCCAAAGCACACTAGACCAAATGCTTTTCACTAGTCCAAGCCCAATTATCATGTTTCAAGTTTGAGATAATTTGAATGAAAATAGGTGATAGCTTCTGAAATAATGTATCTAGGTTGGTCATCATTAATATTCATGATGCTCAAGGGAAATAATAGTTGTGATTCGGCAAACAACCTTTTATGGTAAACAATATTACAATTTATTCTTGAATGTTTCTACATCTCAACTTTAGTTGTATATAGATCTTCAGGTCAAGTGTCTGTCAAGCCACATGGAAAAGATAAAGCATGATTTACTTGGTTGTAGTTGCGCATAGAATAGTGAAGACTATAAGAGTTGGCATTACTTTAAAAGATATTGAATTTAGGATTGACTAAGCTAGACGTAAATATAATTGAATTGATTTGAATTGAATTTTAGTAGTCAGTCACTGAGACAAAAATCCTAAAAGAGAAATCTATAGGTACTAAAAGAGATGGGCTTTTCATATGCCAAACTGCTTCAAGAAAATTGTTATTATGTGGCAAAAAACATTTGATGTTGATAGGGGTATGGTGGATGTGTTTATGGTTGAACTGTGTACATGCATATATGAGTAGGCATCATTCAAGGCAATTAGAGGAATTATATCAAATATAAGCAATATGAAACTTATTAAAGAAAATTTAGGGATTAGCTGTAGGGTAGCTTTTAACCATATTTAGAAGGAAAAAATAGAATTGGAAGAGGAGATATGGCATTGATTGGAAAGCCCCGAATAAAAATTGTGGCAGCCTAGTGCAACCTTGCTTGGTGCGTGAAAATTCCAAGATGATGGGAGGATTGTTGGAGCTATTAGTCTTTCTACATGTGAAAGTCTCCAAATATGAAATAAGGACAAGATATTTTAATGATGGATTTTGTAGCCTCTATGGGTACTCCCGTCATTTACATAGATAGCATGCAAATTTTATGATTGTTGATTCATTCTGTAGAGATGGCTGGTGAATAATAGAAAAAGAATAGATATCATCTATCTCACCCCTAGATACCAATTTATGTATATAATCCTCACTTGTGAATAGGATGAGTAAGAAATCATTCTCCAATGACTTCATAGACTTAAAAAAGTTGCCTTTTACATCATGAAACTAATAAGAGAGATCCTCTTCAGATCAAATTCACTCATTGGAGAAATCACGCTCTCCATAGAATCATGATTTTTGGATATGCTTCATCTCTCTTATGATGATGTTCTGCTCTCACATTCTTCTTGGACCACAAATTGCAAGCAAGCTAAAAACATGCTCTTATTGGACCATCGTATGTTTTTGCCACTTATTAATCACTACATAGGTGTTGCAGATCTATGCAAAGGTGTCTTTTGATGGGATGTTATACGGGACATTTTATAAGAGCTTTGACCGACCATAGATAATTTCTTCAAGGAAGACATCTCCTACAGCCATTTCGAATTTGGTTGTTATACAGTATTTAGAGAAGTTTTTCCATGCATGTCCACCTGTTTGCCTAAGGGCCGGTTCACATGCAACAATGGTGGGAGAGGGGCCCTGTTATACCCTTTGTAAATTCGTGATGGTCCGTGATGGTGGGCGTAAAATGGAATGGCATTTTACATGATGGGGAAGGTGGCGATGGTGCATGTGAATCCAGCCTTAGCCACCATCTCCCTACATAATCGTTATAAAGAACTTTAAATACTGCCACTATCTATTCCATCTTGTTGAATTTCGTGGCTCACCACACTTTCTATGCAAAGTGCATTCTTTTTCCCTTTCGAAGAGGAACTTGAACAGAGCCACAATCGCCCTATATTTATCAGAGCCTCAATAAACCTCAATAGAGTCCAACCCTTGCATAGGCACCAAAGGAGGAGGAGGAGGAGATTTAACATGCATGGGAGACCAAATACTCTATAACACACAATCAATGCATTGCTCTATGCGTCCTGCACCTTTTTATCTTATATTGAACCCTAAGGGCAATATTTTATAAAAGAGCTGCAAAGTGATATTGATTGTGATTTAAAAGATTAAACCACGAATATAATACATGATATCGTGGTACGAGATTGGACATGATTGGTCTTGGAAGTACAAGGTTATTTGTATTAGGATCATATAATGCATAGTTTAAGTGTTGTACTTAGATAAGAAGACATGAATATGCCAACAAACATCCTATAGCAAATCAATTGAGGCTGTATATTCGAGGCCAGATATTTGGCACGTAAGCCGAGGCCCGCTAAGGCCGAAGACCATGGCCGAGGCCTTATGTGCCAAATATCTGGCCGAGGATGTATAAGGACATGCATTTTGGACACGTCAGATGAGCCCCGCTAGGGCCGAGGCTATTATCAAAGGTGACATCCAAAGCGAAAACGGATAACTGCCTTATCGGCCTCAAAATTTGTCTTTTTATTTTTTTGGTTGACATTTGTCATTTTCTTTTTTTTTTTCACTTGTTAGGTTTCGTTAGATTGTGGAGATAGGTGACGAAACAGTGGAAATGGCCGGTGGAGCAGCTATGGAATGATTTAAAAGGGCATTTGCAAAGGCTAACAAGGACAACAATGGCATTGCTGTAGGCCATGGCATAGATTCAGAGCATCGATCCTTTAGTCTTGGCTGAATAGTCTTGATAATTAGTTATCAGTACTGGAGGAGTACTGATAATTAATTATCAACAGTACCAGTACCGATAACTAATTATCAGTACTCCTCCAGTACAGATAACTAGTTACTCTAGTAATGATAACAAAAAAGAAAAACAAACTCTCCTTTAATACACAAGAGTCTGATAAGGTGTATTACTAACAATAAATAGAAGCGTAAAAGCAAGAAAGGCATACCAATTGTCCGGGTCGCATAAAACGGTGTAGGTGTTGGTTGAGGTGGACTTGGCTTGGGACTTGGTGGTGGTTGAGTGGACTTGGATTTGGCGTTGGTGGACTTGGATTTGGCGTTGGTGGAGTTGGCTCATCATACTTGAATGCTTCCATTGCATTGAAAATTGGAGGCAAAGTAGAGTTCTTTGTTGGAACCATGGAAATGGTCAAGGTAGCTGGCGATAGAACTTGACCATCGCCACCAATGTCAAAGTGGGTCCAAATAGTTGTCCAATCAGCTGCATATCTGAGATTGATATCAGTGTGTTGTACCCGATCATTGAGTTGAATATATAAAGTAAACATTCGCGCACATCCGTGGGAACACGGGTGCTCAACTCCATGAAGTAGAGATAAACAGCCAACTTAGAAGAGAGTGTTCCCAAATCAAGAGTATAATTTAAGGTCGAAACATTGAGAGCTTCAAAGGCCGTCATCATCACCTTGGGAGGTGGCTGGTTGGGCATGTCATTGGTTGTTATGGTAAGATTAGTTGTTCTAGCAATAGCATTGAATAGAGGTCCGGTATCCAAGTACCATGTTCTGTCATATTTATCATCGGGGTATCTGCATAAATTCAACTCGTACTTAAGTGAAAACAATACAAAGAAAACAAAAAACAACAAGTGGATAACTTACGCAAGAACGCCCTCAGAACTTGCACCTAAGCTAATCCTGTACTTCAGGTGCAAATAAACGTCCCCTGCAACTTCAGTGTAGAATCCAGTAGGAAGGGTTCTTAGAGTGAGTGCGGAAATAAAAGGAACATTTGTCTCTACATCGTTGCTACTGAGGCAAAGACTAACGCTGGTGCTCTGGTTTGATGGGAAAACAAGACCCACATACATGGTATCAATACCAGCAGGTACCCCGTTTTTAAACAATTCATCGAACCACTGCCCTCCAGCGCCATCAAAAGTGAGATTAAAAGTTGGCCAACTGTTACGGCCATCGTAATTCCCATAGTAAAAGGATGCCGAGAAGAAATACTTGAGGTTTTTCCCAACTGGCAAGACGTAGCAGTTGTTGGTGTTGAGAGCTGGGAAATACTTGAGAGTGGTGAGCTCGTGGGAGATGTTGGTACCAGAAACCACAGTATTAGATCCAGAATCAATATAGGTTCCATCCGTTAACCACTGAATTCCTGTGGCTGGGTCTACATATGGCTGAAGTGCACCGGAATCAATGCTTAGAAAGCCTGCGTAAACATTTTGTTAGATTTTACATGATCAATAGGTTTAGAGTATGTATGATAGCACTTGCCTTGCTGGGCCGAAACTGTGAGAGAGAAGATGACGGATGTGAGTAGCGCCAACGCCGTAACGGCCATATTGCTCCTCCACAGCGAACATTGAAAACTCGAAATTTTATGAAGTAGTTTGGTAAACGTGCATTGCAGCCAAATACTGGAGGCTAAACACATCTTCTGATAACACCTTCGCAGGCTCACACCTTGAAGCAGTGATGTCACACACGTTGAACAGCATCTACCTAATATGCTCCAGCAGGGATAGTACGTGGAATGGAAACTCGACGTGGTCCTATTTGTCTAGAAAAATATTTTGAAGGCGTTTTTTTTAAGTAATATTTCCTGAGCTATCCACGCACCTGGGCCAGTTTTGATTATGTCATTGTTTTGACTATCTATCTATCTATCTATCCAAATTTTGCCTCATGGGGAAAAACCCATGGAAATTCCTTCGGGCTTCTTCAACCGTCGGTTGTGTTCCCTGCAATGCCCCGTCATTCATGGCATTGGATTGCATCAATCGGTGTTTTTTCTGTGTTTACTGGGCTGTTCTTTGCCCACGCTTGATTCCTCGCAGGTGTGAAGATCGTTATACTTTTTTTCTGAGACATTACGACATCATTTAATTTTGTGAGGAACATAAGCATTGGTGTTGTGCTGCCTTTTCATAACAGTCAAGCTTCGAGCATGTGAAACGCAGTAACACTTGTTATAAAATGTGTGGAAACTCAGACAAGATAGATGCCTTTTAACCTCTACGATTTCCTCATGTTCATCACGTCTATGCAAGAGCTAAGATCAATCACTGATCGCATCAGATTATGGAGCTGAGAATGTTACTAATATATGTAGTAACATTGAAATATCTTGGATTGCTGGTCAATGGCACTAGGCCAACAAGCTTGATTTTACTCATAATGCGGGAGTGCCTATATTTAATGCCAGCACAAAAAAGTGTGCTGACAGCATTTCTAGTACAGAGTCACGGAACTGTATTTGTAACTTATTTGAGACTTAGGATGGCATCATTTTTCACTTGAATGATGAAAGTAAAAAAGAAAGGTCTTTACCCCTTTTTACTATCTTTCGTTTGTGATGATAAAAAGAATTACATCACGTCAAAGCTCCACACTGTTTTATTGATGTGAAAATTTTCTACATATTTTTACTCAGTTCCTCAACAACATTAACTCTACTATTCAGTCTACTACTACAAAAGGCTATTTTTGTGATAAGGGTTGGACAAAGAGATCCCCTTCAATGATATTTACAGTGTTGACTTACTTCCTTAATTTTAAATAAAGTGGTGGCATAGCCATCATCTAAAACAAATGTAGTTGAAGTACTTCACATGACATGGTAATCTCTTTTAAATAGAGTTGAATTAATCAACGACCAAAATAAGCTGCTTATTAAAAATAAGGTGGTTCACTCACTCAGACAATATCATTGCAGTTTCATACACATAATTACACAATTGATATAAAGAGGAAGACTGAGAATTTTTATCTGCTTGAAGAAGAAGAAATTTCTCGATGATAGCTATAGCTCATAAGTGGTGTTGCAACAAATGCCAAAGGCGAACGTTTGGATGCAAAACACTCCTTCAAGTTTGCTTCTTGTGCAGCAGAAAGGGCTTGGATTGGTATTCTTCCCTCCAGCATATGAAGAACAGAAGACATGGCAGGACGTTCAGCAGGTGCCAAAAGGCAAAGAAAAGCAACCCGAATCACCCTCTTAGCTTGAATCTCATCTACAGATGTATGAATGGCAGTATCTACAAGCTCAAATGGAAAGAAATCTTCTCTCGCAATGGCGGAGACCGCTTCTGCAAGTGCTGATCCTGACAGATCTATAATGCTCCGCCCTCCCACAATTTCCAGCATTATTATTCCAAAGCTGTAAACATCCATCTTCTCATTTAGTCCAGCTCCCATCATGCATTCTGGTGCTATATATAATGGTGATCCTCTTATGGTCTGTGTGAAGGTCATGGATTGATCCCTGCCTAACAACCTGCTAAGACCAAAGTCAGCAACTTTTGGGTTGAATTTCTCATCCAATAGTATGTTCTGAGGCTTCAGATCTAAATGTAGAACAATGTTTCCACACTGCTCGTGTAAATATGTCATTCCAGATGCAACACCTGTGATGATGTTAAACCTTTTTACCCAGCTTAACGGATCGGCAGAATTGTTGAAAATCCATTTGTCTAGGGAACTATTCTCCATGAATTTATACACTAGAATCATTTTGGTCTTTTCTGAGCAATAACCCACAAAATCAACCAGGTTCAGATGGTGAATAACTGACAGGACTGTTATCTCCCTGTTGAAATCTCTGAATTGGTTTTTGCAGCCTTGATTACTTTGACAGCTAACTGCATACCAGATGTAGTAGATCCTTTTGAATACATCAGCGAATCCGCCGTGACCTATTTTCTCCTTGAAATGTTTGGTCATTTTATCCATCTCAAGAGTATGAATACTGGATCGGGCCTATTGGGCCCATTTTTTGGGTTTTGCTCAGAAATCTTTGGTGTTTTATGCTTCTTGATACAGCAGGATACAAGCACAATTAAACAAATCAAACCTACGAAGCCTGCAAGAGCAATTCCAATAATTGCACCAACGGGAGGCCACAATCACGGCAGGATTTACCAGCAACATAGATGAAGGCAACATCATTGGGATCAGCAGTATAAAGGAGAGAACCAGGTTTCCTTAGCAACAGGTGACAACCGCCAGATCCGTTAAAAAAATGCAGCATAACAGGTATTGTTCTGGACGCAGGCATTTTTGCAACTCGAAGAAGCATACGAAGAATAAAATGGATCAGACGCTTCATAAGAAGAATACCCCAGACCTTTGAACGATATGAATTGGGTCGTATAATTCTTTCCTGGATTGCATCCTGCTGAAGCGTTGGTTGGACTTATGGCAGAAAATGTATCAGCGCAGAAGCAAGCTCCTCGGGTTGGGTCGCAAATTCCGTAGTTTCCACATGCGTATTCTGTATTGCACAGGGAAGGAACTTGTTCTGCTCTTGCTAATAGGACCAGTAGGAGCAATAGTGCCCATTTCATCACAAACTCCGGCATTTTGCTTGGCTTGCTTTCGTTGAGGAAGAAGCCTTGTTCCGAAAACTGAAGGCTGAATACGTGCATAACGATTCTTTGTAAGGTGGAATCCCCACCAGTCCCCACCAATGGTGAACTCAAAGACAAAAATTCTCCAGAGCTGGCCGCACAAGGAAGGTCCCAGTTTAAATTGGCGTTAACTAGTAAAAATGGCTGCTTAGGCCCTTTTCCCACGGTAAAGTCACATATTCTATCAAATCGTGTTTGGCCACCTATTGTCCTAAAAGAAAATCACTATTCCACTATTAAAATAAGACATGTCTTATTTAAATTTGGAATAGGTTTGGATTGTAAATGGAGTCTTATTTTACGGCAGGGAAGACACCTAGTCTTACTTATTTTTTCATGGTTTTCCACTAGTATTTTAGTGGTGTCATATTTTATGACTAGCATGCAGTGGAAAAATAAGTTTAAATTTGTGTGTCTCATTTTTAGCCCTGGAGTCACAAATGATGTCGTATATTGTATACGACAGCCATATTTTGCTACTACTATGGAAAAAGGGCCTTACTAATTAGCTTAGATTTAAAACTACCAGAATACACGAATCCTCCTATCTAGACATATATAATCCAGTTTGTTATTTTTCATTGTTTTTGTCCCACCCGATTTTTTCCGCGCCGTCATCTAAAGTCATGCAAAATTGACACGTTTTTGGTCCAATACATTTTTGCCGTGACACGTTTTCTAAGGTAAGACGGAACTTCGCCCGGAGCTTGGGACAATCAAGCCGACTATTCTCGCTTCTTCATAAGGTATAGCTTTGGGCACAACCTCCGCCTCCCTATCATTCGCCTCTAGATCCAAAGCAGAACAGGTAAGTAAGGGCGTTGATGTTTTGCTTTATCACCGCTTCCTGAACCTTTGTTGTGAGTTTATACCTTCAGTTGTAAGTTTTGTGAACAAAGCAGTCTTATGCCCGCATGTTCTGAAATAAATGCTACGAAAATCTTCTCTCGTAAGTTTTCTTATGTTGCATCGTGTGATATATTGTTTGAGGATAAATGCGGCTTGGATTCATGATGTTTGAAGTTCTTAGGCTTTGACAGAGATATAGATTGTTTGTAAGCTCTTGAGAAAAGGATGTATAAATAAAATTTGAATTCTAGACAAGCACATCATAGATGTTATCCTTATGCAGCAATTCTTACAGGGTTTAACTAAGGTACCCTTTCCCTTTTGTTATGCTTTACCTTAGCCTTTCATTGTTAACCCTTAACTTGGTTAAATAACCCGTTGGGTGTTTCCTCTGATCCCACCAAGTAGACAACTTCCCTGAGCTCATGCCATGATAAATTTGTACCATAATTGTGGACCCACTTTTTTTCCATCATTCTGTTCTGTTTGATTACCTTCCTTTGAAGATTAAGACCTTGATAATGTTTTGAATTATAGTTTCTTGTTGAAAGGTGTACCATTGGATTAAAACAACATGAATGCGATGGATCTTTGTCCAAACAATATTTATAATTTTTTGCAGGCCTAATAACAGAGACTACACTATTACAGATGTGGGGATCCTGGCATAAAGGCATGGAGTGGAATCATCAGGTTCACTATGTTCGTGTTGCTATGTTGCAGTGCAGCCAATGATGAAGCAAGTTCATTGCATGTGAACATTAGCCATCCCGGCTGCTTAATACCATCTGCACTCTTTGGCATTTCTTTTGAGGTATGTTTCCTTCCTCATACTCTTTTTCTAGGGTTTTTGAGCGATTCTCATAGAACTGATGGACTAATATTGCAAATATTGCAAAATGATCAGTGCCAGTTTACTAAATACTATATTTCGTTTGCCATTCTCTCATCATTTCATTGGTTTTGTACCCAGGATGCAAAAGGGCTTTTTTTGTGTACTTGTGGATTTGAAATGTGTTGCAATCATCTGGTTAGCCATCAATGTTATCTGATGTGGCATGACAATTTGTCTTGGCAGATGATGCAGACTTAGTAAATTACAGTTATGCAATTCTGATGGTAATAGTGCGTACTATGACTATGCATCAATGATTGTTTATCAATGATTGTTTTTTCTCTCTCTCTACCAGCATTTCTATTTTGATCTTGCAGTTTAAAGACATTAATAGAGGGCTCAAATCATTACTCTCCCCGACATCTCCTCGCTCTTGCTTTATATTCAATCTAATGTCGAAAAAAGGACGTGTGTATCTGTAGTTGACCTGATGCATGGGATTGAAAAGTCTTCAACAATTTGCTGAAGATTGGGAAACACGACAAGTATTGTCCATGCTAGAAGGTAGGTCACGGACGCATATACCAAAGGACAAAAGTCAATTAGCTCAGTGGGACCGAGAATTAATTTGAAATTGAAAGATCAATGAGCCAAACTACGGGGACCAAGAATTAAGTTGAATGTAAAGCGTTGACACATCAATGAGTCAAACAGACTTAGAATCTTGCATCATGCATGCACCTTCCTGCTCAAATAGCCATGCTTCAAATATGAATATTTCCTTAGAGCCACCACACTAGTGCAAGAGTGGCCAATGAAATTTCCGACTTCATATGTGGCTTTCCATCCTTTATTCTATCATGATATCTTCGCCAAGATTATTTATCTGTGGATACACCCTCGCATTTACAATTCCACCACAGGAGGATCATTGCCTGCATATAAGGAGGAGTTTCATCTTCTGCAAGATGTGGAAGGACAATACTAGGCATAGACCATGATTGTATCTTCTTTGATATTTGTTTGTTCCATTGGGACACTAAGGTTTCCCATCAAGTTCCTGAAGTAGACAATATTCAATTTGAGGGTCATAGTTCCTAGAATTCTGAAAAGCCCAATTCACCATTCCATTTAAAGAAACTGATTTCATGTGTTAATGTTGTTGTCTATTAACTTTTAGACTATTCCATTTAAAGAAACTGATTTCATGTGTTAATGTTATTGCCTATTAACTTTTAGACTGACATTTAACTTGACTAATGAATAGGTTATTTAGTAGAAAAATTTCTGCCTTGAAATAACATCAAGTCGGTAAAGAGAAATGTTCGCGGCGGCCTTGGCCGCCGCGATAAATTTCTTGTATATAATAATCCTATCATATCCTATCCTATATAATAATGTTATAGTGTCGTGGATCTAGCCCTAATTTTGTAGGCTGAGATCCGAGCGCCGTAAATATCGGTTTGACATGTTATACCGCGGCATATCCGTGGTATATCAGATATTTGACATGTTATAGCCACGCCCAAAAAAATTACACTAGCGTTTTTGTGGACTTAGCGGATTTTTTTGCCATTTAAGGCTGGGTATAACGTACGTCGTCCGGCTTATTCTTCGATGGCCGAGATCCATCAACATTGCACGCAAAGATTTCTTCTCTTCTTATCCCCTTTTTTTTGAGGTTTGAACAAAGGTCGCGAGCTCATAAGGGAAGATGTCCGGTCAATAGTGAAGCGCCCTCCTCCCCGGGCGCACCCTAAATGGCATTTTTGACCGCCAAATGGCCCATTTTCGAGCCGAGTTGGCATGGGGCCAGACTCTAATGTGTGTCGCCCAAACCTAAGGTTTTTAGCCGTGAAACAGATGGTTCTAGCTGCTCACGACAATGGAGCTGGAAATTTTTACGTGATGGCGGGATCTTCTCTCCCGCGTTTCTTAATGTCATCCCTTGATGGTGCTTGTTAGGATCTTGCTGGAGACTTCACTTGCCCGCCAAAATCAGGTATCCTAACAATAGTAGAAATATTTTTAGCCCTGATTTCATGCATACAGGCATCGGGCAATGGTTCAGGGGCGCTGCTTCTACCTATTGCATCCAAAAAAGCATTCTAATCTGCTGTAGAAGGTCCTGATGCTCTAGATATGGATTGATGACATGTTTCCATCTCATCCCTCCTTTTTTTTTCCTTCCTTTCTCTAACTTTAGCTCTGAGAGCTTTTATGCATCTGATGGCTGAAATGCCATGTCTTCTTGGATTGATGACATGGTCTACTTCTAGCCTTTGATTCAATTACCATTCAAGCAAATTCTGCTATAAATTCCTCGCCTCCCTTCCATTCATGCTCGCTTGCTTGTTTCTTGTTTGCTACAGCTCCTATTTGTCTACTCCTATTTGCCTTTGCTTTTCTTTTCCTCGATATGAATCTCTGTGAAGAGATCATATCTTTTGGCCTCCACAAGCTCCCTTCAAGAGTCCTCTTGAATTAGATGATGTAATTCCCCAAGAAGAAGAAGAGATCTTCAAGGCCTATTATCCTCCAAAGAACAAGAAGATTTGCATGAAGAATTGGGCCCTAAGAAGGTTAGAGATTTCAAGAGGGGGGCCTGGTCCAAGGAGGACATGGATAAGGCAGTTCATGCCATTGATGATGGATTATTATCCATCAGAACAGCTGCCAATCACTATGGCATACCACAAACCACCCTTCGAATTCATCTTTATGGTTTATCCCTCAACAAATTTGGTGCTATTCCAAAGGGATTAACCATGCATGAGGAGGAAATACTTCTCAATTGGGCATTTCAGTTGTGTGAAGAAGGGAGGCCAGTCACACTTGATGTAATGAGGGAGAGGGTTGGTCAGATGACAATCAATAGGCAAACATGCTTTAAGCATGGGTTGCCTGGACCTAAATGGTGGAGGGGGTTCAAGAAAAGACACCCTAATCTTGTTTTAAGATCCACACAATGTGTGGAGGTCAATAGGATGAAGGCAATGACCACATACAATTTGCAGAATTTTTATGGCACCCTAACAAAAGTGTATGAAGATTTGCAGCTAGATCCTTCTAGGATCTGGAATTGTGACGAAACCGGAGTGCAAGCTGGTGATAGACATGGTATGAGGGTTTTGGCAAGGAAAGGTAAGAAGGAAGTTACTCAAATAGTTCTCTAATTTCTGATGCAATAAATGGTGCTTGCACTCAAACCAATATAAAGTACGGATTCTCCACAATGTGCATATGGCCTTTGAATCATCTCGAAAGTCCAAGCTAATCCCGGCAAATTTATAGATTGCACGCCGAGGATGACCAGCCATGTGACTAATATATGGCCACAAATAGTGATGATAATGAAGAATCCTAGCTGCAGCAGAAGATGAACCAAACGCAGAAAAGTAAAGTTATTTGGTTATTGCTATTTTATATTTTGCACTTTCTTATCTAATACCACTTGTTTTCTAACAATGCAGGAGCTCCAATTGTTGAAGAGCAAGGTGTTGTACTTCCAGCAGTAATTGATGTCGGCATTGAGCCTATTCTGCCAACAGTAATGGATCTAGACAATGAGCCTATTCTTCCCAATCGTCACGGGTCTTGAGCCTATTCCTTGTCGCACAACAAAGATTAAACATCTCACATGTCTTGAGCCTATTCTTGTTGCACACACATCACAAACATCCGCCACATGTCTTGAACCTATTCTTGCCGAGACAAAACAACACAAACATCTCATTCAAGCCGGGTGAACAAGCCAACCAAGGTAAAAAGAATAGAAGAGCTAGAATTCCAGATACATTGAGAAATAGGTTATATGTTTCTGCAGATGATGTTATTCTTGCTAGAATTGAGTTGCAAAGGAAACGTGATGAAAACAAATTAGAATTAGAGAGGAAAAAGGAAGTTGAGAGGAAGAAAATACAAGAGGGGAAAAGAATGGCAAAGGAGATGGAGAAGAAGAGGAAGGAGGGAAGAGAAAAGAAAAGAGAGGAAGCAAAAAAAAAATGAGGGAGGGAGGAGAAAAGAAAAGCAAAGCAGAGGATGGAAAATCGAGGATAGGTGGTCGAAGGTCACGGAGAAAAAAAAGGAAGGCTAAGAAATATGTAGATTATGATATGGATACCGGTCGACGGTGGAAATGCAAAGAGGAATTTGCGTGTATTGATCATGGGCCAAAGAAGAAGAACCAAAATGCAAGTGAGACAAATGCAAATTTGCAGCAGAGCCAAACCCTTGAACTTTATTGTTGACTTGCCTCAGATGAACAACATGCATTGTTTGTGGTAGCCAGCCACCAATTGAGGAAGAGAAAGAGGATCAGCATTGTAGTGAAAAGGAGGAGGATCAAGTTGCGTGGAAAAGACAAAGGCATTGATGACTTATATAGAGCTTGAGGCACACAACCATTTGAGAAAGCTTGGCCTTGATGACCATGTAAAATTCTCTTTGGAATCATGTAATTCAATCATGTTTTAAGTCCGAATAATAATGTTTTTAAAGTGTTAATTTTTTTTTATGATTCAATGTAATTTGCTTTGTTTATTGCAAGTTTTTTAGTTGCTTTGGATACTTTGTGGTTATGTGCGCTAAAGTGTCTATTCTACTGGTAAGTTTGCTGAACTTAAATATATTTCTATCAATCCGGCTTTGAAAACATATTTAACTACATCCGTGATCAAGACCAGTTGTGTTGGCACTTGATTGGAGGTTCAAATCCTTCAACTTCATGGTCTTTTTTGCTTAATGAATGTTTGCAGCAAAGAGCAAAGACCTATAAGATCAATCAACATCCTCGTGGAATCACCATTTAGGTTGTGTTCATGCACTATTAGAAATTAGTTGTGCACAATGTAGAGACTTGACATGCACCATTGTTGTTTGCAGTGTAACGCCATTGAAGCTTAGGTTCTCAAGACCATTCAGATCCGGAAGCCTCTCCATTAAAGACATTGGTGTGCACCTGGCACGTTATTGGTGCGCTTCCATAAGAACTGTCACCATGTAAGAACATTTATCACTAACAAAGGGTATGACCCCTCAAGTTTCTCGCAAATAATTGGAGCCAAATAAATTTCTGATTTTAAATTTAATTTTAGTATATGATACTGAGGTTCTAGAGCACAAATCTAGATAATCAGCCCAGGTTTTGATGACTGCTGGAGTTTACAAGGGATCGAGAGGATTTTAAGTGCACCATCGGTGGACACCTTCCCTTAATGTCTTGCTCCTACTGAATAGCCTTGCCCCAGCCTGAGCCGCATGTTGTATCTGGGCCTTAAACATTCGGGAGCGTTTGGGCTCACTTGAGCTTGCCCACTGTGGAAGAAGCTAAGATAGCCGGATTTGATGGTTGAAACATCTCTAAGATCCGAAGCCTTGCCAACTTGCTTTCCGCCGCAGGCTATGGCACATGATCTCGAATGAAGGCAAAGGGAAGGAAAGGTAATATTTGCATGGTTTATTACTTGATGATCTTCGCTTTTGTTTGGTATCGGGGGGCATTGCTCCAATTTGTGCCTTGATCCTAGGTTTGAAATGTTGAAGGCCGATTTTATCTCCGTGCGATATTATCTGTGACCCGGCTTTTTTGCGGACTCATTTTACGCAAATGAAAGCACAACAAGATTTTCCGCGGTATTCATCCAAAAGTTATTTTGGTTTTTTGTCTCCATGCAACTTGCTTCATTTCTTTCGGCGTTTATAAATTCAACGTTATGCACATTATGCAATGTGATGTTGATGCAGTTTGTCATTTCAACCAACACGCTCTTAGGCCCTAAATGGGGATAGCATTATGCAAGGCATGAGCTATTTCGCAAGTATTTGATCTTTCTCCGACTTTACACATTTATTTTCCTAACATATATAATCGAGTCTCATATTTTTCTTTTTTTTTGTTCTCTCCTCAATTTTTCTCCGCCGCAACCTATATCATTGTTGAGAAGCCACGTTTTGGTTGAGATGGTCGAGAGATCTCCACCATATATCTTTGGCAAAGGCATAGCCATACATTTCGGCTTTTCCTCTTTTTACACCAAATCCCCCTTTTTGCCAGATGCCTGCTTTTCCCCAAAATACTATGTTTTAACCCTTGATCACGGAGTTGAATCTACCTTCCGGCTCCTTTTTCATGGCCTCCTTTAGAACCCCATACAAAGATTATATTCTCGCTAAAGAAATCGGGTTTTGCAGAAGAAAGAAAAAACGGGTTCTTACCGTAGTGGTGCTTTTTTTCGATCCTCCTCCGGCATGCAATCGATGCACAAAGAATCCTCTATTTTCACCTAAGTATCGATTGAGTACCGGATTTTCCTTCGTAAGTATCTTTTCTCAATCTTTTGCTTTTCAATTATCCTCCAACAAGAACTGTCTCATCCTAAGTATATTCTCAAATAGCTCGCCAAATTGCGGTAGGTCAAATGTCTCCGCCATAAGGGTTCCATGAGGACCTGTTTTGTTGCTTGTTGCTTCAAGCACCAGACAAGCTAAGTTCTAAGTTGAAGATCTTTCTTAGAATAATGAGCACTTACCTTACTTCATTTTGGACTTTAACACCACTTTATTTACTTCTCGCCTCGCAACAACCGATCAATTTATTTGCCCGCCATTCATGTCGGATTGGATCATATCCAAGAAATACTTTGATCTACAATTTTGACTGCCCGTCTCCAGTAGATTTCTTACAGGTTTATATCCATTTTCCTTCAAAGTATGTACTCAAATGTCTCATATATTTTGTGTATCATGCACGATTTGGTTCGAGATCGTGTGTTCGAACTATAACTATGCGCATATCGCCCAAAGAGCATGATCTTGAACAGACCAAAAGCACTCCAAATCTGATTGATAACCCAAGTTCTTATAATAATAAAAGATTCATCCCTACTAAAAGCGCATATAATAATGAGCTATACTTGCATCATGTCGAAGCTAGAAGGCTGAATCAAGATCTATGCAATCGGCCGAAAAATGAACCGTGGTCGAATGAAAATATTAATGTAGGAGCCCAAATGCCCATATGAGAAGAAGTTGCATGCGGACCTGAGAGTAAAAGTAAAAGGAAACCAAAAGCAAATATGCAAACTAGAAGAAAAAATGCAGGCTTCTAAGGCACCATAGCTTCTTCTAATGCCAAACATAATGATCAACTAGTGCCATAGCTCGTGAATGGCAAGCAAAAGAAAACCTGTGCAAGCAGAGTTGCCAAAAAGACACGTAAACCGCGCCCAATTTTGCAAAAACCGCAAGGAGAAGATGTGTAGTCAATTTTGCAAAATTAAATTGAACCGGAATATCATATAAAAGAACCACGTTTAAGTTGTTATAGTATTATGCAATAATTGATAATTGCAAGATCACTCTCATATCACACAAACTTTTGAAGAGAATCACACAATTTGTATTCATCTATTGCTCGAACAAACATAATTCCAACAAGTAAATGGGTCAGTAAAGAGAAACAAACATAATTCAAACAAATGGGTCGCTAAAAAAGAAATTTTTGCAAAGGCTGCCATCAAGAGAATCACACAATTTGTATTCATCTAGTGCCCAAATGCATAATCGAACAAGTAAATGGGTTAAAGAGAAATGTTCGCGGCGGCCTTGGCCGCCACGATAAATTTCTTGTATAGATAAAAACATATCACATATTCTTTGCATATCGCGTATTCTTCGCAGAAAGAAGGGAACCAACATGGGAACCAACGTATTTGGACATTCTCTATGATGTACAACTAGACAAAGTCGAAACTGGTGCTTCCACGGCCTCTCTATGCTTATTTGTAAATGTCAGAGAAGCACTAGATAAGGTGTGGGCAATATTATGTTGTTGGCAGTGATATTTCAATTATAACATATTCAAATTTGTTCTGGAAACAAAAAATAAGATACATTCCTAGATGGGTCCTATGACACAACCAAGTGGCCGATTATCCACCACTTGGTCGATGCAAAGGTGAGTAGAAGACCCAAGATCAGCCTCCTCATCTGAAGAAGAACCACGCCTGAGGTTTTGAGGAAACCCAAGCAAATAGTTGAAGACATCACCCCACGACTATGGCAAACTACAAGACCTTAAACAACCCGGTAATCAAGATTGAAAGAAAATAACTGGGTTAATGAGTTAGATGCCATAGGCAAGAAGACTCCTTGAGGCTCCCGAGGCCACGTAGAAAGAAAACAACAGTACCAACCAATCGGGCACCGGGCCCGCTGAATGACCATCGCGAAAAACAACCGACGCTAGTCTTTGCCTCGGGCTACGGCGCCACACAGGAGAAAATGAAATAACAAGTACTCTCCCGGCTACACTCCACGCCGAGAAAGAACGATAAGTCGGAGGCTATAAGCGCCAATGAGAGAAATAAAAATATAAGAAGATATGCACTTTGCAAAGAATATCGAAAAGACAACATGGGGGTTACCATGCAGAGCGACCCGAGAAGTATTAAAGATGGTCAACCAAAGAAGGAGATGAAAAATCAAGAACATGCAAAATAACTATTGTCTCAGAGGGGCTTACAATGCCATGCCGAAAAGAAATGAATAAGCAAATATGTAGGTCCCAAGACCGATAAGTAAGTAAACAAAGATGAGTAAAATCCAACTATTCCGCCAGAGAATCAAGGGAGGGAGGGTGAGGGAAACCGTAGGCGTAGAAGAAGGAGAAACTAGCTCAAGAGAACCATGAAGTGAAAATAGAGAAGAGGCGTAATAAATAGAAGATGAGATGAAGGCCCTCTATCCAGAATGGTTCTATTGCTATCGCACAGAACCGCGGGTATCCTAGGATGGGTCCTATGACACAAACCAAGGGCCGATAGAAGAGAATCTACCCTAAGAGAATAAACAAACTTGACACAGAGGAAAAAAAGACGAAAAATGAAGTGAAGAACTGGAAGATAGGATGGCTAGAAAACAAGATCGAGTGGTAAATCGTGAAACGTGATGATCCAAATGTGAGCATCAAAGGCAAAAGAGGCAAATAAGATAAGGTGAGCAACGACAACGTGGATAGAAGGAGCAAAGTAAGAAGTACCTCGTGAGTATCGATGAAAAAGGCTCAAGAGCAAGGAGCAACGAGAAAACAAGGATAAAGAGATGATAGAGACGTAAGGAGCAATGAAGTAGGATGAGCAAGTAATGCCGTAATCCGGCAATGGGATGAGCAAAAAGGACACAATGGAATAAAAACAAGGTGTATAAGGCAAGGACGCAGAGTATCGAGAGAAGACCACTAGAGAGCCTAACGAGCAATCAATACAACCGAAAATCGGAGGAAAAGGATTCCAAGAAATGGGGCAAAAAGGGAATAAATAGAAGGCCGAGACAATGAAGCACGAGAATGGAGCTAAAGACTTTAACGTAACAATAGGGATGTAAAATGAAAAGATACAATGGCACCTAAAAAGGGCATAAAAAGTGAAGGAATACAATAGGACAATGCAAAGATGAAATGGGGAAAGGAACTTCGGGACACCCAAAGCAGACAAAGCCGCACGATTATGATGACATCAACAAAGAAAAGATATCAAATGATCATCGCACTCAAGAAACCACCACACTAACAACACTATAAAACCTAACTAAGCTAAATAGAAAAGGTATTAAGAAGTCAAAGAAATCAAAGAAGGAAATGATGCAACTAAAGGAGTAATAATGTCAACAAAAAGTTGAACTGAAAACAACAAGCCAAAGAAACTTAACGAAGAAAACAACGTAAACATAACAAATAGAGAAATGATATCAAATGGAGCTACAGAGATAATGAGGAGCACAACAAAACCACAATGGAGCAAGTCAAAATCAAGAGAATACATAGATCAAAGAAGTGAAGTGGAGAAAATGGCCCCCAACAATACCACATACAACAAAACCACAATGGAGCAAAGTCGAAATCGAGAGAATACATAGATCAAAGAAGTGAAGTGGAGAAATGGGCCCCAACAATACCACAACTAAAAATGGCTAATTGAAACCGAAGGAACAACTATAGTAGGCGTAATAAAAAGAAAGAAGATGGAATAAAAGCCAACGGAATGAAAATGGAAAAATGAAATTAACAGAGGTTGATAGAAAAATGGACTAAAATGACAAAAGACATAGGCAACATGTTTGAAAACAAAGAAACGAGAATAGGCACCATTCTGGATGAAAATATGGGATAGAGGAAAAATAGACTAGATCGTTAAAAATGCACGCGGGGTATCAAACAACCATATCGCTAACTAAAACCTACCATGAACATATGTAACATCATATCATGATGAACGACGAACGCCCATTTCTAGCATCTTGATCAATGCCCCAATTGAGAGAAACAAACTCAATCCCTATATGTAGCTCTAAGGAACGACGAGAAAAATCGTTGCCTACGGACACGACCTCCCTCAAAAGTGCTGCCAACGACAAAGATAAAGACATGCCAACTACACTTACTAAGAACTACATCACCAAAATTGTAAAAATATAGAGGAGAACGAGCCAATAAAGAATTATGGGACAAGAATGCCCTCACAAGACAAGGATACCAAAATCAACAAACAAGGGACAGGAGAAGAATGGGGTAGCTAAGACAAATGGAACCTAGCAGGCCAGTGGGAGCGTATAGATAGATAGTATATGGGTTTAGTACAAATCAAGCAAATAGGAGCAGACATGAACAAATGGAGGAAAAACAAAACAAATGGAACAAGGACAAATCAGAGGCCAAAAGGGCAAATAGAACAAATGAGATGTGCGAACTAAAGATACAAATGTGCCAAGGGAACAGATAGATAGTTAAGGAAAAAAGGGTACAAGTCAAACAAAGGCAGATAGACCAATTGGAACAAACAAGACAAATGAAATAAAAAACACAAAACGACAAACAAAGGAGTAAGTAACACACATATACAATGGCACAAAAATACCTATGATAGCGATAATAGCAAAAAGGAGGTAAACAAAATGGATGCAAAAAGAATGCGAGGAAGAAAAATGTTCAAAGGAGCAAATGAGGCACAAGGAGTAAGATGATCAAAGAACATGTGAGGCCGAGAGATTTATAGATGCTCAAAACCAAGAAATAGTGGAACCAAAAAACGATAGGAGAAAATGCACCAAAATCCTCGCTGCGGTTAGCAAGGCTAAAGAGAACATATCAAGAAACGAAAAACAAGACCCAAATGACTCACACTTGGGAGCATGTAAATAGCAAATGGAGAAGCATAATCCTCAAAACCAATGAACCAAAGAGAGAAAGTTTAAAAAGGAGCAATGGCCACAATAGAATGGAAGGGGCACTAATCTAACTCAAGGCATAAATTGTATTGCAGGAGTAAACAGAAAGCAATGGTATCCAAGGTGACAATGAAAAGGGAGAACAAGAATGAGATGAATTAATGGAAGAAAACTAGAGAACATAATGCAACCATGAACTGAGCAACTAGATGAACCAAAACGACTCGAATGCCCATGCACATAACGGCTATGAAGATAGCTGTAAGTCATGAGGAGAATCAAAAGTACCATGTTTCAATGCAGACCACTAGCATTAAAGCCAAAGCATGGGAATGTGTCAGAAATCCCTAACTAGGGAACGATATTGAAAACTCTTAGAAATAGAGAAAGAGCAGAACGAGATTCACCAACCCGCAGTCAAAGTGAGCACATGGACAATATCGAAGAACACAACAAATGTAGAGTAAGGAATACCCAACCCTGGCAACAAAGATTCCAAGACTACAAAAACACAAAATTCGACGAAACCAAAAAACACATGAATCTATGCAAAGGGGAATGGACCAACTTTCATGTAGTATCGACGCCCACAGAATGACTCTATCAACGACCTCAAACTATTAACGAAAAGAAGGGGTGAATGAAACCAAAAGGGGATCGAATCAATGCACATTTGGTGCCAGAACTACAGAAAAAAGAAAAAATGCGCAACCAGTAGAAAAAAGGCTTAAGATGCATAACATGAATGGAGAATCGAGCACAAAGAGAACAAATAAATGTCAACAAAATACAGAAAAAAGTCAACATACCTCCCCATTAATAAGCGCAATATTAGAAATTATCCGTCAAAAATGCTTATCGTGAACCAAGGCGGTACCATACTGACCCAATGAATGGGTGAATGTACCCAAACCTGTAACATCTTGAGTAAAGGGGTCATTATCTGTGTAAGGCTTGAAAAAACTCCCCTCCAACAAAAATATAGGCCCGCCAATTCGAAAAGACCCCATTGTAGGCTCCGAACCATATGATACGAAAAGGAAAAAACCTATAAAGCTCGCAAAAAATAAGACAATCCAATGTTGAGCTCAAATGTCGCCAAATTGGAAATAAACCCAGCAATGTCAATGATATTATACTGGCACTTAACAAAGAAGCCAAATGTAGCATGTGGACCAAAGCAGCAGAACGAAGTCGACCCCAATAACCACAACAACAATGACACATTGACTTTGAAACCTACAATATAAAAGATTTAAATCCATTAAAACAAATGAGAACAAAAAAGGTGAGCACCCTTTACATCTTTGGGGTGCCACAATTGAGTTAAGATCCGCATCAAAGCGTGGTGGTCGAGCTAGGAGCATTGGTGGGAGAGACATGAGGTAGTGTGTGAATGAAGGAATGAAACTATAATGTAGAAAGCTCGGAGCTCATGGTCAATAAAGAAACACTCATAGGTGAAAGAGCAAAAAGAAACCAACTCGTGGATTACATGGGACCAAACATTAATCTCAAAAACCGCATCCATAAAAATCAAGGTAGATGACAAAGACATAACTAACTGGTGCATGCAAAAAGAACTATGTCAAAAAATACAGGATATCCAGGTGATGGTATCCCCTGACAACTTGCAAAACCAACAAAAGAAAAAAACTCCGGGCAAAGTCGGGCGGGACACTATGCGCGGGGATGTCCAAATCCGGTGAATGCCTCCGCCTAAGTTCGTCGGTGCAGGGCCAAGGTATCACAGGTCCGATGCCAAAAATCCTTCCAGGAAACGCGATCAGAAAAACATATCGAAAAGGTCCCGGCCCCGACTTGACCAATGGCCGAACTCGGGTGGTGTCTCCGTCTCAAGCGATGGGTCCTCCTTTTTCGCGATGGAGCCAATACGAATCTCCAAAGGTCGATCCAACAAAAAATGAAATTGGTAATAACCGGTGAGCAAGCAATCCAAGAATCAGCATTCAAGGCCCCAAAAATCAAGTTTAAACTGCCTAAATTACATAACCTGAAAGGCCGATCCTGATCCAACTAAAGAATATCTGGAAAAAATAGAAGGAAAAAAATAGAAGATGATTGATTCCTAGGCAGGAAAGCCGTCCAACTAGCCGGCTCCTAATCGGTTGTAAAGAATGAAGCAATCAGAGATCCAAGCATGCATCCATCAAGGAAAATGGAAAAAAGAAACTTATCCGAATGAAAGAGATGAACTGATTGTGCAGTTGAAGCCATGCTTTGCGATCCACTCTCCTAATACCGTATAGCTTGAAAATGGCCCACCAAAAAAGGGGAACCGAATAACCATCCATCTGGAGTAAAAGAAGGAAGATTCGAAGACAAATCCAAGGCATGGCACATAGCCCATAGCCGTAACTGGTTCTGTAAAGCGGATGAAGACAGAGGTCGCCCTAAAGCGATGAAGAAAGAGGTCGCACGCCCTAAAGCGGATGAAGAAAGAGGTCGCAAAAAATCTCTTTAGCAATCAAACCGCCAGAACCCCATCAAATACACCGGATTGCAATATGCGATCAAATCCGCTGGCAACATGTAGATCAAACCGTCCGGACTACAACAAGAAGTAGAACTAGGGGAAAACTAGAGAAACCCGGTAGGGCGTGAGAAGAAGGAGAAACTAGCTCAAGAGAACGCTGACATGAAGTGAAAATAGGAGAAGAGGCGTAATAAATAGAAGATGAGATGAGGGCGCCCCCATCCAGGAATGTCGGTTCTATTGCTATCGCAATAAAGAACCGTGGCATTCTTGGTACAAGGGACAAAAAATTTCTATGATAAAAAAAATTTGGTACATTTTGTGAATTTGCCAATATCCTTTCTCTTGCTTTCGATCTTGAAGCGACATGCTAAGCATACGGGAGCAAGCTCTATTAACAAGCCGAAGATGAGACATTATGTGCAATGTTATGCATTATGTAGGTCTGGATCCAATCACTCAAACCACTTGAGGAAGCTTTTTAAAGACCGGGGTGAGAGAGCCTATTATTATCCATTAGTAGAGTTGCATGTCTGTTATTATCCATTAATAGGGTTGGCAGTGGCAATTAATTGGGATAATTGGAGATGTCTTTAATAGAAGTGATAAACTTCGAATTTGGTATGTGTCCAGATTAAGGCAAGTATGCCACATAGAAAGCAACTAATTTTGTAACCTATGCTGGCTGGCACATCAAATTTTGATATCGGACTTTTTTCCTTTTATATGTTCTTCTCATGTTGTTGAATCTCGATGCAAGCTCCACTTCATGTAACATTATCCTTTCTCTCTCTTCTATTCCTAGCATTTTAAGGTGTACTTAAGAATGTCCTTTGCAAATATCTTAAGGTATAGTCGTGTCGTACGAAATTGTTCCATACAAGTTACAATGCTTTTGCCAATGGTACTGATCAATTCCATCAACTATAATGATCATAAGCAATTGTTCCATACAAGTTACAATGCTCTTGCCAACATCATGCAAATCCTCTCTGTAAGCAATTATCGTTGTTCCATTTATTTATCTGTCTGACCATGTTTGTTATGTAAATCCTTGCAATGTTTCTAATCATGCTACAAAAACCCAAAGCATTAGTTGTGAGTTCCCACAAATGATTTCCTGGTTTCCATTGCTCAATCCCAATTAGCATTAGCAACAGTAATCCCCAACAAGCATTATATACATTTCATCGCCCTAGATACCTCTAAACCACATATTCATTGCTCAATCCCAATTAGCATTAGCAACAATAATTCGCAATAAGCATTATATACATTTCGTCACCCTAGATACCTCTAATCCATATAGTGAACACTAACCAATAATAAAAAACAAATTAACTTCCATTCCATTGCCCTAAGCCCCAAATACCAATGTTAAGTTCACAACAATTGTTTCCAGCTATCAGTTATCGTACATTCCATTGGTCTAGACACCTTTAAACTGGACATTTTTCAAGAATCAACACAAATAAAAGTCATATAAGTACACACATATCATATCATAAACACTTCAAATAATCATCTTGACAAAGAACTACTTAATAAAGCTCTAATAAGGGTATGACATAATATGATCCAAGTTTAGAACAAACAATACATCGCTATTGAATATGAATTTATGTTAATTTATGTGCCATTCCAAAGCACACATGATACCTATCTACCCTTGACCTATAACGTATAGTATATTAGGTCAACTATAACCACCTGTATTGATATTTTGCATACATCTCAAAATTATTGACTAAAAGAATAAAATACAAAGTAGTTTTGGCATCACAAGAGATAGTTCATATGAAAACTGCACGGGTATATGGATTGAATCGAGTAAGTTCATTAACGGGTTCCCAATGTTAGCCCAGCAATGCTGGGCACAGTTACTAGTTTATAGTATAGTTTTTCAGAAATCCCTAAAAAAATTTACAAAATGGCCCGAAAAAGGGGGCGAACCCTCCAATTTGAGAGGTGTTTAGCTGTCCTACTGGCAGCCCTAATAGTTCGAAAATCGCTACAAAATTTTATGGAAATGGTCCGAAAAATGAGACGAACCCCTCCAATTTCGATCCCTGCACATTGTTGGAGAGGTGTTTAATTGTCCTTGGCTATGTGTGCCTGTTGAGTCACCGATGGCAAATACACCACATCCAACAGTACCAAACCTCCTCAGAGCCTCGAGAAAATTTCCTAGAAGGATTTAGAGCAATCGGAAATAAATATGCAATCAAAATTTTCCTGCTATAATATTTTGTAATCGGAAATTATCTTTTGAAAAGTAGAGCAACAGGAATAATGCAAATTATGCAAGTAGAATAAAATATTGAGCAGTGAAATACAAATACAGCAAAATATATTTGGTACAATCAACTACATTTATTGAAATCTAAAAGATACTGATCTATTCCATCCTCTATATCCAGTTCTGTTTCTTCTATATTAGGAGGAAATATGACTTGCTCATCTTCACCATCACTTTGAATTTCTTGGCATGTACCTGTATCAATGTGCCAAAACTTCGCACATGTTCTCCAGTGCTTTATGCTGGCTGAAACATCAAAAGTCTCTAAACTTGGACCTTCAATTGAAATCCGTACTAAAGCTTCTACTTCTGGTGACTTTAACGGGTTTCTATACTTTACCTTGATCATATTCACATGGCTAAATCCACGCTCACGTGCTGTTGTGCTACAACATTGAACAAGAAATCTGGATACTACATAGCCCATGTGTCCATATAAGAAATCATAGTTCAAGCGTCTGCAAAGCTTTTTCCAACCCAATCCGTGCTTGCTTGAAATCTAAACTTTGGGAACTCTTCTAGCAATTGATCTTTCCGAACAACAAAGACGAATAACCTTCCTGCTCATAATTTTATCCTTCCCAAAAACCTTCGCCAAACTTACTTATCTCAAAGAGTTCCAAAATTATGTAATTCCTTTTGTCTTCTTCGAAACTAACAGAGCTAAAACACGCAAACAAGATAACAATTCATTTTCTTTCATGCGCTCAAGCATGCAACCAAAGCATTTGCAAACGCCTCTTGAAATTTTATTGTTTCCGATAAGATCATCGCCTAACCTTGATCATTTCATTTCCACGCCTATACATGTTGCCTTTAACTACATGACGAAAGCAAAAGCAGCCCATCGAACTACCATAATCTGAATAATGGGGTAGCCCTTGCTATCATAACTATTCCCATTCAAATCAGCATGCAGCCCGTTTCCATTTCCTTAACTGTAGTATTACACAAGCTCCAAACAATGGTGACGTCCGCATTATCTCTTTTTAAGTCTAGACTCAAATCTGTCATCTTTTGAAGAATGTCACCAAGATAATGCAACACATAAATCACCTGCAAATTGACATACAAAAATCAGCCATAATTTTAATACTTAAAAATAAAAAAAAATGAGAAATATGGACTAACTTTGAACTCTCTCAAATTGTCAAACAAGATAACATGTTCCTTTTTTAAGACATCTAATATTGGCTTTAAAATTTCACAAAGTCTCTTAATGGTGTGATGCCTACTAAGCCACCTTGTCTCTTGAATATCTTGTGCTTTCAACTCGTCATATTCCAACTCTTTGCCAAACGATTCAATCTAATCGTACTTCATGAGAAGTGACTAGCAATCTTATTCACAAGCTTGTCCACAAAAGTGCACATCTCATCACAATCACTAAATTTTGAGGCTGATACAAGGCATAAATTGGTCCGATGAGCGACGCAATGTATGTTTATCATTAATGGGTTTATGCCATTTCTAAGACGGGTAGCTACACCAGAATTGTGTCCTGTCATAACTGAATCTCCATCCGAGCCAAATGCGACGAATTTGTTTGTGTTTTTGTTTCTCTACGATTGCATCATAGATAGATGTTGCAGTGCCATCAACCACCTTGCTAATACCAAGAAAGCTGGTTATAACTTTTTGGCCTTGCAAAAAAGTGGCATGGGATATATAATCAAATGCTTTGTGGTGCTAATATCCCTGGATTCATCAACCATTATTCCAAAAAATGGGTTGCTTCTAATCCTTTCCAAAATTGAGGCTTTAATGTCCGTGCTGATGCTAGCAACAAACTTAGCACATGCTTTCTCATTCTCATAGTGACCGGTTAGTTGCTTACAACCAAATTTGCGCACCAAGGCCACAAGCCTTTTCAAAATGCAAAATCCTCCTTTGCCACCATATACGCACAATTGAAGAGATTGGCAAGTGGCCCTCTCCTTGTCAGATTCTACCGGGACCTTGTGCCGTGTCTTGTGGAGGGGGGTTGTTGATGCTAGAGCACGGACCCTAAAATCCCCCTGGAAGCTGCTTGCCCCAAAAGTCCTCTCCCCAAGGCCCTGGGCATGGATGGGCAACGCCCTTCGAATCGTGATTTGGCTCACAATTGACTTCGTTAACGTTGATATTGTCCTCGCCTGGGATCAAGTTCCGTGGGCGAAGATCACCCTCCTCCAAGAAGCCCAAAGTAGCTCATGTCCAAAGACACTCTTAGTCCCGGTTGGCCTAGGATGTGGATGCCGATAATAGCCGTGGTAGGGCGAAGTGTTTCTTTCTTTTGCAAAACCCGATCTTGTAACTTCCTCCCTAGGGTAATTTAGCCATTCGATGACTTGGCAAAGTCGGGTTGCCATTTTGGAGCATTCGCAAAGGCCTCGAACGGCCAAACGCCGCAGATCTCTACATGGTCGCCCTCGGGGCCGGTCCGCAGCTTGGACAGTTCCCTTTGACCGATCTTGGAATCTTTTGGACCTTCCCCGGAAGAGCTCTTGAACGAGGATTCGGCTTCTGGCTGGATAGGGGAACCGGTCCGAGGGTGGTCATTAAGCGTCATCGGGCCCACCGGGTCCCGACTCTCCTCTCTGTGAGGCAGCGGCAAGGTCCCGGGCTTTGTTTGACTTGGGAAGGGTTCCAGCTCATGTCTGACAACGAAGCTGCCCCCCCGAACATTCTAATGCTAATCCTTTGATCTAGACCTTCTCCAAAAATTTCAAAATTGGACTGTGGCCGCGGTGGATCGAATTACTTAATCTAAATGGCAAAAAATCGAATTTAGCCGCTGAAATGCATTAATTACTAATTTATGAATGTCTTGCCACCGCAAAAGCGCCCCTCGACTTCTAATTGCCATTAATCGGGAGGAGGACAGTCCAAACTCGTTTCGCCAGCCTCTTGCTCCATGTTCTCAATTGCGCCTTCTGGCTACGCCCCAACAAGAATCGACAAAACCCAAAATTTCCAAAATGCAAACCCTTCTAGAACCTCGCAACTCACGTGGTTTACGCTTGATCTCTCTCCTCTCGCCGATTCGGCCGAACCTTGCACCATGTCTTGACGTGAGGCGGGGTGTTGATGCCAGCATGGACCAGAAAATCCCCCTAAGCCGCTGGTTCCAAAAGTCCTCTCCCCCCAAGGCCCTGGGACCTGACGCAATGTCCCCTCTGAACCGCGGATTTGGCTCGCCGCTGGACTCCGACGCCGACTTTGCCCCGAGAGCAAGTTCCGAGGCTAGAAGACCACCCCTCCTTCAAGAAGCGCCAAAGTAACTCATGTCCGGCACATTCATAGTCAATTGGCCTAGGATGTGGATGCCGGATACTACCGTGTAGGGCGTAAGTATTTTCTTTTTTTTTTGCAAAACTGACCTTGTAACTCTCTCCGTAAGGTAATTTCAGCATTCCAGATGACTTGGCAAAGTTGAATTGCATTCGGAGCCTCCATCGGTGTCTCAACAATAAAACACTCCGGTTTTCCACCGGCCGCCATCGGGGGCTTCCACGGTTTGACAAGTTTCTCTAGACCGATCTTGGAATCTTTTGGACCTGTCGAAGAAGGGTCCTTGAACGGAGGATTCAACGATCGGATAGGGGAACCGGGTCCGGGAGGGTGGTCATTAGCATACTGCCCACCGTGGGAGCACTGCCAGGAAGGGAACTTTTTTGCATCCTGCCTCTTGGAGTCCGGACTCTCCCCTTCTGAGGCAAGCGTGCAAGGTCCTGGCTTTATTAGACTTGGGGAAGGGTGCCAGCTCGATTGCCCCACAACGAGCTACCCCGACCCTTCTAATGCGAACCCTTTGATCTAGACCTTCTCCAAAAATTTCAGAAATTGGACTGTGTGCAGGTGATGAATTAGGAGATCCAGCTGGCAAAAAATCAGAAATTAATTTCGTACAATGCATTGATTACAAATTTATGAAAATGTCTTGCCACTGCAAAAGCGCCCCCCGACTTCTAATTGCCACATTGGAGGAGGACAGGTCCAAACTCCATTCCGTCAGTTTCTCTTGCTCCACGTTCTCAATCAGCTCTTCTTGGTCGTCCCCCACGCGGTCGAAAACTCGCCCCCAAAACGCAAAACCCTTCTAGAACACGCAACTCACATGGTTTCGTTTGCAGGCCCTCTCCTGGACGGATTCGCCGATCTGCGCTACCGCGTCTTGACCCGAGGAGGTTGTTGATGCTAGAGCACCTCACCTCAAAATCCCTGGCCGCCGGGTTCCAAAAGTCCTCTCCCAAGGCCTTGGGGACGGACGGACTCAGAACATCGACAATGTCCTGGGGACCAAGTTCCGTGGCCAGAAGACCAGGTTCTCTAAGAAGCGCCAAAGTAGCTCATGTCCAGCACACTCTTAGTCAATCGGCCTGGGATGTGATGCCGGATCTTCGCCATGTAGGGCTTAAGTGTTTCTTTCTTTTGTAAAACTGACCATTTAACTTGCTTCCGAGGTTAATTTCGCTATTCTGGATGACTTGGCTAGTCGAATTGCCATTTTGGAGCCACCCCGGTGCCCGAACAACAAAACACTCCAGTTTCTACACCTGGCCGCCTCTCGAAGCTCCGGTTTGAAAAGTTCCCCCCACCGATCTTGAATCTTTTGACCTTCCCCAAGAAGGGCCCTTTGAATGAAGAAGGATTTGGTCATTTGATAGGGGAACCGGGTTCGAAGATGGTCATTAGCGTGCATCGTCTCGCCGGGGGAGCCGCCAGAATGTTCCGCCGAACGCTTTTGATCCCCGCCTCCCGGGGGTAGGACTCACCCCTCTTCGGAGGCAAAGGGCGTGCAGGTCCGCTTTATTAGGACTTGGGGAAGGGTGATGCTCAAGCCCCACAACGGCTTTGCCCCAACCCTTCTAATGCTAACCCTTTGATTTAGACCTTCTCCAAAAATTTCGAAAATTGGGCTATGTGCTGCTGATGAATTAGGAATCTTGGCGGAAAACAATCGTAATTTAATTTCATACAATGCATTAATTACGAATTTATGAAAATGTCTTGCCACTACAAAAAGCCAATGATTTTCTAATTGCCACATTGGGAGGAGGACAGGTCCAAACCGCTCCATCATGCCTCCTTGTTTGTTCTCAACTTCACTTCGCCACGCCCCAAAGCGCAATGACCGAAACTCGCCCCCAAAATGCAACCGTTTCTAGAAGCTCGCATGGTTCACGTTGGAGGCTCTCCTTGTCGATTCGCCCCGGTCCTTGCACCGTCTTGACGCGGAGGAGGGATGTTGATGCCGAGCATGATCCCCTTCGAAGCCGCTTGCCTCAAAGTTCTCTCCCAAGGCCTTGGGTACCTGACGGGCAATATCCCTCTCGAACCGCGGATTTGTACCGCCAATGGACTCAAACGCGCCGACATTGTCCCCGGGGACCAAGTTTCAGGCCGAAAGACCACCCTCCTCCAAAAGCCTAAAGTAGCCTGCGTCCAACATCGACTCATACCAATTGGCCTAGGATGTGGATGCCTGGACACTTCAGTAGGTCGTAAGTGTTTCTTTCTTTTGCAAAATTGACCTTGTAACTTCCTCCCCTAGGGTAATTTCGCCATTCCAATGACTTTACGGCGGAATAGCCATTCGAGCCTTCGCGATGCCCGAATCCAAAAAACACTCCCAGCTACACATCCGTCAGCCTTTCGAACCATTAGTCCGACAAGTTCCCCTGCATCGATCTTTGAATCTTTTTGACCTTCCCAAGAAGGGCCCTTGAATGGAGGATTCGCCGCCCATCAGGAGGATGGTCATTAGCGCATCGCCCCACCGAGGGCCAGCCGCCGAAAGGTCTGCCTCGAACTTTTGGATCCCGCCTGGCGGTCCTCCTCTCTTCTGTGAGGCAGGGCGCAAGATCCTGGCTTTGTTTGACTTGGGGAAGGGTGCCAGCTTGGTTGCCCCACAACGGGCTGCCCCGACCCTTCTAATGCAAACCCTTTGATCTAGACCTTCTCCAAAAATTTCAAAAATTGGGCTGTGTGCAGGTGATGAATTAGGAATCCAGCTGGCAAAAAATCAAAAATTAATTTCGTACAATGCATTAATTACATATTTATGAAAATGTCTTGCCACTGCAAAAGCGCCCCCCGACTTCTAATTGCCACATTGGGAGGAGGGCAGGTCCGAACTCCATTCCATCAGTTCTCCTTGCTCCGTGTTCTCAACTGTAGCATCTTGGCCGCGTCTAGAACTTGGCCCCCAAAATGCAAACCCTTCTAAAACTTGGCAACTCACATGTTTTCGTTTCGGAGGCCCTCTCCTTGCCAGATTCGGCCGAGATCCTCCGCCGTGTCTTGGTGCGGAGGGGGGTTGTTGATGCTAGACCCTAAAATCTCCCGAAAGCTGCTTGCCCCAAAAGTCCTCTCCCCAAGGCCCTGGGGATGGACGGGCGACATCGCCTCTCTGGAACCGTGATTTGGCTCTGCCAATGAACTCAGAACGTCGACATTGTCCTGGGGACCAAGTTCCGCGGGCAGAAGACCACCTTTCTCCAAGAAGCGCCAAAGTAGCTCATGTCCAGCACACTCGTAGTCAATTGGCCTAGGATGTGGATGATGGATACTGCCGTGTAGGGCGTAAGTACTTCTTCCTTTTGCAAAACTGACTGTATAACTTGCTTCCTAGGTAATTTCGCCATTTTGGATGACTTGGCAAGTCGAATTGCTATTTTGGAGCCTCCGCGATGCCATTTTGGAACGACAAAACACTCCGGTTTCTACACGGTCGCCCTCAGGACGCTCGCGGTTTGACAAGTTCCCTTGGACCGATCTAGAATCTTTTGGACCTTCTCGAGGAAGGGCCCTTGAACGGAGGATTCGTCGGTGGGATAGGGGAACCGGGGTCAAGTGGGTGGTCATTAGCATACTGCCAGGAAAGGCTGCCTCGGAAACTTTTTTGGATCCCGCCTCCTGGGATCCGGACTCTCCCCTCTTTTGAGGCAGTCGTGCAAGGTTCTGGCTTTATTAGACTTGGGGAAGGGTGCCAGCTCGGTTGCCCCACAACGTGCTTCCCCGACCCTTCTAATACTAACCCTTTGATCTAGACCTTCTCCAAAAATTTCGAAAATTGGGTTGTGTGCTGCTGATGAATTAGGAATCCAGCTAACAAAAATCAGAATTTAATTTCGTACAATGCATTAATTACGAATCTATGAAAATGTCTTGCCACTACAAAAGCACCCCCCGACTTCTAATTGCCACATTGGAAGGAAGACAGGTCCAAACTCTGTTCCATCAGTTCCCCTTGCTCTGTGTTCTCCAATCTGCAATTCAGCCATGTCCCAACCCGCAATGCACCAAAACTCGGCCCCAAAATGCAAACTCTTCTAGAACCTATGGTTCACGCCTCTTTGCTCTCTCTTTCGATTCGGACCGGGACCTTGCACCGTGTCTTGACGTGGAGGGGGGTTGATGCCAGAGCATGGACCCTAAAATCCTCTCGGAAGCTGTATGCCCCAAAAGTCCTCTCCCCAAAGCCCTGGGCACGGACATACAATGTCCCCTCTTCGGAACCGTGATTTGGCTCTGCCAATGGACTTAAAACGTCGACATTGTCTGGCGGGCAAGTTCCCGCGGGCTGAAGACCACCCCACCTCCAAAAGCCAAAGTAGCTCATGTCCGGTAGCACTTTCGTAGTCAATTGGCCTAGGGATGTGGATGCGGATCTTTGCCGCATAGGGCTACGTAAGTTTTCTTTCTTTTGCAAAACTGACCTTGTAACTTCCTCCCTAAGGTAATTTCGCCATTCTGAACGACTTGGCAAAGTGGAATTGCCATTCTGGAGCCTCCGTGGTGCCCGAACGGCAAAACACTCCGGTTTCTACATGTTCGCCCTCAGAACGCTCCCCGGTTTGACAAATTCCCCCGGTCCGATCTTGGAATCTTTTGGACCTTCCTGAAGAAGGGCCCTTGAATGGAGGATTCGTCGATTCGGATAAGGGAGCGAGGGTGGTCAGGAGGTGGTCATTCGCGTCACGCCTTTGTAAGACCTTTGCCGGAAAAGACGCCTCGGGAGCGTTTTGGATCCCGCCTCCTGGGGTCCGGACTCTCCTCTCTTGTGAGGTAGGCGTGCAAGGTCCTAGCTTTGTTTGACTTGGGGAAGGGTGCCAGCTCGGTTGCCCCACAACGGGCTGCCCCGACCCTTCTAATGCGAACCCTTTGATCTAGACCTTCCTCCGAAAATTTCAAAAATTGGGTTGTGTGCTTGTGATGAATTAAGAATCCAGCTGGCAAAAAATTAGAAATTAATTTCGTACAGTGCATTAATTACGAATTTATGAAAATGTCTTGCCATTGCAAAAGCGCCCCCCTGACTTCTAATTGCCACATTGGGAGGAGGACAGGTCCAAATTCCGTTCCGTCAGTTCCCCTTGCTCCGTGTTCTCAACTGCAGCTTTTTGGCCGCGTTCCAACCGCTAGTCGCAATCAAAAACTTGGGCCCCAAAACGCAAACCCTTCTAGAACCTGGCAGCTCACATGGTTTACGTTTCGAAGGCCTCTCCTTGTCAGATTCGGCCAGGATCCTGCGACGTGTCTTCATGTGGAGGGGGGTTGTTGATGCTAGAGCACGGACCCTAAACTTCCCTTAAGCCGCCGAAAAGTCCTCTTCCCAATGCCCTCGGGATGGGCCCGGGCATGTCGCCTCTGGGAACTGATTTGGCTCTTCCAATGGACTCCGAACATCGACGTTGTCATGGGAACCAAGTTCCAAGAAGCGCCAAAGTAGCAGCATGTCCAGCACACCCCTCGTAGTCAATTGGCCTAGGATGTGGATCTTTGATATCTTTACGCCGCTGGCGTAAGTGTTTTTTTTTTGCAAAACCGGGATCGTATAACTTGCTTCCTAGGGTAATTTCGCCATTCTGGACGACTTGGCAAGTCGAATTGCCATTTCGGAGCCTCCGTAGTACCCGAACGACAAAACACTCCGGTTTCTACACTCCGCCGCCTCGGGGCCACCCGCGTTTGACAAGTTCCCCGACCTCGTGAAGCCGCTTGCCCCAAAAGTCCTCTCCCCAAGGCTCTAGGCATGGACAGGCAATGTCGACTCTCTGGAACCCTGATTGGGCTCTGCCAATGGACTCGGCGTGGGACATTGTCCATCATCACAAGTTTCAGGCAGGCCACCCCTCCTCCAGAAAGCGCCAAAGTAGCTCATGTCCAGCGCGCACGTAGTCAATTGGCCTAGGATGTGGATGCTGGATACTGTCGTGTAGGGCGTAGTCCTCAAGATCATTATTACATAAGTAAAATCTGTCAAGCAGGCAGAATGTTCTCTGGTTACCTTTCCTCTTATTGCTCCAAGAGTATTGATATGACGAGGATGGAGGAATATAGATGAAATTTGACATCAGCCTATCCCAAGCCAATCTTTCTCTCTTGGACATATTCATCTGTTTACTAAGTTTTTGGTCCCAATTTGGTGTGTTATTAAAGTCACTATAAGCCAGTTTTTATTTTGATGAGCTTGGATCCAACCATGAATTTGTTTCCATTGTTCCTCTCTTTCAGCTGGATCTGTTGAGGCATATACATTGATTATTCCAATGACATTACTCCCTTTTTTTAACACAGCTACAGTCCATCTGCCACTGCTATGCCTGTATTTTTCCACACAATTAAAACCCTTCCAGACCATACAAATACCTCCTTTTGTTCCATCTGCTGGGGCCCAGACAGAATCTCCATTTGATATGATCCAATTCCCTAAATTTGATGTTTCAAATTGGGGTAATCTATGTTCTTATAACAGTATAATATCTGCCTTCATCTTCTTTAATGCAATTAGAGCCCTTTTCCTCTTGAGAGGACCCTTAATTCCTCTCAAATTCCATGTCGTGATCCTCATTGGGCAAATAATTTCTTTTTGCCTTGGCTCCTCAAGTTCAAGGCTGGGATGTTTTTTCGAGAAGTGCTTTGGATCCTTTTTTCCTAGTATGAGGAGTGTAGAATTTGTCATTATCACCCTCCTTGACACTGCTTTGTTGATTTTCCTTTCCTTTTAGCTCAGCCAAGATATGCCTAGATGGACTTAGTGGCCTATTGTTCACTCCAGAACCAATTTCCAGGCCATCTAGCAGGGGTTGACTAGGTGGGCTTATTGTTCTATTTGGTTCAATTCCCAGGCCACCTGGAGACGTTATGCTTTGGTCCCCCCTTCTTGTTGGGGTGAAAAAATCCTCCTCCTTTTCCTCTCCATCATCAGCTGCCAAAGTTTTCCCTAATGGACTTATTAGCCTATTGACACTAGTGTCAATTACCAGGCTATTAGGTTGCACCTCCTCTTGCTGGCATGTATTGATCACGCCCTGGCCCGTAGGACTTATAGGGTCAGTGGTCCTCATGTCTTCATCTGAAGAAAACTTGATCTCCTCATTGCCTTTGTCCATGCTTTCTTCCACACTGCAATCAAAGTCCATGGGAGACTCGCCCACTTTATTCGGCCACTTTATTGGCTCCCAAAACTAACTTGTCGTGAGAATTTACTTTCAAAACCCGATCGGGCTAATGATGGGAGACTTGGTAAAAAATCTATAAGCAAGCGAAAGGCAAATGTAGACCAAATACAATATAATGTCGGGTCTCTTCTTGTAACAAGCTTTCTTGGATGAATTTCAAGTCCAAGTTCTTGTTTAGGGTTTAAGTTCAGGTTCTTATAACAACGATCTAAAGGGAAGTTTTTAAAAAAATTCTGTGTTTCATTAATCGAGCCATATTTATCACACAAATCTAGGCGAATATTACTTAAACAAATATCTTTTTCTCCCATTCCTGTAAGCTGGATTTGTATTTCCTTAACTTTATCTCTTATTGTGAGACTACTAGGATAATAATGGTGATTGCTTTCGGGGATATGCCATTAAGTCGTGACTCGTTAAAACATTCTAGTGCCTTTTCAGGAAGCATTCAGATGTTTTTATCAAATGGCATAGGAGGAGATCATCCCAAATACGGTTACATATATACCTATAGTTTAAAGCATGTGCTTGCATGAGGAACATAGAAAGCAAAGACATACACCCTGAGGTTCTAAATCATACTTCAATCTCACGGCATTAGAATTCATAATAGGCCAACAAATGTATCAAGACAGGGCATTCAAAATACGGATTTGATCTGCCAAGTTTTCCCGAATATTTTACTAAGATTATCAGAAGATTGTCGCATATATTCTGACTTCTTTATGAAGCAACTCAAATATTCTAACAAATGCCATTCAAGAGACTGTGTTATATGATCCCATGATCACTCTTCATGTCAGAATTGAGCAAATTGAGGAAGCTCTTGCATTATTTTGGGAAATGCGAGTCCATGTGACTTTAGCGATTAACTGAACTTACCACGAAAACTCAAATGGCCGAGAACATGAGTTAATTTCATGTTGATCAAAACAATACAGGTCTGAAGAAATATTTGAAGATTTTGGCCTTCCACCAGCATCCACTTATAGAAGAATGAAATGAAATGAGAAGAAAGGTGAGGTTCTTACCAGGGCAAAATGATTTCCTTAGGTTAGCGTGTAGGCAGAAAGCACATCCTTGACGCAATGAGGAGTTATTCCGCGGCCTCTTCCATCCCCATATTTGCCCTATTATCTAATTTCATTGGCCCTGGAAAATAGAGAGGCATTTGCTGGAAACAGCTTCCATAGGGTGCCCAAATAAAGTCCTGCCTAAAGCTTTTGTCACGAATCCTACACGACCAGTCGACAAGAGTAGGGAATAGCACGAACCGGGCGAGGCTAATGGTTCCAGGCTAATTTTCTCAACCCCAATGGTTTAGAATAAGTCCATGTCAATTTTTAGGACATGTGGGTAGGCTAGGCTTCAAGATAACGTGACACCCAAGTTTGGGCTATTGTGCAAAAAATTAAAATTTATTGTTGTGGTGTGTTATGGTGCTCTAAATGCCTTTTTAATTTTTACTTTTTTTCTTAACTAAAAAGACAACATCTTCCATAACACACCACCACAATAAATTTTAAATTTATACAAAAAGAAATAACAAATTCGCTAGAAAAAATCATTAGGCTATAGTGTGACCACTTTGCTTAAACTTTTTTAACATGGCAATGGAAATGGTTAGGCTATAATGTGCTCAAAGATACGATAGTATGTTTTGACCATGTATGAAAATATCAAGGGTACACAACTTCTCATAATGCAACACCGGACCCACATCTTAACAATTTCACTTCCTTCTCTTAGAACCTTTCAATCTTTTATCCCCATAAAAAGTTTCGGCAACGTTAATAAGGAACGCCCATTCTTCTATGTGGCCAGCTTTGGTTTATTGGCATCATATTCTAGGTTTTAAATCTTCAAGAAGTGGCAAGTTATGGCAATGGAAACAGAGTAAGTCATGGTTTAGTTAGTGCAAACGCAGCTGCGAGTACATAAATCCATGTGCAACCGAGTGGAGCATGCTACAGATTGTATTGGTCAGGTTGGAGTGTGAAACTTGGGGTCAGGAATCCAGGAAATGTTGGAGTTTGTGGTGTTGTATAGTGATGGTGTTGTATAGTGATTGATTTGAAAGAGCCATTTTGAAGAGCATACAAGCAAAAGGTTGCAATAAATCTCTTCATATGTAAGAGATTAAATGCTATTACTATAGCGCGCATTTCATCCAACAACATAACTTCTAAGGTCTATGTCAAGCTTTACATTTACAGGTTCCCAACATTTAACATTTAGAGAACCCAAACATTTCCAACAACACTAGGCACCTTTTCTAGTCTAGTTTATAATAAATCTTCCATCTCTGATTCGTTGATTGAGCCTCTTAATTGTGTTTTTTATTCTTGCTATCCTCTTACTTTTTGTAAGGTTTGCCGTGAAGCCTTCTTCATGATCGATTTTTGGTATTGGGTGCTTTGATACAAGAATGATCATAACAGGAAACAAACACAAGAGATCAAATAATATAGAAGGTGCAGGTATTTTGATATATATCAAAAGCATCAGTATACACGAATAGGTAGGTGGCATATATCCCCATAAAGGGCTGAGTCTCTGGAACAAACCGCATACCCTGTGGTGCAAACAGAGACTAAAAGATGACTTCCAGTAATAGTAGAGACAATAATAAAGACTGCTTCTTGTAGACATTTTGGACAAAACGGAATATACCATGTGGTGTGAATGAAACAGATAAAGATGAGTGATATGTGGAGTAGTACTTTACAGTTTACATGAAGTTTTATCTGCCTGAAGTCAGAGTAAATTCTGCTTCGTTGCTCTTACTGTTACTGTAGCTCATGAGAGGCGCTCCAGCAAATGCCAAAGGTGAACATTTAGATGCAAGACACTCCTTCAAGTTTGCTTCTTGTGCAGCAGAAAGGGCTTGGATTGGTATCCTTCCCTGCAACATAAGAAGAACAGACGACATAGCAGGACGTTCAGCAGGTGCCAAAAGGCAAAGAAAGACAATCTGAATCACCCTTTTGGCTTCAATCTCATCTACAGATGCTCGAATGGCAGTATCCACCAGCTCCACTGGAAAGAAATCTTTATTCTTAATGTCTGAGACAACTTCTGCTAGTGTTGATCCTGACAGATCTATAATACGTCGCCCTGCCACAATTTCCAGCATTATGATTCCAAAGCTGTAAACATCCATCTTCGTGTTTAGACCAGCCCCCATAAACATTTCCGGCGGTATGTATAATGGTGATCCTCTTATGGTTTGAGTGAAGATCATTGATTGATCCCTGTCAAGCAACTTGCTAATACCAAAATCAGCAACTTTAGGGATAAAATTCTCATCTAAAAGTATGTTCTGAGGCTTCAGATCTAAGTGAAGAACAATGTTTCCGCACTGCTCATGTAAATAAGTCAATCCAGATGCCACACCTGTGATGATGTTAAATCTCTTCTCCCAGCTTAACGGATTGGCAGAATTGTTGAAAATCCATCTGTCTAGGGAACTATTCTGCATGAATTTATATACTAAAATCATTTTAGTCCCTTCTGCGCAGTACCCAACAAAATCAACGAGGTTGAAATGGTGAATAACTGAAAGGACTGAGATTTCCCGGTTGAAATCTTTGGCTTGGTTTCCTGTGGCTTTAATTACTTTGACGGCTAACTGCATACCAGTCGTAGTAAATCCTTTGTAAACATCAGCATATCCTCCGTCACCTATTTTGTGTTTGAAATCGGCGGTCATTTTTTGTATGTCAGAGTATGAGTAGTGTATTGGGCCGATTGAGGTTAAGCCGATGTGGGGGTGGTTGTCGGGTGGAAGCTTTCTGGGACGACAAAAAAACACGATCAAAAGTAAACAGATCAAAGATATTAAACCGCCTGCAAGAGCGATACCTACAATGGCACCAACAGGGAAGATTTTTGCAGAGGAATTTTTTTTCTGGGCAGGAGGCGGAGGAGGAGGCGGAGGCGGAGGAGGAGGAGGCGGAGGAGATAATTCGGGCAAAGTAACAGTGGGCTCTTTGTATCTAAAAATTTCAAAGGCGTTTAAAATGGGAGGCAGTACTATTAGACGAGCATACATAATGAATTCTAAGTATCGTGAGTGGTATATTAATCTATATGGTCCTCTTTGTACTGGTGTCATTCCCACTCCCTCACAATCAAATCTTGGTCCTATTCTTTTTTATACTCTCTCAGAATCACATCCTATTGCAAGAAGAACCTCATCGCCTACATTGTCACTCCTCTGAATGCATACCTTCTATAGGGTCTCCATCCCCTCTTGGTTCAAATGACTTAAAGGGGACGAGGTAGAGGGAGAATGACATCATTAGAGTGTCCACATGTAAGTATTTTCATTTATTTAGTCTGCTTTGTGTATTGCATTTTTATGTCATCTCTTCTATGAAGTTTTTTTTATTTATGCATGTTCTACACTGCTTGTAGACAATTTCATTGTATATAAAATGTAATATTTCAGATCGTTGAAGAGGGGACACAAGAAAAGTGGTTCCTCTAGCTGTTAATTCGGAAGCGACCCATCCTATGGTGCAGGTGCACAAGAATTCTCAAAAAATATATACAGGGCAGCAAGAGAAGTATTCGTTTGGAAGAACCCCCATCTGAACATGCGATATCAAAGACAAGAACATATTGATGCAGTAATTACTCTTTGTTTCTTTAATAGGATACTTTATAGTTATTCTTCAAAAACATGGTTATTAGGTTTTATGAAGTTGAATTCAAGTTTTAAGTATGCAGGTCTTTGAGAGACTACATGAGTGGCATGGAGAAGGTTGGAGCAAAAGATTTGTCTTACGAATTATCTCAAGAAATTTCCGCTAAGTTCTTAAATTAATAAGCTATGTTCCTTTTTAATTATCTTTTGATTATGTTCTTAAATTACCTTTTGCGGCTTTTTCAATTTAGATTGCTTCGTAAAGTTGTCAATAAAAAGTATGACAAATGTCCTCTCAATTAAAAGATCATCCTGAGGCATGGCAGTTCTATCGTATTGAGGCAAAAAGGCTTATACAGGGGGAGAGGACAGAATTTTTGCAATAGTGTTATGCACAAGGGTGAGTATGTTTTGATGAAATTTTTTAGTCTAGTACTTTATAAAGTTTGTTCCAATGGTGCAAAAGTGCTCAGTGGTCTATGCACACATTGGTAAAAAATTAGGAAAAAAAAAAATGGCGCATCAAGGTTGACCGACCGACGATCCGGTCTTTCTTTGCCGAATCAATCCCCTTGACTCAAAGTTTTTCAACTGCCAAAATGAATCCTCCTGCTAGAATCAATCATGTACTACTAGTACAGATTGTCCTGGGCTGGAATCAATTCTGTTCATAGCAACCGGATGCAGGAGACAACAACCTTCCAGATCCAGAGGCACGAAGGCAGAAACAGAGGAATAGGCTCAATAATAAAATTTAGGGGGGTTTGATACGCTCTAATAGTAGCGCTTTAAAACTTTGAAACACAAAGTTAGTTGTGTGCCTTGCAACAAATAACAAAATTCATTTCTTGAAATCGTTACAAAATTTAGCATTTGCAACGCCAAGTTACAAATGTGTTTGAAATGCGTTACAATCAAATATCGTTTCAACACCAAAACGCCGTTTCAAAGTAGAAATTTGAAATGCGTTACAACCCTCCGAAATGTGTTATAATTTAAATGCTTTACAACTTTGAAACGTGTTTCAAGTTAGATGTTGAAATGCGTTACAACTGACCCTTGCGTTACAAAGCTAACGTTCTAAAAATATTTGAATTATTCTATTTCTTCGTTCCTCAGCATCAACGCTGCCTTCCTCTATTGAATCCGCGCTTTCTTTCTTCTTTGAATCAGCTCCAACATGCAAAGCGATCCCCTGGCTGGGTTATCTGCCTCTACGAGGAAGAGAAGGGCTTGTGAGCTACGTAAACAAGGAATAGAACAACCAATTCTTCCAAGGGAGAGTTATGCGGGCCAATTCTCACCTTGTTGGTGTAGAGATTGTTGCGGTCGACATGAACGAATACCAATGATTATAGCAGATCATCTACAAAAAGTTGGTCCATCTTGGTGTGCTCCAGAGAGTTTTTGCAAACAACATAACCTGCCCTATCATTCCACTTCTATACAGGTTAGTATATGGTTAAGTTTATTTGCTTTCATATTTTCTATTCTCTTTAAGTTCTATGTAATGGTATTTGACATAACACATCACATCGCAGAGTGTAACTCAATTATGTTACATTAGTTTTTCAAAAGGAGTTTGGAGAAATATCCCTGAGGAAGATGATGAGGTGGACTCGGAGACAATGTCAATTTAGTTGTCGTTACTTTCGCATGCATACATTGTGTGCCTCTATGATGGGGGGAAGTACGAATTCATCCTTAGCTTGTTTTGTGCCTGATTTATCTATGCCTTTAGATATTGAAAAGATGCTAAAGCAAGTTGATCGAAGGCGTCTTGGATTATATGAAGGGCCATTGCCATCTATAGGTCAAATATTCTCTTATTGGGGTAATAGATACATGATTAAAGATTCTACATCTTCTGGTGCTGGTAGAGGCTTAAAATGATGTAAAAGTTCCTTACAATGGGGAGGTGTCCTTGATGATATATGGAGGTCCTATTTACAAGTCAGTAGAGTGGGAGAAATTGACACAATACTCATTAGGTATGATGGTGTATGGGTGCAATAACAATGCAGACTTCCATGGAGATGAGTGGAGTACAAGAGGACAATTTAAGGACCTATATTGATGGTCGACCAGAAGAACATGGGAATATAGCAGGATTAATCAATAGTTGCGGAGGGAATAAAACTCTAGTGAATTGTGTGTTTGAAGAAAGAAATAATGACCAAGAACCTTATATGGCAGGAAAATGTCATAGTTTTGTCATGGTGATGGCTATAAGAAGTCTTTTCGAAGGTGAAGAGTTGATTCTAGATTATCCAATACGAACAGATGTTCCTCCACAATTTGTTAGTGATTGAAAAATCAAGATTATCAATTGTGAACTAAACTTGATTCTAAAGCTTTAGTGTAATGAAGGACTTATTGTCTTACATATTGTCATGTCTTTTAAATCTTTAATACTTTGAGTTTTAGAATAATGTGTATTATGCTTGATATGTATGTTAGCTCTTATATCGCTATGCAACGTCTTAATTATTCACTATACATTGAAAAACTTATTGATCTTTGGATTTCATATTAGTATTATGTACTAACAGTCTTATTTTTTTAAGAGAGAGGATGGACATCGAATGTCTGCAAAACAACTTGCATCAAAAGATAGGATCATAAAGGAAAATCCGGTGACTATTCGAAGCCAAAGACCTAACCCACCATTAATTGAGAATGCAAGAGATGAACCAGCTACCAGGGAATAAATTACTAATCGCATATTTCTTATTAGCCAGAATGACTTTAGCTAAACTTGCTCTATATGAATCCCAGAACTTTCTGTGGTTTAGCTAAACTCTACGCATTTTTCCTCTCATACTTTCTAGTGTTTAGCTAAACTAACCCAAACATCATTCCTATGGTGTGGCCAACAGAAAATATTAAGCCAAATTACATATTTTTTCTCAATTGTTTCCACTTATTTTAGTCATGTTCTTTGTGAAAACATTCTAAAATAATGCTAACTAGCAAAGTCTAAGACTCAAATTACTTCATAATGCTAGAAACTAAACTACTAATCATATATTTCATATAAACTAGAATGATATTAGCTAAACTAGCCCAAAATTCATTCCAAAAGTTTCTATGGTTTAGCTAAACAATACAAAATTTCACTCTCTTACTTTCTAGCATTTGGCTAAAGAGCTCCAGGGTTGATGCAGTCCCGAAAAAAGTTAAGCTAAAATTATTATTTTTTTCCCAATTTTTTCCATTTACTTTAGCCAAATTTTTTTGAAAATGTGCTAAAAAATCGCCAAATAGCTAAGTTTAGCCCTTAATGTATTCCATGCCAACTACTATTGACAATGCATATGATGAGACTGCACGCAACCTTATAGAAGATTTTGCAACTTTTGAGCAACTCATGGAAGATGTGAACACACACACACACACATATGGAGCATCATGACGAGGCAACTAATGACAATAATGACCAAGAATATCCAACACAATATGTTGATGAATACATCATGAAGGAGGCTTGACAAAATTGTATGAAGGTTGTACAATATCATGGTTGTCAATCAATCTATCAATACTCGACATTCAAGCTCGGTACAAGATATCCAATATAGCTATTGACACTATACTCAAGTACATCTCTCTTCCTTTGTGTCCATTCTCATAGTTTTGTATTATTTACTAAGATATAGAATGCAGGTTTATAGGAAAATTATTGCCAAAAGGAAATAACATGCCTAAAAGTCGGCAAGATGCACGCAAACTAATCAAGGCGCTTGGTTTTGAGTATGAAAGCATTCACGTGTGTCCTAATGAATGCATTTTATATTATAAAGATAATAAGGACTATACCAGGTTGCCCCATATGTGGATCAGGAAGGTATAAGGATGGATTTCAGAGTATCCCGCTAAAGTATTACGTTACTTTCCTATCATTCCAAAGATGAAGCACATATTTAGAATGAAAGAAAAGGCTGCTCTCCTGACATGGCATGCACACCACCGTAGCAAGGACGGGAGTATGCGTTATCCTGCAGATTCTAGGGCATGGAAATTTATAGAGGAGACATGGTCTGATTTTGCAACTAAACCTAGGCACATTCAAGTATGGGGTTGGCAAATGATGGCTTCAATCCATTTTCTGGCGGCCTCTTGGTCAACGGCGATAATGCTTGTAAATTACAATATTCCGCCAAATGAATCCATAAAGCGTAGCCACATAATGTTGGTCATGATCATTCCAGGTATTTGCTTTAATATAAATTTAATATCTTTTTGAAATCGACTAACATTGATTGTGCATATAACAAAGGGCCTTCCCAACCAACGAATTTTTGATGTGTACCTTTCATGCAATCGAACTGTGTACCTTTCATGCTTTGTGTATTGCATTTTTATGTCATCTCTTCTATGAAGTTTTTTTATTTATGCATGTTCTACACTGCTTGTAGGCAATTTCATTGTATGTAAAATGTAATATTTCAGATCGTTGAAGAGGGGACACAAGAAAAGTGGTTCCTCTAGCTGTTAATTCGGAAGCGACCCATCGTATGGTGCAGGTGCACAAGAATTCTCAAAAAATATATATAGGGCAGCAAGAGAAGTATTCGTTTGGAAGAACCCCCATCTGAACATGCGATATCAAAGACAAGAACATATTGCAGTAATTACTCTTTGTTTCTTTAATAGGATACTTTATAGTTATTCTTCAAAAACATGGTTATTAGGTTTTATGAAGTTGAATTCAAGTTTTAAGTATGCAGGTCTTTGAGTGACTACACGAGTGGCAAGGTTGGAGCAAAAGAGTTGTCTTACGAGTTATCTCAAGAAATTTCCGCTAAGTTCTTAAATTAATAAGCTATGTTCCTTTTTAATTATTTTTGATTATATTCTTAAATTACCTTTTGCGGCTTTTTCAATTTAGATTGCTTCGTAAAGTTGTCAATAAAAAGTATGACAAATGTCCTCTCAATTAAAAGATCATCCCAGAGGCATGGCGGTTTCTATCGTCTTGAGGCGAAAGGCTTATCTGAGGGGAGGGCGAAATTTTGCAATAGTGTTATGCACAAGGGTGAGTATGTTCGGATGAAATTTTTTACTTTATAAAGTTTGTTCCAATGGTGCAAAAGTGCTCAGTGGTCTATGCACACATTGGTAAAAAATTAGAAAAAAAAATCCAATGGCAGGCATCAAAAATTTGCCTTGGATTTGAGCGATCCGGTATTTCTTTGCCGAATCAATCCTGCACTTCTCAAAGTTTTTCAATGCCGAAGTGAATCCTCCCTTCTAGAATCAATCATGTACTACTAGTGCGATAGTCACTTGGCTGGAATCAATTACATTCATAGCAACCGGATCGCGGGGAGACAACAACCTTCGGATCCGGAGGCAGGCGTAAAATGAGGAATAGGCTACATGCAAGAAGCGGGTATGGCAACATCCATTTCAGCAGCAAATCTTAACAAAGACCGCCTTTCATTTTGCACGGGCCAAACAAAGCTAGCGACCTGGCGAAAAAAGAAAAGGGCATGCACTCTTATCAATTTCCTAAAAGATCGGGCTTTTTCGTTCCCCTTCCCTTCGTTTAACCATTACAAAAAGATCCATCCTAAAAACCCAAAAAAGAAACCATACAATACCATACTAGAATCATAGTCCCAACCATTGCGAGAAGCTCCTACTGCAATGCGAAACGAATTGGGAAAAGTATATAACTTTAATTTACAAATTAGACATGTTTATAAACATAGAAATACCTTGGAGGTCTTAAATTAAGGTGCTTTAGGATATCTTAGAAAGTAGATTATATCTATGTTATTTTAGCAATTTACTTTTCTAGGGACGATGTCATCTGTTTTCTTTGGTTTGTATGGGCTTTATTCAATTCAAGATAACAAGGTTTGGAACTTATGGCAAAGTTCAACTTCACATTGGAACTTATGGCAAGGTCCAACTTCACACAATTAAAACTAAAGAAATATGTATGGCAAAGTCAAACTCCATGGCAAAGTCCAACTCGATATGTATGACAAAGCATCACCATCATCAACCATCCTATCAGACACCCACAAATGTTTCTCAAGAATCCTCAAGAATATTATCCTCAAGAATATTATCCATCTCGTTGGTGAAATATATTCCTGCAAAATATAAAAAAAAAACAAGGAAATAAACATGAATCAACATTCAAACAAGCAAATAAACATTCAAGAAACAAATAAAATGAAAAGAAAAGAAAATTGGAGATTTATTAAGATGGAGGAGATTCCATGCCTGAACAAGTCCAAGTCCAACTGCCTCGTACATCTTTTTAAATGCCTACAAAAAGTGAAAACGGTTGTAAACATTATAAAGCTACAGAAAAGTAAAAAACATAGTTAAGAGTTTCAAAATGATACCTATCCTATACTAATTAAGAAAGGACTTAGAATAGAAGGGAAAATAGTGGAAAAACTAGGATCCCAAAGTTAGTGTTTGATGGTATAATATTGTGTCTAGAGGTTCTGTCAGCTAGAACAACAACGTAGCACCAACCATCCACTAAATAAAGGTTGGAAGGGCCAATTATGAGGGTGGCTTATGTTCTCATTCTTATTATATATGGGTCCAAGAACCAGAAACTTCCCTAACTTCTATATTCACTACAAGAGAATAGCAATTTATTGTCACTTTTTTTGTCACTAAAATAATATGTTCAAAAACTGATAAAAAAATGACAATAAAGATGACAAAAATAGTGAAACCCAAATGACAATAAATGTGACAATAGAATGATGCAATAGTGACAAAAGAGAATGACAAAAGGATGATGTAAATGTGACTACAATGTGAAAATAGAATGACATGGTTTTGACAAAACCATGTGTTAAAAATGTGACAATAAATTGACTTAATACTGACAAAAGTGGTGACAAACAAATGATACAAACCTGACTATAATGTGGCAACAAATGACACAACTGTGACAATAGGGTGGCAAAGTTTTGAGAAAACCATGTGCCAAAAATATGTCAATAGACTGACTTTAGAATGACAAAAGTAGTGACAAAGAAATGATATAAATTTAACCATAATGTGACAATAAAATGTCATAACTTTGACAAAGATATTGGAGAAAAGGTGGGACAAATGTGTCAATAGTGTGCCAATAGAATGCCTCAAATATGACAAAAGGGAGAGAATAAGGTGACAAAAACGTGAATATAAAGTGACAATAAGTTGGCACCAAAGTGTCAATACAACGACAATAAAATGACAATAAACAGACTTTGAAGTGACAATAGCATGACAAAAAAGTGTCAATAAACTGACTTTAAAGTGACAAGCTGACAACAAATTATTCGAGAAGTCAGGATATCATCAATCATCTTCTTGAATCATTGCTAAGTTCTAGCATAGTAGTATCAATCAGATATCTGCGCCTGGATACAACATGGACTACAATCCACCATGTTAGGTTAACATGGTTTTCAAAAAAGAAGACTTGTTCAACTTGTTTAGGATAAACAAATGGTTCATTCATCTCTTCAAGAACTTGTGTTGAATCAATCTGGTAGAAACCCAAAGGATGTGATATCATGGTTTGACTATCCCTATAAACAACTTTGCCCTCAAGTTGGTTACATGAAACGAACGGAAGCCAACATCAATAATATCAGTAATTTGCCCAACATAATTAAGGTCATCAGTAATAGGTTTTCGATCGGGTTGACTGGCTTGACTTTTTTGTTCAAATTGAGAAGCAATTCCATAGTTATATGTCAAACAACCTTTGTCGACCTCTATAGTCCGAAGATGGTTTCCATAAGCCCACATTGCATTGTGAAAACGAGCCTGCATTTTAGAAGGATACGAGCCTGCTTGTATTATTATCTTAGTTTTAAGATTAACAATTCTATTCTATTCTATTCTATTCTATAGCAAACCTAGGAAATGGAAATTTAGAGAAATTGTGTAGTAGAAATATCAATGATCCATACTAAAAGCTCACCTTTGTAATTATTGCCCATGAATCCAAACCAAAAGCGTAATTATTGCCCATGCATTATCTTATCTAAGGGTTCAATCTTTCATGTTTTTTTGTCATTTTTATTGATATAGTCCTAACTATATAAATGTGATGCTATAAACTTCTAATTATTTCGTTTAGTATTTCGGGACAGTATTTCATGTATGGTTTTGGCTAGATTTGGGGGGTGTATTGTATGCGAAACCATAGTGAGACTGTATCTTTTGAGTGATTTGAGCTGCTTGTTGGACAGTCAAATAGGATGTATTTTTTTTTGGCGTTGATGTGCATGGTTTGAGGATAGAAGGATAAGAATACATGCTCCTTTCTTTTTTGGCAAAGGTGAAGGGATCCCAAAGGGCGAGGGAGCAAGGGTTCCTGCATGGCCTATGGCGGATAAGCCCACACTCTTAAACTTCTAATTATTTCGTTTAGTATTTGGGGACAATATTTCCATGGTTTTGGCAAGATTTGGGGTGTATTGTATGCTAAAACTGTAGTGAGACGGTATTTTTTTTGAGTGATTTGAGTTTGCTTGGCAGTCAAATAGGATGTGATTATTTTTTAAACGTTGATGTGCATGGTTTGAGGATAGAAGGATAAACATGGAATATTCCAGAGGTCAGAGATCAGAAATCAAAGATGCAGAAAAACCCATAAGGAAAGAAAAATAAGGAAAAATCCCAAAATGCAAATTTGGAAAAATAATAACATATGAGAAGTTTAGGGTGCAATGGTAGAGCTAGTTAACAAAAATGTGTGACAAAATTTTCGTCAAATTTGTGACAGAACGTACATGAATTTTTCTCTCACTCTCGCCTAAAATTAATGCCCCTAACCAACTATCAACGAAACTCAAAAATCAAGAACCGAGAACGGTTCTTTCTTACCTTAGGAAGATGGCCTCCTTCTAGAATCGCTGCCACAAGAGAAGAATTTGGACTGGGGTGAAGCAATAGGTGCGGTGCTACCTATTTACCCCTACTTTCTTTTTTTGGCGAGTTCGGTGTTAGACTATTAGTTATTGATCATAAATTCATAATACAAGAAATTTATCGCGGCGGCCTTTGCGCAGTTGGACCCCAGTTAACATCCAACATTCTCTTCTGCAATGGCCAAGTGATTCTAGATTGATGTGAAGCAACTTCGTAAGATCTTACATTCTAACTAACCATGGTTTATAAACAACACATTTGCAGCATGTTGTATCAAATTTTTTCACTTGCTTTCTTGCCTTAGCATCAAGTACCGAATTTCCCAAAGCCGCCAATTTTTTTAGAAGCAAATAGATATACCCTCCATTTCTAATGTTGCAAATCGTGGTTTAATTTAAACTAGTATTGCCAATGCCTATAAGCATTCTTTCAAATATTCAAAAGGTTAAAAGTTTATGAGGAATGCCAACAAGCCGTTCTAACCCTAATGTTGGATTGAGCTCTTGTGGTGCTGGGGGCAAATAACGAAAAACCATCACCCAACCCAGTATACAAAAAAGATCAACTAGGTGGTTCCATGGGAGGTATTGTTGTGGGGATAAAAATAAGTTTTGTTGAACCCTAAAAATAAAATAACTAATGGCCTTAACTAATGGTTGAAGAGGTGAGAACCCCTAAACATTTGCCTAAGCATAGAAAGGCGTGAGCGACATGTGAATTTAACATGTCAAGTCACGGGTGCAAAGCTTCCGGAAAATAGCCCTAATAAAGGCAAAAAAAGGGCAAGGCAAGACTGCAATAAGCTCTTTTTAGCCCGGACTAGAAAACAAATGAAGGGGATGGCCCTCTGTTTCTCCCCGCAGTGCTGCTAGCCCTTTTTCTATCCGCCATAGGCGCTTGGCGACATGGACCGAGAGCAAGCTTTTGGGCGAGAAACAAAACCGGCGGACTGTAAACCCAAAGCTTCATTCCCCGCATGCAAGCCCCCAGAGTGGCCAAACCTGACAAAAGCTTGCTCCGTCCATGTCGCAAGGTTTTGCTCGCTGCCAAAAGGTTTTGTCTCAAAGCAAACAATCCTACGCCAATATAGCCCCAAACCGGCTCTACCGGTAAGCGATCCGCTGAGGGACCAGGTTTGCAAGTAGAAGCAATCGATTTAAAAATACAAAAGCCAACATATTGGGTGCCGCCAAAATCGATGTATGAGTAAAGAAAGATACTGGCCCCCCTACTGGGAAGTCTATGAATTAGGTTCAAGTAAAACCGGCATGTCGCCCAATAATTTCTCAAGGGTTTGCTCTGCTCCCGCCATAGCAACTGGGCGCCCTGAAAACCAAAACCTAGGCAGATCCGGATCCCCATATCTCCCATAAATGCCTATCACGAGATCCCCCGCCATAAATGCCTCATCCCGCCTTTAAATGCTTACAACGCAACGTGTCATCTTTTAAGAATTTTTAAGGAACAAAATAGTGAGAACAGAAATTGGACACTCAATTACATAGGAAGGATATGTAATGGTGGTTATGTACGGTTCGAAATATCAGAGAAAACAAAAACTAGCAAAAGGCACACCAGAAGGCTTTGGCAAAGTTTTGTTTATTAAAAACTAGAATTGGTTGATTTATTTCCTTCAAGTTGTTGAAGTTTAATGAAGGTCTTATTTATGAAGGATTGTTTGGGATTTTTTCCCTTCGACTCCCCAGGTTTTGGCTAGGTTTTGTTTATTTGGAGCTAGGTAGAATTGATTAGATTATTTTTCCAGATTTGTCTAGCTTTGTAAAGATGATCAATACTTACTAGTTAGGGTGCCCCGCATTGCTGGGTTTAGTAGCAATTTGAAGAGGTGATTTGGTGGAGCTACATCGGTGAAGATAAAGAAACATTCTGTAGAAAATTATGGATTTGATCTTGATTGTTGAACTGTAGAACTTTACAATATGCTGGTTTTGTTTCTATGATAGTTCCATCGAAATGATTTTATAGTTAGGCATTGGTAGGCTTTAGTATGGAGATTATTGATTTAGAGCCCATTCAATCATCTTGTTACATGTAGCTTATAGTTGACCGAAGGTCGGCCATATTCTATTTGAGTCAATAGGACGACTCTATAACACTGTGGAAGCGTGACTATGGTTAGATAACCAAGATGTGTGTAGCATTGACTAACTACTAACATAAAACAAAAGTACATGGATGCCCGACGTTGCTGAGTTTTAGCCCAAGCTTTTTGCAATATGTGTTATGTTGGTGCTAGTGTGTGGATGTTGTGGGAGTACTATGTAGATTGATCTTATGTACGACATGGTATTGAAATAGGGATGTCTTGCTAAAGTTGCAATGTATTGCAGCATCATATTGTACTCAAATAGATGTAACAAAAAATGCAATATATGCCCTTGGCTACACACCAATGGCAACAATAATACACACAACAATTACAACAATAAAGCATTTATCATGCATTGCTTATGTTCATAATAAGCATTTCAAGTTGAAGTTGATTGCCAATGTTGGTTAAAGGCTAGCTTAATTTAGTTAATGTCATTCAAAGAATCAAATTGAATACCTAATTTGCAACCTTATACTACAAAATGACATATGTAGATTAGGTATAATACTAGTAAGATACATAGCATTACAATAATTGCAATGTAGTCATGATTGCGGGGTCTTGTTGCAAATAAAAAGAAACAATAAGTTGTGACCTACAAACAAGTAAAAAATGCATGCATTTAAATGCTAGAAAATTTTCAAAAGCAGAGAATTTTCCATTTCATTGTCCATGAAAACCAACTCAGCTTGTAGAAGAAATGAGAAGACTTGCTTTTGCCAGCTTGTTCCAAACATGTTGAGATAGCATCGGCAACACATCTTAAAAAATGTCAAAACTCAATAGATAAGCGCCAGATAAAAGCTTCGTGTCAATAATTATTGATTTTTGGAACTGTTGAGAATGTGTGCATCCATGCACATGAAGTTGTAAGAATCAAGGCTCTTGGCTCTGCTGCCAAACTTTCCAAGATAGACTACATATTAAGGGTATGGTGAATAGAATTTTGGCCTCCGATTTTATGTAATGGAATAGGCATACCCTGCAAACATGATACCAGTCGAAATACTTATCTGTTGGAAGTTCCAAATCTAGGAGATCACTGGAAAGATTGGAAAAATTGGATACATAACAGCCACATTCTGGGCCAAATAACTGTCAAAGCAACTGCATTGTGTGTGTCCATAATAACATCCTACTTTTGCATTACCAAAGGTGGCAGACGAATTTTTCAATATTTGTCTTTTCAACATCCCTTAGCTGTTTTAACCAAAATATCACATAGAAGAAAACAAAATACCATGGGTTTTAAGTCTGCTCCTTTTGGTTTTTCACTGAAGTATAAAACTCGGCCTTGTCATCAATTTTCATCAAACCATAGTCAGATGCTCGGCTGTAACACAAGATTCAAAAGCACAACATTAAAATTCGATGGAACTTCTCTCTCTCACGCTATATATGCAAAAGGTGTGTAGCAAATAACAATAGGATGACAACGCTCCCCCAACAAAAGTCCCCAGTTGAAAGAATGCACCTTCGCAAGTTGTTCAATTCCTAGCGTAAATGATTGCAAGACAATTCTAGCAATTATCAACAATGTCCCAAGAAGGCTTATGGAAACAAAAGTCCATAGAATCAGGTCAGTAGAGAAAAAAAGAGCTTAAACGGATTTGTGAGATTTAAGTCCCGGCCAAGGATAAATGACAATGAGTGGTGCATTGTATAGGAACCTTGTGACTGCAATTCTACTCTATATTTGTAAGCAAGGACGACATAGCTCACTAATACATTACACATTATCATCTGTTATTAAGAGCATTATATGTCAGTGCCATTCAGCATTGATAAAGGTAATGTATCTGTCATCCATGGGTACACAAGAGATGGTAATATCAGCCCCAGTGTCTTTATGTTTCTGCATAATCAAGAGAACTAGCTATCATCTTATGTCCATCAAGGATTTTGAGTGTTAACAAGAACTAGGACCAAGGGAAACGTGGATAAAGTCCATGTAATTCACACGGTATACATGGTCTCCAGAAAGAATTATAATATTTTCAATGTCTTTGTTTTTTACATCCCAATATACATGCTGTTAGCATATGCACTGTTCGACTTTGAAGTTATCGCATATTAAGCCTTTTACATACTTCAAAGAGTCAAGTAAATTGTCGCATAAAAAGATCGGTGTGGTGTTTGAAACTAGTTCATGTCTCCGCTACTTTGGCGTCCCGTAGTAGCCTTTGTCTCGCTAAGGCAGAACAGATCCATCAAGGAGGCAAGATTCGGCATGCATTCATGGCCAACACGCTTTCCACCATAGACTGCTTCAAGCTCATCTCTGGTCAGCTGAGTATGCAACAAACTTCATAGTTATTGATAGATAATCTATTAAAAAAATTATATAAATGAGATCCTTCATTATATAAATGCTTTTTCTCTCAGGCCCATTCAAAAATACAGTCTGCAATGGTCAACAAATTTCTCATAAATAAGTTTCCAGGTAAGTGGGAATCAAAAACTAATTTGATCTGCTAATCCCTACATTTTTAGTCATAGAACTTTGTACTTAATTTGAGGCATGTTTTTGAAAATGTACCTTGCATGTAGAATCTGCCAATAGTCCTTACAGCTGCAACATTCAAATGAGCTCCAGTGATGTTTTATGACCCAAGCCAGGTTGAGAATCAGCTTAACTAAGAATGCAGAAAATGTGCTTGAATTTGATGATCGTGGTGTTTTTATTTATCTAGTTTTAGCAGAAAAGAATAGAAAAATTTTCTTGAGCATGGAATGCAAGAATATTGCAGAAACCCGATCAAACATTTAAAAATACACTCTTGAATGACTCGATGGAAATAGGCTCAAATACGTACCTTCCAAAAGCCTTTTTGTTCGTGCATGTCCAAACACAATCAGAACATGTCTTTGTGGACCAGATGAAGGCATGAAATCACGGCTGAAGGAGAGACCTTCAACTTTTAGAAATTGCTTGTACCTTCGTCATGATTCATTACATTATAAATATTATCAATGCAATAGTACAAAGAAAAGTAGATCACAGTGATTAGGCCCTACGAAATCCGTCCATTTCCATATTTTTGAGAAATCCTCTTCACATGATCAAGGATCCTGTTGATTCCATGAGTCATGATAAAAAGCTTGTTCAGCACCTGCATAATGCTTCTCAATGGCATAGCTTATAGGAACAAAATGAGGTTACCTACCATATATAATAACATATTATGGGAACCTGTCAATGACATGGTTTGATGATGCCAAGGTGACCATGTTTGCACAAGAACAGTTAACATTATGATAGCAAAGATTTTACCTTTGCAAATGTCTGTGATCTTCTTAGATGGGTTTGTCGAACAGCAAATTTGGAGAGGAAGGTGGAGCAGAGTTCCTACTGCTAAGCGTCTTCCATGGCCCATCTTCATTTGTTTCCATTACTATAGCCTTGAGATTTCACTTGCTCCCTTCCTTTCTTTTGCCAAATACATGCTTAAACTACGCTTAGAAGCGATTGGGGATAACTATATAGGCATTCACATAAGGAATAGCATTGTTTATTTTGCACACCCTGACACTGAAATTGAGGCTTAAAATCTGCTTATATAGAATAGCAGATGTCGGATAGATCACAAAGATATAGACAAATTTATCCATGAAATGATGGAATCGGCCCATCAAAAATGAAATCATAAAACACAATAAGATCGAGTCATGTTTATGCAAGCATTTTAAGAATCTGTTGTTCTGCTTTCAGATGGAGACTACGCACTTGAGCTCAATTCTAAGCCGGCTCAGTAAAAAAAAAACTATCTGTATTGGAAAGATCGATTTTCATGTTCAACTCTAATTTCTTCTTTGGATTTATGCAGGGTTTCTCAAATTTCTGCCTTTGTAATGACCAGCAGGTTCATGCTCCTCAATTTACTCTTACAACGACTAGGCGAACCTGGAACTGATTCAAACATAGCCTCCTCTGTAGATAGCCAGACCTTTTTAATATAAAACCTAGAATGGCAACTGCAAATAAAGATCGAAATATTGTACCTGTTGCTATAATAACTGCTTTAGATTTGCTCTTTGAAGTTTGTTTGCTGAAGAAGATATTGGTCTAGATGCAATTGAGGAAGACGAATCTTGCATCCTAAGCTCCGCTTTAACAATGTCTACTGGTTCTTTTGGGTGGTGGGACTTTCTGGCGGTGAATATGGTTGTGGCAAATTTGGGATGCGAGAAAGGAGGAATGCCGTTCAAGGGATCATAGAGTTTCGTGCAGAGCAATAGAATGACAAAACTTGACCCCAATCAGCTATGACAGAAGATGGCTTCACTACCAGAAGCAAATCAAGGCTTGTTACTGCAGAGGAACCCCCCAATCTGGAGCCCTGTCCGTGACCCTTTCCATCTCCGTGCCCATTTTTGGCATATTTTCTAATTTCCTTGACCTTAGATTTGCAAAAGCAGAGATCTAATGGTGCAAAATAAGCCAAATCAGATTTTGATGACATGGAAATTACACGTGGACAGGCTAGAATTCGAGGAAAGGCTGTAGGCCCGGTAGGGCTGGTGTGCTAACAAGAATAGACGTGAATCGTGGCAAGGGACAGGCTGGAACTTAGGACAAACACAGTGGCGGCAGCATTAGGCTTTCGGATCTGAGCTGGCATATCATCCCGGTGCACAGACGATTAGATGCTGGTCGGAGGGCTTCACGGCAAAGAAAACAATGGGTTCGATGCTTGGGCTGGCCGAGAGAAGTCAAGAAAGATGTTTCTGCTCTTGATCAAGGTTTTCAAATTCGTTTTTGAAGGTACCTCATCATAATTCAGTTTATAGTCTCAATTATCTTAATAGTTCGTGCTACAACAGGCAACTAACCGGCATTAGACTTTCTGTTTTCCTGCCAGTAGGAGCTAGGAACGAAAGCATAACAGTGTTTCACAGGAACGAGAACAAGCACAGATCAGGTATGTTAAAATTTACAGGAAACTTTTTCATTTGGTTGGCACTTTTAAAATATGACAGAGCAAGCCATCCCAAAAGAAAGCTCCAGGGTCCTACAGAGAGCGAAGCTGTTGACTATGTAGTACTTTTAGAGAGAATGAGTTGTCATGTTAGTCCAGTATTGGATTCACCTATAAACATCCTCAACCAGCTTGTTTCAATACCATGTTTACCTTGTCAAAGCCAAATTGCAATGCAAGGATCAATAACGACTTTTAATTCCCATGTGGTTAACCCCTAATGGTGGTTCCCTTGTAGCAGGCTCCAACATCTAGCAGTCATAAATTCTTATCCAAAGAACATGTTTGGTGTAGTTGAGATTTCGTTCCATTATTTTTAATATTACCTAGTTGAGCATATCCATTGATAATGCCATCCCAAGACATTACATTCTTACATTCTGCCTAGGCAAACTGTGGAACACACTCGACGCCTCCTCCATAATCCCACAATTAGCATACATATCAACAAGCATAGTTTCAATTATAATATCAGGTTGAAGGCCACTTTCAACAATCTAGTTATCCACTGCACTGCATGCCGTCAAAACAATTAAGAGCAGAGTTTCTTTCCATATTGGGCACACCCTGATATCAGCAAGTATATTTTCTATCATGATATCATGTTGAAGATTGCAATGCATTACCTATTCATGGATGCGCCTGCCTTCCGAAGTGGCACCTATTTTGTTGCATGTTTTCAAGGTACTCAAGAAAATAATTTTGTTTGATACTATGCCATCAAGCTGTCTACTCCAGAAGATTGTTCTCTACAGCGGTATCAGACCAGGGGCCAACTTCTATAGCACCAAGATCTATAACGTAGATGTGAATGAGCCTACCAGTCTCTGGCATGATCTGGCCTTATGCCCTCATGTCTCATGTTATCAAAGCATTCTAATCCTTCCATGACAGAAGCTTATATCAAGACGTTCCAAGATGAAATAAAGTTTCTATAATTTGAATCATAGATTAGTTGCCCATCGTGTTGCATCAAAAGCAGCTGTGAATGCAGAAAAGTGAATATGTGTATGTATATTAGATACATGCAATGAAAAGTTATCATACCTCATCAAAGGCCTCAAAAATCTCTATGCTAGGTTGGTGTATTGTACACACAACTGTCCTTCCTGTATCAACTGTGCTTCTAATAGTTCACATTACGATGGCTGCAGCACGAGCATCCAACCCTGTTGTAAGTTCATCCATAAATATGATAGAAGGATTTGCAACCAGTTCTACCGCAATTGTCAACCGTTTTCTTTATTCTGTGGACAACCCAGTTAAGCCTAGTAGTCCAACTATGGCTTCACGCAAGGGTGTGAGCTCAACAAGCTCCATGATCTCTTCCACAAATGCCTACAGTCATAGAAGTTGAGTAGTGATCTAAAGAAGAAAAGATGAATGAAGAAAGTTGTTTTACCAGCCTAGTTTTCTTGTCAATGTTGCTTGAAAGGCGCAGCCAAGCAGAATAGATGAGCAATTCATAGACAGTGACATGTGGGGAATGTACATCATTTTGTTCACAGTACCCTGAGATAAGCGCAAATGTCTCTTGCTTTTTGGGACACCAATAAAGGCTGTGAGGACACCTGGCCTAAATGTAGCACTAACATCTTTTAGTAATTGCAGGCGTTGGATTAATGCCTCCCTCTTTCATCTTCTAATAACAGTGCAAATAGATTAGCACGTAATTCATGAGAGTCATTGATTATACACTTGAAGGGTGCTCTTACTACAGGCATATCCACAAATAATTTATGTGATGGCTTTACGTTTTAGTTTGATTGTATAAATCCAAATATATTTGCCAAGTGATTTGCAGAATTATAATGCATGTGCCCTTCAGTAAGTGGGATTAGAACCTTGGACTCATATATTCTGTAACAACATGAAGTTGTTTTCCATTCCTAGACTGTGAAGTTGTGTCATATTTGTGAAGCTGTTGACTGTCTGGTACCTTTTAGAGTTCAGCGGCTGGAATGCCACCTTAACATGGTAACTGTAATAGAATTTCAAATTTAAGCAGCTTGGATCAACACAACTTGCTTGCAGTCTGAAAGTTCAGTGCCATGGTCCATGTGCTCCAGTATAATCAGGATTGTTCGACTAGCACATTAAAGTACACAGGAAATGGTACACCTGTTACCAGTAGGGGGAAGGAAATGCTCATGGCAGCAATTTTGCTGCAAGCTCATTATGTTTACTACTAGATTTATAATCTTATGATTCTTTTCTGATTGTAACATGTTTGTAACTTCTAATATTGTTGCCTTATAACCCTTTTTTTGTAGTTGGATATGTCTGAATCATCAAGCAATGAAAGCTCAAGCGATGGGTCTAGCACTGGAAGTGAAGATGGTATATCCAGTATTGAAAATGAGGATGTTGAAATAGAAAGTGTTTAACCAAACTTTTTTAATATTTCTTAGGTCATAAACAAGACAGTAAATAGTTCATGTCCAGTGTTCTTTTTAGACGTCGGAAACTAATCATGATGATGAGAATGCTTTATATTTTGTAAGCATGTTCAGTATTCTTTTTAGAAATTGTGAATTAATCATGTTTCATAAATGTTCCGTGTTCATTGTTCTTTTTAGAAACTAATTGTTGACTTATTTTTCAAAAAGCCCTTTGTATTTTTGAAATTCCCAAAAATCCCTTAATTCTTAAGTATTTTCCCAAATAGCCCTTTATAATTAAAAAATCACTAGAGATAAGCCTATTATTCCAATATTAGAAATGATCAAAGCCAACTAATTTAATGCTTTTACAAAAACATTTGTGGGCATCTTGCTTCATACCCATCCAGGTTACTTGTAGAGTTCATTTTGCTATTGATATGTTGGAGCTATTTATCCTCCAAATTGAACTTCTTGAAAATAATGAAATGTTGCCTCTGCAACATGTCATCCTCCTGACAGACCTAAAAGAAAATGGGATAAGACAGAAGATAGAGATAGAGAAAAGCATGTGTACAAATGCAAACGTAGTAATGTCGGACAAAATGAACGTAGTTGCAGAAATCTTATTTGACATTTCTGTTGCATATTTTTGTCATAATGATTTTTGTCATTATTGTCTCTATAAGAAACATTTCGTCTGTAAAAAATGATCCTCTATGTAAATACATGCTTTTTGGTGATTTTTGGATACAAAGGGCTATTTGGGAAAATACCTAAGAATTAAGGGCATGATGAGAATTTCAAAAATACAAAAGGCTTTTTGAGAATTAAGTGAACAATTAAGGTTATTTTGATAAATTTCCCTTTTAGAAATTGTCAATTAATCATAATCAATTGTAGTTCCTTTTATCTTTCGACAATAATGTGACAAAAAAAGAGACAATGCATAGCATCAAAGATGATACCACATCTGCCAAAAAGATGATAACATTATGTCCAAAAAAAGACTTAAAATATGACAAAAAGGTGACTACAAATTGCCACAAAATATGACAAAAACTTATCTAAATATGTTAATAGATGACGATAAAAATGCCAAAAAAGCTTAAAATATGACCAAAGGGTGACAGAAAATTGTCAAAAAAGGGACAAATATGAACTAAAATATGTCAAAATACATGACAAAAAGATGCCAAAAGAAACTTAAAATATGACAATTAGGTGTCAAACAATTATCAAAAAAGTGACAAGAACTGGTCTATAATGTGACAAAATAAGTGCCAAAGAATTGCCAAAAAAAATGACAAGAAATCGTCTAAAATATGACAGAATACATGACAATAAATTGCCAAAAAGTAACCTAAAATATGACAAAATAGGTGTCAAAATTTTGCCTAAATAAGTGACAAAACAATGTGGTAAAATATGACAAAATAAGTGTAAAAAACTTGACAAAAAAAGTGACAAAATACTGACGATGTATCGTCACCAATTTTTGACATTTTTATGGTCATATTTTTGTCAATTCTCTGGAATTTGTAGTAGTCTACAAAGTGACAAAAAAACTGACAATAAACGCCTGTTCTCTTGTAGTGTATGATCACCAGATCAGTGGCCACCGGGTCAGCTTGCCAGCCTATTTCATCCCATTCTGGAGGGAAAGCAAAAACTATAATGGTGCAGTGTTACCAAACAGAATAGCAGCTTCTCCATGTGCATCCTGCTTGGCCTTGTGATGATAGAACATATCCCTGAAGTGAAGGAATTGGTCCTCTGTAAACAACCTATCATAACTAAACAAGAACACATCTAAGCGTAAAAGGCTTGGTAGCCTTTACGGATCCCGTCAATAGTATGAGAAAGAGGCCAAAGATCTTTGGTGTGTAAAATTTCGATGGCGTGAGTAAGGAGAGAGGTCCGGGGAGGTTGATTGTACAATTCATCCTCCCGGTGAGAGCTTTTTCGGCATTTACGTGGTCATATTTTCATCCGGTGAATAGAGAAATTTACATTGCTGTTCGAGGATGTCCATCCATTCATCGCATTGGTGAAAATCGGGACAGACGCCTAGGTATTAGGGGCTCTTCTTCTCTGGTCACATTGTCCCATTCCGGTACTTCTTCGTTTTGCAAAGATCCAAGAGGTGAAGTTGGCCATGTCAAAGCACCCGAATCAGAAGGCTGCTGTAAAATCAGAAACGCTTCCCAACCGTAAAATCATAAATCGCTTCCCAAGTAGCCTGCTGTAAACGTAAGCTGGTCCCGAATCAGCGTAATAAATCAAAACTCGGGTGGGAGCAAGAAGAATGGCACCTCGGGCCTTTTGGGTTGCCCGAGGTCATTAATTTTCGCCATCCCATAAGGATTTTTCGGCGCAATTTCGCCCAAAGGATGACGAGGGGAATTGATGGGACCGAGAAATTTAAGGAAAAGGAAAGCAAAAGTGGAAAAGCTGCTCGTAAGGATCTATCCGGCTCGGGGGAAGAGACGTAAAGTGAAACACGTGGTGAAACATGTGGTGAAACACGTGTGGTGACACATGTGGTGAAACACATGTGGTGACACATGTGGTGAAACATGTGGTGAACCTGGCGCATGTTACATCAGGGACATCAAAATACAATTACATATTACATCAAAAGCAAACATATTACATTAAAACAAGGGACATCAAAATACAATTGAGCATGGAATTGAGTTTCTTATATTATTCCCAAACAAGGCAAGACACAACAACATATATTCAAAATTTCAATCATTTTCTAACCTTTCTTCATCGGACATGCTATCTTCATCGGATAAAACCCCGGGCAAGTTTTCTAGAATCTTTTCCTCATCCACTGGTCTAGCACAGTAAGCGATTCGAGCACCTTTCTTGATCTGGCGCATGGGAACTCGAATAGCACAAATTTGAGTAGAGAATACAAGTGACTTTGGCTCGTTTGTGCACAACTCATACATCACCTTTGACCGAGGCTTCTTTCTATAGTAAATGCCCTCCACAACGGTTTCACCTCTCGCAAACTAGTTTCCGTTCTTCTTGAAGTCATATTCAACTTCAAATTTTGCCTTGGTGCATAGCAACATCCAAAATCTGAGAATCCTCCTCTTTCCCTTTAGGTGTAGCAACCGCAATGTTGTCTCCTTCTCCGAGTGCTTACGCAAGTACATTTGCCAAGGTTGAGTATAGTGGTGCAGTAGACTTAGCGGGTCTCTTCCACATCTGCATGAACATTGGAGGATGGTTCAACGACTACAAGGTTCCATTCATCTATATACAATTTGTTCTCACACATGTCCCTTTTTCCATCCAAACAATTGCTTTGCAAAAATATGATAGTTTTCCTTTATGTAGGCGTGTTGGATTTCATCTTGAATCCATGGACTGAATGAATTTGCCCGGTTTTAAAATTGTCTCTGCACCCCAAGCCTTTTTCCTGTTGATATCCTCGGGTTTTATTTCCCGAATTATCTCAGAACTTTTCTTCCATTTTCAGTCCCACTCGGATGTACCACATTGAAATTGTTTCTCTGCAATTTTCACCACATCATGGGCATTATCTAGTTTAATGTCGGGATGTTTAAGTTTTAGACCTCGTATCCATCTTTTCAATTTTGTTGCCTTCCCATCATGTTCACCTTTTCCATGGTTTGATCCAAAGAAGTTCCACATCATGTTGACCTCCTCATTATCACAACCTGTACCTTCCAACAAAATAAAATGGTCCGGCGCTTTGAATTGTGATGCGATACCATCCGAAAATACATAGTGTTGTTTGGGGACATTATCTTTTTGCTTTAAGTACTCAAAATGTTTCATAAAACAATGTTGAACAAAAAGTGTGTCATGTTCCCTATCATCCGACACATAGTAGTGTGTTTCCTTCTCAATGGTGTGCATGCGTGGATCAACTCGATAGGTTATTTGAACAAATATAGTTATCACGGTTGTTGACCCAAATACATGGGTGGACTGAACTTCATTCTGCTCCTTAAAAGTATAATTCTCTGCCGAAGTCAACCACGGATAGGTAAGCATCTCGGGCAAGTTATCAAGGAGTTCTTTGTCTTGGCATGCACGCCACTTATATCTGAAGTTGTGTAAAGGAAATTTTGGAAGCTTCTCCAACATTTTGTTCACCAGTGGAAGACTTGCAGTTTCATTGTGTTGGTGAACGAGCTTAGACTTCTTGCTGCCATCTCTGAATTCAGTTTTTTCATAGTCTAGATATTCCCACTTCACCATGCCACTATCACTAGATTGTTCATGTGGGCAGATAGGGAACTTCTTAATCCCACACTCTTTACACTCACCCAGAATGCATTCCCTCTTATGGTAAGGTTGGAAGCTAGTTTTCTCACATAAAATTCCATGCCACGGACTTCTTGTGCTACTTATTTTGTATTGGGGCATACTGCATTCACCATATATGTCCGACCAAGAAAGTTGAAAAGTGCATTTGCACTTTTTGGGTGCTTAGTTCTCATACTATTGAAGCCATCTATTAGCATCTATTAGCGGTCGATATGCGGCGTCAACGCCAAGACTAAGGTGGTTTTCATATCATCTTCCGTCGGTAGAGGGTCCCTCCTTCGATTACCAAGGCGAATGTGGAAGTTGCATCCACATACAAGTATTTGGGAGTGGAGTTTCCTTCTACTATGCAGCGGGACACATCCATCACGACTACGAAAGTGGCCGGTGGAAGGCACTATATGCAATGCAAAACAATAGTCATAGAGCGGAGTTGTATGATTGGGCCCATCAGTCCACACTGTTCAAGGTCTTAGTAGAGCCTTGTCCTTTTATCGAGGGGTGGAAGTATGGGGCCGGTGGTATCACTTGCTACTTGGAATGACTTGGAGCGGGTCCAAAAGCCTTCTTAGTCACGAGCACTAGGGGTGAAGTCCACGATCCCATATCAAATTCTCTTTGGAGGCAGGGATTCTTGCCTCTTGAGGGCCCCCCTTGATCGACACATTGTATATTTTTGAGGAAGGTGGTCAATATGGGCGATGCTTTCGTCTCCCTAAACTAGCTTATATCATGGCAATGGGACGCGACGCCTCAAGGCTTTCTTTGGAGGGAAAAAAGAGAGCTCAATGGTTGGCTAGATGGAATGTCGCGGGAACGCGAGGTGCATACATGTGCAAGCAGAGGCGGTCGCCCGCGGCTTGAGGCAATATCTTCACGCTTGCTTCCTCGGCAAGCTTTGGGATGCCAATGCCCTTGAACATGTCAAGGCGACACACTATCGGCGCCACATAAATCTCACATTGGAGCGAGGCCCGCAATGCTACTGCGTACCCACTTGCCCATGAAAAGCGCGCGGACTCATTGCCTCCATTACGCGCGGGGGCACATCATCTTGAATTGAGGCGGGCGGATGGATTGGTGAGCCACGCCGGGGCGGGCTCATCAATCTTTGCCAAATGGGAGTCATTGAGGATGAATCTCATACCCTTCAAAGTTGCCTAGCATATGATCAAATTCGGACGGCGCTATCGCGAGTTGGTCGGGGCCTGGCCCGACCATTACATGTGACATTGAGCCGCGACATCCGTGCGGATCTTTGGGATCATACCTTCCGAGAGGTTATGGACATGCGAGATCAGCTATGTCCTCGGGCACACACTTGACATGTATATATACATTGATGTATACTTATGCGGTTTGGATTCTTATTCTTATTATCTCGGTTTTCCCTCGAAAACCCTTCGGGCGGGGTTTTTAACCCGACAAGAATAAGTTTGATCGCTCCTTGTGGGTCCCATAGGCCGATTGGCCTCGATGGGCGATAAAAATCATTCTCATTCTCATTCTCATTCTAACATGGTATATACAGCAGCAACTATTGAAGTCCTTTAATTTTACAACAAACCATGGTTTCAGCTTTTCAAACATCCTCTGTTTGATCATAACACTCGGATGTTCCGTCTTGAATTTTCTGAACAATTGCAAATCGCAAGGAAGATAACAAGGTGATCAGCATATATTACATAATTTATTGCACACTACGTTTTCCACCACACTAGGCACCACATAGCATATATTACAACATTTATTTACACCACGTTATTCATCACACTAGGCACCACATAGCATATATTACAGACATTCATCTTACACCTCGTTATTCACTACACTAAGCACCACAAAGCATATATTACATAATTTATTGTACACCTTATTTTTCACCACACTAGACACCACATAGCATATATTACAACATTTATTTTACACCATATTTTTCACCACACTAAAGCACCACATAGCATATATTACAAAGATTTATTTTACACCATGTTATTCACCACACTAGGCACCACAAAGCATATATTTACAATATTTATTTTACACCATATTTTTCACCACACTAGGCACCACATAGCATATATTACAAAGATGTATTTTACACCATGTTATTCACCACACTTTCGGCACCACAAAGCATATATTCACACAAGATTTATTTTACATCCGTGCCTCACCACACTGGGCATCACATATCATATATCACAGCATTAATAGGCACCACATAGAGCACAGTTTCATTAAAGTTGGAAATTTCGTGATTCCATTTTCGCTCGAAATGAAAATGTTCGTTGTTTTTCACACATTCAAAGAATAAAATCTGGCTATTTACTTAAAAATGCCGCGAGGATTAGCATGAAAACCGCTCTATTTGACCACGAAATGGGCGGAAATCGACAGTACAACAACCGAGGTTGCCATTTAAATAAAAATGGCAATAAAAAAAGCAAGAAAATTGCTTTGCATTTGAAATGAATCATAAGGAAATACGAAAAAAGCAAGCAAATAAGCGGCGGCCGATCTGCAAAATATGTTCACATTGCAAATGGCGCCACGCTGCTTTTGCTTCAATAAAATCGCTATTCTTACAGAGTAGACAACACATCGTCATAGAATACAACATCATTTTTTACATAAAGCTAAGGCATAAGGACATGCATCGTATTATTATATAACAAGTAAGATATACAAAAGGGGCTATCTGAGAAAGATCGTATGTCTTATCAGTATTCAAAAGAGTAATCGATGCGATAATCATTAATACCAAAGAGGTAAATCTTATATACAAGTATGATATGCAAATCAGTTTTCAATATTCCTCACCAAAAATAGTATCATCTGCTTTATCAATATCAGCCGGGTTAATCTTACTGAGGTCAATCTGCGTCTCTGTGTCTTGTACCACTTGTTCCCCGGATCCTGTGGCGTCTCCTTCACCAACCTGTGATGTCTCTCCTCCACCACCATGTGATGTCTCTCCTCCACCACCATGTGATGTCTCTGCTGTAGGAACCCGAGTCAGTGTCAGAGGTTGACGAGTGTCTATGGCTGGTGGTGCAAGCAAGGGATTAAGGGCGTTGTCAATTCTTCCAAGAATCCCTAGCATACATTGGACAAAGTTACACGGAGGCCGAGCTTATCGACAAGGTATCTTTGTTATGCAGGACCAACCCGCTTGTGAACCAAAGTATTCCCCTTCCATACCTTGCCAACCCGTATTTGAACTGTCCCTCGGGAGCTTGTTAGCCAGATTCTCTGATTCGGCACCAATTGCATCTTTAGAGGTCTTAGGAACTTTAGGTGCTTTCCGGGGATGTTCACCATAAAACACGAGATCCGGTTTTATCGAGTGAGCTTGGGCTGAGATCCTGGTGGCTAGAACCACAGCTGTTGGCTCCTTTATGCCACCACCAGGTGACCACCCACTTTCCTCTTCATACATGCCTAGGTAAACTCTAGATCTGGATTCTAGTCTCTCAAAGGCGATCAAGAAGAGACTCAGTATGTTACGGCCTAGCAAAACATATTATCCAAGTATGTCTCTACATCTGTCATCTTAGAAGCGGCATCAAAAGAATTTGGCGAGTGGCGGGATCCCAAATCGAGATAATTTGCCTCGCATCCAAATAGATCATCTTTGGCGGGCAACACGATCGGATCTGAACAATCCCACCGTTAGAAACGCACTCCACATAAAATCTTTTCAAGTCGTTCTTGGCCTCGGGCTTAAGAATCTTACGAATGGATCTGCCTAATGAGAAGGGCACATGACCATGGACGCCCTCTTTCAGTATTCCATCTGAGACCCACCTATGATGTACCACACCCCAAGATAGGAGGGTTGAATCTGGGAATCCGTCGGACACCTTTCTCAAGTCCTCGAACTTTCTGTACTTGATTCCAAGTTCATCATGGATGTAGTGGAGAATCTCCTTCTTCATGTAGGCAATAATCCTTAAGTTCTGTGCTCTTGTCTTAAAAAAACTTTCACCCTTATAATCGGATGTGACCTTTACATAGATGTCCCCCCTGATGGCTTCCTGGAGAACAGTTCTGCAATCTTCATAATCCAGGCCTCTCATGCATCTGAGGTAGTTCTCGCTAAAATAGTCACTATCCTTTGCCCAATTGACTGCTATGGGTTGGCCCCAGTTATCTTTCAGCTCCCCCTTTTTCCATTTATTCCACATTTGGCGAAAGTGAGCGTAAATGTCGTCTGGCATAAAAACAAACCTGTTGACATCCTTGGTATGCTTTCCCCTGAGAATCTTGTCAACCATTTCCGTGTAATCTTTGAAGGCAAACGAAATATGTTAGAGCTTGAATGCAGCAAAGCAGGGTCAAATGGTGCAGCGGCGCCATTTGATGCCAAATGGCGCACCGGCGCCATTTGATTCATACAATGGTACATACCTTGTATTCGTCACTTCTCGATTGCCCTTTTCCTGCTGGTGCTGGTTTGCCGCACTCCTGGTATTGCCTACGCAGGTGGTATATTTGATCTGCGTAGGGTTGCTTAAATACCGTCCTGGCTACGATGTCGTTGACATCCACACTGAGCTGAAGAAGGTCCAAGTCACTTTCGGTGCTCGGAAAGAACTCTGCGAGAATCTATAAGTGTTAATGCGGCATCTTACGTCCCAACCCGACACACGAGCCGAAGCCGGAGAGAATGGTTGCCATTGATGATGTAGAACCTCCTACCCACCAGGTCGGTTTCTTGTGACCGTGGTACGAGCTGCTTTGTATCTGGATCAAAGGGCACCACATCTGCCCGTGAAGACTAGATGGGGATCTTCAGCAAATGACTTGCAACGGTTCCTAACATGTTCGGGATTTACAACTCGTGCCGTCATGTTAGGAGGTGCCTCTTCCATATCTCAGATGGATATTTTTCTTATATATGTCACACCTAGAGGAAACATGTGACCGTCTTTAACAGATGTTTTTAGAGTTTCCTCACGCCAACTCCTCCTCGGCATCCGCGGTCCATCTTCACTCCGAAGGCACCTCCGGACTTTCCATGTTCTTACGCTTTCGACCCTCATCTCCTTCTTTGTTTCCCTCTTCCTTTTAGGGCGGAATGCTATCAGGCGTCGTCGATGCACCTTTACCTCTCCGATGTGGGGAGGATGTTTTAGTATCACTAATGGTTCTCTCTCAATCTTTTGGCCCAGGGGACACGATAGGGAGAACCGATAGGTGTCCTGATAGGTGGAGACTTGGGAGGTGACTTGGGAGGAGACTTGGGATTTTCCTCGTCTTTCTTTTGATTCTCTTCCTCATGCTCTGTCCCTTCTATATGGAGTGTTCCTTTCTTGGGTTTGGCTTGCCTAACGTTTGGCCTTCTCTTCCCATCCTTCTTTGTAATCTCCGCTTGGAAATACGTCTTTATCCATGAGAGCAGGCATATTACCAGAGGTCTTGGCTCTGACAACATGTGACACTGAGTTCTTTGATGCGTCCATGGCTGAACGGAGTATGCCAAATCCTCTAAGGAGCTCCACCGTGCCATTAATAGCAGCAGCCTCTCTGCTTTCATATATGAAGGCAACGGCCAGCCTTTTCTAGTGAAGTATTAGCATGAACATCCAAACCACTGGTTTAGAAGGATGTTACCATTTTAAAGAGCAAGTAAGAACCATTTATCCATGACCAAAGCATCAAGCTTTAAGGAAAAAGCACCTGCTTATTGAAAATATAAACTGAAATAATCAATTTACCTTATTGAAAGATGTCCTCTTGTTGAGTTTCAGAAAACGTGAGCACCATTACAGTTCTTTTTTTGCTTCCTGATATATGTCCAGCTCCATTAGCATCATCCAAGCGGCATACTTTCTGGCCAGAAAGGGATAAGCAACTAAGGACCTCTGTTTGCTTGTAGAACGTCTTCCTTTAGCATTTTCTTATCAGACCAATAACTGAGATTACATGTGCTTTGAATCAACCACCATAAGCGGCTAGGGTTTATATCAGAGAAATTAGGTTTGGAAAACCCTAAGTGTTAATTTTTGCCAGAGCCCATACATCGGTACGTGCTACAATCAATGGCCGAAAGTATCCAAAGTATCGCTTGACCTATCAGAATAGCAAGAACTGCTTTTAGCAACCCGAAACCATTTGTAGAGGTGTTGGATCCAGATAGTATATATGAAAAATCCGAATTATTTAGCAGATGTATCAAAATGTGGCACAAGGCTTGATGCCGATCCCCGAAATCTTGGGATGTGGAGCGGTTTCTACGTAGTGGGCTGGATGGTAGTCCGCGGGTTGCGGGCAGATTCCAAAAATGTAAAATATTAATGTATATCTTAAACATCATAATACCGACCATGATAAATGAAGTTGCAAGTTGCAACCATCACGCTTACATGGTCAACATATTAATATGGTCATATTCTTCCCATTTGATGAAGATTGATGATAGGCGAGTGGTGTCCTGTTCTACTCGTTTGTCAGTTGAGGTGTTTGTCGTTGTGCTTCCCTCTCTTGGGTCTGCCTTTTCGGTCTCCTCTCCTTATCCATGCGTACATCGGCCGGGACCTCGATGTCTTCAAGAAGTTAAGCCTCTAGCTTCGTCTGTGGCTCGCGGCCCTGTGCGCCGGCGACTAACGCCGTATATCCTAGAGTCTAAGGGTCTACTTGAAGGGCTCTCCTACAACATTTTGGGCTCTATAAGCAAGCAAGATGGCTCGAGCAGCATTACTGGAGACATATCTATAATCTCCAAATCTATGGACATTAGGACGTGTGGTATGGCATGAAATGAGGGTTGTTTTGCAAAACCTCCATGATGTTTGAGGCATACTCTAAGGTCCTAGCAAAGTTGGTTTGGGGAAGTCCAATCTCTACACATGGAGTGACTTGGGCAGCTCTAGACTCTAGCTCCTTTCTAGGTATCCTGGCAATAGGGAGTGTCAATGTGGCGGCTATATAAGTCCAACTCTATTAGAAGGACCATGAGAATTAGGTCAAGGTTTATGCCTTTGGCTCGAGCAGAGGTGATGTACAAACAGTTGAACTTGGGTTGCTATGCTGAGGTAACCAACGGCATCAAGAATTTTCTAGATGTCAACCTCCCGACTACCACGTCCACGAAGTCACATCGAAAAGAGGATCTCACCGCCTTCACCAACTTCGGCGCACATGAGTTTCAAATGGAAGAACGCAAAGCGACAAAATCTACGTGCGGGGAAGGCGTTAGACATCGATGCCACGTTAGCATCACGAGCTAAGCCTAGAGGGCATAATCTTCCGTCGAGGAGAGAAGTCATGGCGACACAGGAGCATATAGAAATCGGAGGGAAGATCACCCGCGACCTTGCAGCCCGGCAGCTCAAAGCGAATGTCATGCAACGTCAACAAAAGGAGCAACCAAGCTAGGCAACCACAAAGCACCTAAAGGCTGACGGGGCCGAGCTTCCGACTCCTTGCACCAGGCGGGGAGAACTTTCATCGGTTCCAAAAAGTAGGAGACCATGAGACGCATATCAGGGAAGGAATATCTCCAACTTGAAGACCTATATCAGCATTAGGGGCAAGATCAAGGGAGGAGAATATTCCACTCAAACAAAATTACGGACCCGAAACACCTAGAAACCAAAGGAAGGGCGACTTTACTACGTCGGCCAAGGAGTCGCGAGACTCAAATGGATAGGACCCAAAGGGCCGGAGGAGGCGAGCTAGCCAGCCGAGGTACAAATCACGCAAAGGCGACCAGAAGGAGCCATGGTAGGGGCAATGGAGATGACCACACTTCCGGTGCACGGGGCGGGCACCTCGGAATGAAGCAAAGCCCAAACAGCGAGTCGCACTTTCGAAATTCAACTGCGGAGGAATGACAATGCACGCCTACCAACCCGCGATCTCGAGCCGAAGATATTCAAGAATGCTTGATGGCAACAGCCAGGTGATCCTACTCAAAAGCGATCAGCGGCCTTCGCACATCGGCAACCTTGCAACGACACACCGCATGTAGGGATGTTGGCGGTCCACGCATTCCTCCGCGATGAACATACACATTAAGGAGGAGCATCTTTTTTTCAAAGGGATCACATCAGCGAACACTCTTAAACTTGGCGTGGCGAGGCTTCCGGATCAGACATGAAGCTCAACAATAGTAGCGGCATCTCAAAGGAATCACGGAGTCAACCGAGCGAAGAAGAGGCAAAGAAACCGAGAATCAAACACTTTAGGAGGAGGGGAAACCCTAAAGGATTATAAACATTTAAGTAGATCTTACGTAATTGTTTTGGAAAAGTGGATGAATTAAAATCCCAATGTAAATGCGTATATGTCTATTGTATATCTCGGCGTTCCACCCGGATATAGTGGGGAAACATGAGTTTAGAGTCATGTTTCACTGTTTAAGCGCTTAGATCCGGAAGCTCCTTCGCCGACTACCAAATGAGGAAGCAAGGAAGCACAACTATAGCCCAAGATCAAAATGGAAGAGCAAGTCACGAGGGAGAAACGACCGAGCCCAAGCAAAAACCGACTCCAAACACTTGGGAAGTGCCCTCAAGTAGAAGACCACTTTCGTCCACCCAATGTCGGAACAAGAGACAATACCGGTCATGTCAAGATCATCGTTTGCACCGGGACATCGTCGAGGCGCAACAATACCTCTCTGGTGGCGGCAACACTTGGCGAACTTATGACACGAAGTGGCCTCAACAATAGAAGGAGGAACGACCCGGCATCAACGAGCCAACTAAGAAGGCAACATCTCCGGCGACCATAATTCCACCTTGTGGTAATATAGGGTGATGCGCTATGACCGCGTGTATTAGATGGGGATGCACTTCACGAAGGCAACTGCGGCGAGGAGATATGCCTTCAACAACTAGGTGATGGCTTCGTCGAGGTACTCCTACCGGTAATTAGAAGAGAAGAAGCCGATCATATCTCCAGACATGTGGCGCGTCAAGCGCCCAAGGTAGAAGCATTCGACACCTTAACGACAAGGATAGCAACTGCTGAAACACCTTCCGGCAAAAGAGAGTTCAAGATAATAGCCGGGCTATTCAGCGACAAAGAGTATATCTAAAGGCGGTACTTCTTCAACTCAAGGGTCAAGCGCGCAGATATAAGGATCCATCATCCCACAATATCGCCCGTGAGGAGAGAAGAGCCATGAAGCTTTACTTGCCTGCCGAGAGGCCGACATGCATAGAGGGACAAAGATCAGAACCTGAAAGCTGGAGAAGTGCTAGCAACCGACTTCTTCCATGAGCTCCCTAGAGGCAACAGGAGGATCAAAGCCGACGAGCACAATCAAAGTCACCGGAGGGTACCTCAAGACAAGAAGAGGCGGCAGTACCGAGGAACGTGACAATGTCAAGCCACGCGTGACCGGGGATCAAACAAGGAAGATTGGGCTTCGATGGAGAAGCAATTAGGTGAGGCGAGGCGAGCCGATAACTTGCGCGATGGACTTGCATGCAACTTGGTAAACCCAAGGATGGGCGATTCAAAGAACAAGCTGCGAAGAGAACAACTCCGATTGGAGTGTAGCCAAAGGAAGCGCCGACCTCAAGAGACGCCTCCAAATAGCTTCAAGTATCATGAAGGGGGAACAATTACCGCTGAGAACGAGGATCGAGGAAGCGGTGAAATGTCGAAGCATCAGCGACCAGCACACCTTTAGTTAGAATGTGATGCAAAGCGTGTTGTGCCATAGCCGACAAACATTGGAGGGCCCAAGTATATCAACAAGTTACCCCGAGTCTGGAGCTGGCGTTACAAATAGGAGGATATAGATCGTCAACACCATTGCAGGGAGGAACACCGATGACATTGCCAAGGAGTAGGCGTGCAACCTTCGAAGGGAGGCACAAAGGGGGACCTAATAGCTCTAGTAGTAATTGTAATTATGTAAACTATATGCCTTGCATATATAGTTCCCTTGTTATTCCTTCCCTCCATAAGCGTAGATCAAAGAAAGAGATGTCGGGCAAATTGCGAGGGGTGAAGCAATCAACATCCTCAACACTCTTGGGTAACACGATAGCGACAAGAGGACTCGGCCGTATGAGACATCGATGGAGTCAAAGAAACAATATCGGGATCTGAGTGGATTAGGCGCCAAGACAAAGAGTTCAAGATGAAAGATCTTTTTCAGCGGCCACCTTCGGGCTTTTGAAAAAGCGGCATGGAAGATTTCAAGTGATCAACTACACCATCAAGCCACCAGCAATGAGAGGCTTCCTAGCGAACAAAGTCAACCTCTACATCAAAGAGGATCCACCGTCAAGAAACTGGAAGTATTGGCGACTTCGGAGAGCGTTACCTTGCTACTTCAAGCGGTAAAGCGAGTGGATGAGCTTCTAGCAAGCTAAGGCCATGGGGCCTAGTAGGTTAAATGTATGGGCGGTAACATCCATATTGGGATTAGAAGGCATTTCCAGATATTCTCGTTGAAAGGATTGCCCCAAGATTGGGCTAAGCGTCAAGGATTGGGAAGGAAATGCATAGGAGTAACTAAAATTATACACGATTGTTAACAGACATCCAACATATTGAAACCACTTGGTGAGATTGATCTCCTCGCTAAGAAGGATTCATTGCTAGGATAATTGTTGACCATGTATAAATCTAGTACCTCCAAAGAATAATCCAACCGAAAGAAAAGAAGTAATCAACCATCATTCAATTAAATTGGGATTATGTCTTAATTTTGGGATAAATTTTATATTGCACTTTTTTAGTAACTTTGTTAAATTCACTTTTTAGTAACTTTGTTGCCCTTAGACTAGAATAGGCGTTAACATATAATCACACACCTGGGAATATAAACTCACACCTTAACTTCAAATTACAAAATCATATATCATGGAACTCAAGTAGTACACAACTTTTATTAAGCGTAGAAAAGATACATAGTAATTGTTTTCATTTTTCCACTAGCATCCCCAAGGATATGAGAACCTTATTCCTTACATCCACGAGGTATTGTAACTCTCATTTTTTTACTAGGAATAGTTTTTGGAGTCCACGAGTACAATCTTTGTTTCAATGTCTAGCCAAAGATCGGGATCACTTGGATTTCTCCTCCACCTCTTTGTCCAACAATCTGAATATCTTTCTTTATCGGTGACATTACTCAAGCGATGTCTTGGACACCACCATTCCACGCCAAGACCTTATTGAAGTTAACATCACCTTCTTCTTTGCAAATATCCGAGATAGTCCATCCCAACCACCTTTGGATAGGTCTCTAGATCTGTTGGTTTTACTACTACAAATTTGGTTGCACTCCACGTCGATTAGAAGGTTCATAAGAATCCATGCCTAGATATTTTGGCCTATCCTTCTTAGGACCAACATAGTGTTTATCAGTTGAGGGAGGAGCATATGCCTTCACAATGCTACTAATGGTACCATCATCTTAAATCGGCACCATTAATGTTTTCCACTTACTTTTTAGGGAACCACCCTTCTTTCAGCTCTTTCGCAGGATGTGTCTACCTCATCCAACAAGTTGATCACCTTCTTCCAATAATCTATCAATGCACAATTTGTGTCATCATCGAATTAGTTTGCCAATGCTTGATGTAGTCATTGATGCCATCCTTAGTCAATCCCAATTGCTTGACTTCTTGATTGGTTTTAGAGCTTTTGGTTGACGGGGAGGTATCATAGGCTTGCCATTTGCATCCTGCATGGAATTTCTGCCCCACCTCTCCACTTCTCCTCTGAAGGTCTCATTTTTCCATTGCATGATTGGAATCCCTTCTCTCACCCAAAAAGTGAATTGAAGAGGTCTAGAATGACCTTCCATGTCGAGAGCATAACCATCCACAAAACTCTTCCAATCGGGCACTTCTTCTATGATAGATCCTATAGGAGATGGATTTGTACATCCATGAAATATTTCCAATAGCACAGGAAAGTTGGTAGCTGTCTCTTTGTCTCAATACATGACTATATTTTCCAAACAATGCATCCACATCCTCATGAGTATGTCCGGCATTAGGAACCCCAAATTGACTCTTTCAAAAACACCCACGGTACATTAAGTAGGATAGAAAAAGAAAACATCCACCTGTTCTTATTTTTGACCGGCACAATTATCTAGTTGCAAGAGGAACTTTAAAGGGCGAGATCTCGAGGTTTAGCCGCGAGATGTTGAAGCTCAACATGTTCATTAGGTCCATTCCTCCTAAATCTTGCCTTGCTAAACTTTTCAATACTATTAGGGGTTCCATCCAACAATGCACTATGTAGTGCACAGCTAGTTGTAGGATCCACCATGGGTGACCATTGTAACCCTTCTCATAGTTTCTTAAACACCTCATGATACTCCCAATGTGAAAATCACGGACCATCACTCCACAACTCTAAACCTGAAATGGCCATAATAGATGCGAGGAGCGCCCATGCAATATTGCCCAGTCATTGAAATCTGCAAAAGGGTATGATCTTCCACATGACTTAGGAATGTACTTGAATTGTGGAAGACAAGTCTTACGTTGGTCCATTTTATCATGTATAATACATAGATAGTTATTAGGTTCCATTGCAAGATAAGGTCCTCCACATCCAATAAGTTGATCTACATGATAGTTGATCATCATATGGTCCTTCATATGTTCCCTTATCTTTGCCCTTAGACTTGGTTGCACAGTCTTATCTAGTGTCTCCTTCAGCTTGGCACATAAATTGCACTTGGCAAAGTTGTTTGAAGTTGCTATGGTCACATGCTTGAAATGCCTATTCCATAGCCTACTAAAAAGCTGGTTTTGGGATATAGAGGCCACTCCAAGTTCCCAAGCAATGCATTTATTTCCTCTAATATGCTCTTAAGGTACAATGGGATGGCAATCTCTTTTCAACAATAACTCTACCACTGTTCATCCTTCTTACTCTTATGTGGCATGTTTTACGCATTGAAATCCACATATCTTTCAAATATTTCCTTTGCGGCTATAGTTCTTGAGGTAGGCCTTACCGGGCCGGTGTTCCCATGCAATGCAATTTTACTACCATTTTCATGTCTCTTTTGCGGTTTGTGCCAAGAAGAGGTTGGAATTCCATGTATAGCCATCCATGCTTTTGAACATATCCACTTTCCATTCAATGGGAATCTTTTCTTCTTTGATCTTTCATCACGAATTGCATAGCCAAATATGGTGTACATGAAATTCCTCCCGCTATCACACTTATGTTCCTAATATGTAGCTCTTGCTACCACCATCTCTTCTATTGTGAACATTCTAATCACGAGGAGGCCCAACAACATTCACTTCCTCTAACTTTTGCATCGGGGCTTGGGGAGAACAATCATAATCGACTTACATCTTTTGGTGGGATAATGTTTGAAAGTTGGAAGTGGCCTCTTGCTACTTGTGTAAACATTATTGACAATGGTTCTACATCTATAGGAAACGTGTAGTTCCCCTCCGGTTGAATCTTGTCCCTAGGCCATGCAACAATAGTTGGAACCTCTAGTTGCTTTACACAAGCTAGGCATTCTTGTTTGCACAGAACCCTTTTCCTTCAATTGTCATATAATTTTGAGATTGCCACACCTAACCTGTCCTCCCTAATCTTTCATCATTCCTTTGCATTGATAGGATCTGCTAGAACAATAATCCCTTCTCCCTCTTGCCTCTCTACATTTGCATGCATGCGGGATCTTGACCTTTTTGTTTTCCAATGCGACCCTAGTATAAAGTACAATTTCCTTTCTGTGGCATCATCCTTTTCATTTGAGGTCTTTTCCTTTCCTTTGCCATCATCTTTGTCATCTTCATCCTTTTCATTTCACGGTCTTTTCCTTTCCTTTCCCATCATCTTTGTCATCTTCATTAGTTGGGGATTTTTCTTTGCCTTGATCACCATCATTGGGGGCCTTGGGGGATTTAGCATTTTGCATGCCATTGACCTAAAATGAATAAAACCTATAGTAAGTTAGCATATCCAAATAACATCTCCCTAACATGTTCTTAAATGAAAGTTAACCTTAATAATAACCTTAATAACCTATAATAACTTAATCTATAATAATAATAAGTTAACCTATAATATAGTAACTTGTAATAACCTTTAATGTTGTAACCTTAAAAACAACTTTAAGGCTTTAGGTTAGCACTTTTAAGGTTAGAAGTTGTAAGGTTAAAACTTCTAACCTTCAATAAATATAACCTTAGCCTAAAACTTTTAAAACTTAAAACTTCTAAATTCAAATTCATAAACTTTTAAACTTATAACCTTATTTATGAACTTAAAAATATTAACCTTAACTAATAACCTTAACTTATAAACCTTAAAACTATTAACCTTAAATCTTATAACTTATATAACCCTTGCAATAAATGTTAAGGTTATTATGGCGCGATGCAAGAAAATTTTTAAAGCGATTATTATTTCAGTTCACAATCCCTTTCCAACTTTTCCAGCTTTTACGTCTCTCATTCGAACTTGAACTTCAGTGCGCTTCGAACTTCGCTTCGAACTGCTAAATTTGAGCTGCTTTCGAGCTGCTGCTTCGATCTATCTGCTTTTGAACTATCGGCTCCAATCTTACGTGGCGCTTCAATCTTTGCATGCAATCTGCTTCAATCTACGTGGCGCTTCAATGCCTTCAATCTGCATCGGCTGCTCTTTTTTTCGGCTTCTATATGCTTTAAACTTCGGCTTCTATATGCTTTAAAACTTCGGCTTTTTCGAGCTTTTAGGCTTCTACAATCATCTGCTTTAGGGTTTTCGGCTCAAAGGTGTTTTTCGGCTCAAAGGTTTGTAGGCTTTTTGGTTTTTGGTTTTTCGGCTCTTTGACTTTGGTTTTTGTGTTAAAAAATTCTGGTCTCCAAATCATCGCTTTTTTGTGTTAAAGATTTTTCTCCTTCTTAAGGCTCAAATCATCTCGAATCAAATCATCGCTATTGGTTTTCGATCTTTTTGTTTTATTTCGAAGTCGAGAGCTCAATTCTTTACCACAAATAGGTTAGTATCTCTCATTCTTTACATAAATAGGTACAGAACACAAATAGGTTAGTATCTCTCATTCTTTTAGTTATTTTACAGAAAGCATGTTATTTACTTTTACATGCATCAGTATATTTACCACAGTTAATTTAATCAGTTAATCAGTTACTTTTACATGAATCAGAATATCCTGCTCTATGATCTTGTTCTGTGATCTTGCCTATATGATCTGCTCTTATTCTATTTCACTAGCTCTTCCTCTATCTGTTCTAATTAATGATCTAAAATAATGAAGTTATTCTATTTCACGAGCTCTTCCTCTATCTGTTCTAATTAATGATCATAATTACAAGTAAATAATGATCATAATTACGGTAAATAATGATCATAGATCATATACGCTCTATGATCTTGCTCTATGATCTATGATCTATGATCATAGATCATAGATCTTCACTAACTCTTCCTCTATCTTGCTCTAAATAATGAACTAAAACAATGAACTAAACAATGAACTAATCTTGGCTTTATATTTTGAATTACGCATTACGCATTACGCATTATGCATTTTGTTAGAATAATATGTTGGAATGGGAGAAATCGCTTGGCGCATTTCTATTTTTTTTTTTCGTTTTCCACTAGGTTAATCAAATCGCGCCCGGTAGCGTTTTAGTTGGCATTTCAATTTCATACGGCTCTATACAAATCGCGCCCGGTAGCGTGTGAAATAGATCACGTGCTAATTACTTTCTCTTCTAGTGCCATGGATTTTCCTTATGCATGGACACCGGCTGGTTCAAATACACCGGCTTCTAGTTCTAGTTCCTGGGGGCGACCATCAACTCACGGACCACATACAAGATATTACTTGAGTGTCTTTGTTCAAAGCGTTCAAAGAGAGTTGGAGAATCCAATAGACAGACTGTATCGGGGGCCATGGGTACACTTCCATCGCATCTATGGACATATCGGACTCCTCATGCTCTTAGTAAGGCTCATGCCAACAAATAAGTCACGAGGATTTGATTTATAGTATCAAGGATCGATACAACACTCGGTTTGGAGACTTCGATATTCGCGGGGAAGATGAGGATCTGTCATATCCGCGATGGTTCGTGGGACTTCTTGCGGGATTAGGCGGATGAAGTGGGCACAATGTGACATATTGTAGAGATAGAAAGAATTGGCGCTGGCGCATTTTTTTTGAGAAGAAGAAATGTACATAACTTTTTTTTGGAATATGAATATAAACTCGCGCTGGCGCAATTTGCACTATAGTTTTAAATCATTAGTTTATTATTTTTTTTATATGCAATGTCGAAAACATTGAATCTAATGATGCCCTCCGGCCCGGTATGACCAACCCCAAGAAACTACATATTTTCATTAATGTGTAGTTTCATGGGGTTGATAAAACCCAACTAAAGAACATCAAAGAATTCAAAGTTCACAACATCACGCAGATGATATGATATATTCTTTTTTTTTTGAATATCGAAATATACATACCTTTTTTTTCGGCGTTCTTTTGGCCATGCTACAAATGTGCCCACACTTTCCTGTAACCGTATATACCGGGGATGTCTTCTTGGAAGAGCCTCATCTTCATAATTGCGGTTTATAATGGAAATCTTCTAAACTGTTTCCAAGAGGAACACCATGACACATAGAATTTGGATTCGGATCTTGATTTTACATAAGCCTACTCGGCGCCTTCAAGTTTCTTTGTTAAAGATAGCATTCTTCTCCGACAATCGATAAAGAACCGAATTCATTGGAAAAAATAGAGGGCGAAAAATAGAGAACAAGAGAATGCATTGAATGGAATCACACTCACCATAGTTAAATGAGACATCGAATGGGATTGAAGGCGGCTCGATCGAATCGGATTGTAGAAACTCGATAGAAGATTGTTCTTAGGCGCTCGATAGTAGGAATGATCTTGGGCGCTCGATAGTAGGAATGATCTTGAAATTCGACGATAGTAGGTGGCGATTAGGTGGTAGTAGATTGTCACATATCGTTTCTTGAAATTAATAATTAATGGTTCTTGAAATTGCACTAAAAAGAAAAACACAATTTTAAATTTGTAAATGGCGGAATGAGGGTTAATTAAAGGCGGTATAAATTTAAAAAGGCGCGAATTTGAATTCACGGTTTTAAATCGACGGACCAAGATTATGAACGCATACATATAAGTTTAAACCAAAATCCCGGTCTCATACTATCCGCACTTGCAGTTCAATGGCGTCTAGAGGATCAGCAGCGGCGGCGTATTTGGTAGAGGTGGGCTTACAAATCCAAAGCACAAATGCAAAGCACGGAGGCTGCGAACACGTAAAAGCACAAATCCAACAAAGCGCCTCGGGTAATTGATCCGTTTTGTTACAGTAATTGATCTCGTGTCCCTTTTTTTGTTAGGGTTTTAGGATGTTTTTTACGTAATAATATAGTTATTATCCAATAAGAAGCATGTGTCCTCTAATGTTTGTATGGAAACAAATGCTTAATGTGTACTTTAATTACGTATGTCTTTGCTTGAAGCTTCTATACTTAGCTGAGCGATTATTCATAGCTAGTTGTGTTTTTATAGTTAGTTGTGTCCTCGATGAAGATTCAACTCTTTAAGTTGCATTTTTATAGTGAGTTGTGTCACGAGCATTTTGATTAGGACAAAAACATACCCTGGCCTTGATTTAATTAGGCATTACATTAGTTTCTTTATCTTTCGGTCACTTCTAAAACGCGCCAAAGCGTATTTGTTACATTTTGGGGGACAAAAGCGGCGCTCTCCCCCCCAATAAACTAAATGAACTTCATTGTGCATTCATTTTCAAATCGCGCGCCGCCGCGTTTTTACATATGTGTCGGCGGCATTTATTTGAGCATAAAAGATTAACCCATGTCTTTGTAATTTCCGCGGGATCACAAAAGACAATCAAAAGAGGGAGGACCAAGCAAAGCGAGACCTCTGATCGAGAAAAAGGCTAAGGACGGAAGAAGATATTCTTTATTCTGGACTTGCGGCATGTGTTGGCGTTAGAAGATACATGCGGAATAATAAAGGCTCGGTAGAACCTCCATGTCGGAAGAAGATCTTATAGAGGGGTGAGAATGGTATGTGGAGATATTCAAAGCGGTGGGAAGAGCGGACCTCATATTCATGTCAAGGTTAAGAGAGACTGATCAAATGAAGAAGCGGGGAATTCTTATTACATGTGAAGTGCAGGGGCGATTCTTTACGTTACGTGCTGTTGAAGTGGGCCAAAAACATAAGAAAAGCCTAAAGAAGATCAATCGATGCGGTCGCGAGCTCTTTTAAAGAGAGCGCTTTAAGATCGGGCGACATGGCGATAACCTCTTCAAATTTGGTGGAAAGGTGGCGAGCCATTGACTCCTATAAGAATATCGCGAGGGGCTTACACGGTTGTTCGACGAGCCATTAACCGCGAGGCCCTCGGGCGATGTCTACTTACAGGGCGGTGAAGGACAAGGAAGAAGCTAGCTCTAGAGGCGGAAACTTCACGTAAGTGACCGAGGCCTTACAAGTGGCGATGACAAGGCCGAGGCGGTTGGAGGCAATGAGCAAAGCGAAGAAATATCGCAGGCAAGTATCCACTTGGGCCTCGGCTTCACACATCGATCAACGTGGGCCAGGCTTTTTCGGGTCCACTAAAGCTATGTATATCAGCGAAAGGTATGACAAGCGGCACTCCTTGGAGATATTGAACGGCATGATCGAAAATCCGGGGCAGGTGCCAATGCACTGCCGGATGTAGTGCCTTACGATACGAGAACAAAAAGGTGATCATGCGGAGCAAAAAGTGGAGGACTTCGCCGAGAACCGGACATACATTTTATGATAATAGATGGCCCGACATTCAATAGAGGCCCGGAAGATTCTCATCAAGAAGGCCACGGACATCTTGAATCGGTTGTTCTATAAAATTTATGATACAGCCGGCTGTCCGGTTCTGGCCGGGTCAACAACACACGCCGAACTAGCGAAATAAAGCGCTCCTAAATGACATGGGAAAAACTTTCCTATACAAAGGTAATTCTCTTCCCACATTTTTATTTTTTTTTTAGATTACCAAATCGGCGCCCGGTAGCGATTTCCACGATAGAAGGCAATGGGTTCACAGGATGGTAGGCGTTTCCCGTCAAATAAAGCAAATGGCGCTGGCGATTTTATATTAGAATACAAGTTGAGCGACCAGCGCAATTTGTATTCTAATATAAAATCAGCGCGCGGTATTTGCTTAACGAGGAACCATCTACTATTTCAAAACCCTTTGCTATTTAAGCGAGCAAATCGCTGGCGCGATTTGCCTTCTAATATGAAATGGCGTGGTGCGATTATAAACTAGAAGAATTGTTTGAATTCCGCGATTATAAAGCTAACGAAGTTATACCTTGCGATCCCTATATAGAGCAACCCGGCATGCTTTCGGAACCCGATGGATTGAATATGGGAAGCCAATGCCTACCTGGGCAGGGGCGATCCAAAAGCGCGAATTCAAGTTCTTTGGAAAGGACACTTAGTCGGACTATATCTGGACAAGACCAAGAGCACCCGGATCAAAGAAAAAAAGGAGATGAAAAGGGTGATCTTTGAAAGAACCAAGCATTGCCCAAGGATGCACCAAAGATAGTTTTTGCTTCAGATCCCGTATGGGAGAAATGGAATGAATGCAGGGCCTACGTGGAGAAAAAGTTGCCAGATTCACAAGGAAGATTTCCTCTGTTGACACATCAATTTTGATATCCATATAACGAGAGATGAGGAAGGCCCGAGGATTGGAAGATCAAGAACTCATCTCGGTCTTGGATAGGTTAATCGAAAGGAAATCCTTTACAAGAAAACCTCAGCAACAAAGGCTATGGAATCCTTTGAAGATGCATCGGCGAGCTGAAGAATATTAGAGTGCTCAAGAAGGTTTGGTGAGGAATTGCAAAAACTTACATCAGTGAGTGGTCGTTATGGGAGTTAGGACTAATGCAAAAGTATAAAGTCTCCAACGGCGACCTAAAAAGTATGTGTTTTGGTCCAAGGACTTTGTCAAGCGGCGAAGTTGAAGAAACGTTGCAAAGATTAGTGGGATTCACACAAAAGTTGCATCCGACTTGAAGCGAAAATTCGCGTTGGTGAAGCGGACCCGGAGACGGAATCCACATTTTTTATCAAGTGTCCTTTGGTTTCAAGTGTGCCTTGCCTTGCGGAAGTGGGTGAAGGTCCTCATGATATCACACTCTTAGGTGCTTGATAGTCGAGCGGATGGTCACTTGAAGACTATAATCGTTCTTCAACATATCGATTGGTTGCACGGCAGAAATGCATTACACAATCGTCACTATATGTCCCTCAGAGCATGTCCTATGCATATGCTCTAAGTCTTTTTGCAAATGACTTAGAATCGTGAAAGTCATCTGACAGGCGATCCTCATAGATGAAACCAAGGGCGGTGACTTGACCGCAGCAAGTAAACTTTCTCATGTGCTTATTATTATGATAGCCATTATGGATGATAAGGAATATGAAAGGCTTAAGGGAAAAGCGGATGGAAGAAACTAGCATGGCGGTGCTATCCAGGTTAGATGAGCGCATCTGCGAAACGTCTTCTATCACGGAGCAAGAAGACAAGGGAAGTCTGTCAAAGGTCGTGGAAGAGTTAGAGGAGGAAGAGGAGGATGAGGAAGAAAAAACGAGGGCGACCCAGTTCTTGTGGGCCACATTAAGTATGAGCTCCTAACTTCACATAAGGGGAAGCTAAACAAAACGGGTTCTCTATGGATCTTTCGATTATCTCATTGAAGCATTTTGTCCATTGGGAACAACTTGCTGGAACTTCACGTTGGAGGTTACATCGGTAGAAGCTTTGAAGTTAGCAGGAAATGCGGGCGTCGTCTCAGATGATCGAGCGGAGAAATTTTTGGACCTCTTCTTTGAGAAAGTACTAGAGGAAGCCCCTAGGGGACCAATCGGCGGTGCAAAAATAAAGCTTCTAGCTCTAAGGCGAAATACCTTCAGTTTGCTTAAGGAGCAGGGAGATTCCCGCAGAGGCATTGCTTGGCTCCAACATCATGGATGACATGGACGGCGGCCGGATCACCAAATACCTATCGACATGCACGTGAACATTCTTGGCCACGAAAATATAGACCAGTATGACAATGCCAAGGATGATGATAATAACAATCTTGATGATGAAGCGGACTCCAAATCGATAACACTAGCGAGGTTAGCGTAAAGAGTAATGAACCATCAAAGCGTAGTTCACGATGTACATATCTCAACTGATGTGGTTGGTGCTTCGGCGGGAGGCAAGTCGAAATAAAGATGCAAGGGATGAAGAGAACCGCGGGAATGATGAAGGCGAAAGGTATCGTGACAATATTCCTTTTCTTGATATCCATGCATTTTTCAAACTAGAAGCTTATAGAAATCGCTTTGGCGCGATTTGGAGTTTCCTAGAGCATACTTTTGAATTATGTTGACATGCATCATTGATGAAATCGGCGCTGGCCGGCGTTTTGTTTTCCATTTCTTTCATCTCATACGTTATTGTTCTCTTCTGAAATGATTTGGCTTCCCCAAAAGTCTTGGTCTTTGATTTGAATGGTGTGCTTTGTAGAGCGTTACCTAAAACAACGTTTGAAAAGTCATGGTATCTTTTAACAACCATTTGAGACCGCGTTACCAAATATGTTTACCAGCGCCTTATCGAAGGAGATGTTGGACCAGGCCTTGCCCGGTATGTTTAGTTTATGCAATTTGGTCATCTATGGAGCATAGAAATATCTGAGGATGTTTTGAAAGTAGTGCACGCTAAATAGAGGCTGTCCATCACGGGATCAAAGCAAATGTGCTTCATTCACAAACCCTAAAGAACCAACGGGTAAAAAGATATTTGTGAAATGCTTGCGCAACATGATGGATGCCTTAGGTGTTGAGGGATAAGGAAGGCATGATCATTGTGGATGATGGCGGCTTTAAAGTGTTGCTTCAATCGATCCACGTGGGCATTGAATCCGCCCTATCATCCTCAAGATTTTGACAAAGATGACTTCTGCCCGGCTTTGTTAGTGTCACGCAAGAACTAGCTTGGAAAGAAAAAGCGATTGAAGAGATACACACACTATACCCACACCTTGATCGGGGCCAGGGGAAATTGTGAGGGAACTTGAGAAAATCGTCCTAGAAAGGGAACTTTTGATATATATGTATACGAGGAAATACACTTTCCAAAAAGTTTTGAATATGAAATATACTTTATCACGAAAGGTTTGAATATATATTGTGTTCTTTTATCAGCATTATTGGTTACGTATGCATTATTATTTTTTATATTATGTGTAATGCGGTTTGTTATACATGCAATAATTTGTAAGTATATCTTTGTCAATAATTTTGGTGTGTATAAATAGGTATGCATGAAATAGCCCCCGAATAGGCCCGGTCTCGCCTTCTCCTTGTTATTATGGCACATTCTATTACACGCAAGATGAACCATGCGGACCTCTGCGGTCTGCGAGCTAGAAATAGAACTTGGGGGGTGGCTTGATGTCGTTGCTATGAATCACGTCCTTCTATCCGATCCCTTTGATGTTGTAATCCATCTTATATGGAATCGAGCATGGTTTGTTCATGATCGGCGGGGATCTCCCGGACCGCTGCGGCGCTGAGGGCGATGAATCGATTAGTTTTGTAGTTTATGTTCTATTGTAATCGTTATTTATGCCAAGCAAATCGCGCCATGCAGCGATTTGAACCCCTGAAAAAATCTACTGTTTTTTGTAGCAACTTGCTTGTTGTTATTTACTCGTAAAAAGCTTTACAATTTCATTGTTTAGATTTCGTTGTCGTCCGTGAATGTCTGCGAATTAATAGGCAATTTCACCTTTTTCAACTGCCTACATTACGTCATAATATGGTTCATTTGCATGAATATTTGAATGCCTTTGCATTTTCACATAAAATGCATATTCCCAGCCGAAAATGAACCGCGATTGCAAAAGTGTGGTTAATTCAATATAATGGTCAATAAAATGCTTATACGGCTCGATTTTGGAATAGACATAATCCCAATTTAATTGAATGATGGTTAATCTAACAAGTCCGAGCCAACTTGTTCTGATGGCATCAATTCGATTGGTAGGAATATTCAAGAGTTTAAATAACTAAGAAAGGGGAATCTCTAGAATATAAAAGAATAGTACAGGTAAAGGTACATCTAAAATAAAATTATAGTAATCAAATAGTCTTTTGAGACAAAAGGAATTGCCATGATGACAAAACCTTGTGGTTTAGAATCGTTCTAACTAAGTAGGTAACCCATAACTATATTGAAATAAATGATAACATAATATGTGCATCCATCTTAGATGGTTATATATGTTAGCTAAGGCTAGTAAAGTAATGCGCTAAGTAAGAAGCGTATAACCTCTTAAGGGGAGAGATTAGATATGACGTTGTGTACAACTTCATTGAAGGGGTCAATGTTGTTAAAAAACTCGTTTTTTATTTTTAAAGTACCTCTATAAAAATCCTCACGTTTTTTAAAGGATTTTTATGATTTGGTATGGCCAAAAAACAAAAGTAAAAAAAATTGCACATTCTTTGCACTGCTTTATTGGACATATTTGCTACTGTTAAAATGCTCATTTTTGCTACAAGTTATAACACCTAGCATGCCAACAAGTAAATCGGAAGCTTATGCTGCTTGATGCTGCTATTAAAAATTATTAAGTTCAAGTACAAAGATATCGCAACTTTTTTGCTATGTAACTCTTAAGAAAAATCAGAAAAGCATTATTATAGAGGTTAATAGATATAAAAATTTTATATACAAGTATAAATAAGTTCAAGAATATTATCTATTTGGATTAAAAAAATCACAATCTAAGGATCTTTAAGGATTTTTAAAGATTTTTAAGGATTTTAAAGATTTTAAAGATTTTTAACGTATTTTATATGAAATATATTTTTAAAGATTTTTTTCAAAAATTTTCAAAATCTTCAAAAAATCTTAAAAAACGTTTTTTAAACGTACGGATTTTGACGTATTTAACAACATTGGAAGGGGTGCAGGACCATTTTCGTTTCAAAGAAAGTGGGAGGGCTCAATCTTATGATTGAACGTACTTGCATCGAATTGACTGACCCGTAGAATAGAGTTCACTCCGGCAATGGCCGAAGCGAATAGAGCGTAAGATAGATAGATAGATCAGGTCGCCTTCGGGCAATGAAATTCATACAACTGCTGTAAATCAGACTCCAGGGTTGTCTCCATTAGGACTATAATTTTGGTTCTGAGTGTTTCCCAGTTCCAGGATGGTGGCACATTTGCTTACCCTAATATCAAGAATGGCTAATAAGAATATAGTTAATGAATTGGTGAAATCAAGAAGCTTATCATCTATTTTTATACTCACAGCATGCATCGGTATTGTCTTTACTACCGTGTGTTCTTGCTAACTGTCTTTCTTACCTTTATGGTGCTCTAACCCATGTGAGCACCATCTTGATAATGCTCTTTACCGAAACAACCGTGAACTCCATGTCGCCCAGTTGTATGCTCCAAAGAAACCCTAGTTCATAGTTTTTCTGAAAAAATCCCAATATTAAACAAATACATAAAGCTTTTTAACTTCTATCATATTATCCCAAATGACATTATTGTAGCCCATCTATGGCAATGTTTTTGCTTATCGCGATAATCTTGGTTGTGCCATTCGAATTATAAGAAATTGATAGGCAAGGCCTCACCTTACGAGATCACGTGAGGAGCTTTCTCCTGTTTTGACTTAGCGACCACAAGGATGCATGAAAAGAAAATATAAGGATGCATGAAAGAAAATATGAATATATTCTCAATGCATTTAGATGAGCATAGACTTCTTTGTTGTGTAAAAGCGGCCTCATCCGGGTGACTTACGTGGTAACGAGATCTTCCCTCTGATGCTATGCTTGGAATAAGCATAGAAAAGTTTTGAGTATAGACTACCAATAAGAGGATGAGGTACCTCTTACTCCGACGTAACACGCTTTTCGGAAAAGAATGGAAGGAGAAAAAGCAATCGAGACTCTGTGGAGAGAATTTCTTGGGTTTTCTGATTTTTCCTGGCTCTAGGATTTGAAATTAGAGAATCAGATGGCTCAAAACCATTTTAGCTGACGTGGCATGATATGTGGCATAGCTAGAATCGCAGGAAATCGGGCAGCTCGGGTTAGGCAACCCTGCTAAAAAAAAAAAATAACAGATCTGCATGATCATTGGAATTTGGGGAAGATGTGTCCCACAAGTATTTCAGAATTGGCATTATTTGGGCCTAATTTAGGCAGATCAGCCCAAACAAAAGGTGGGCACCTTTCCTTATATTCTCGTTGTAAGGTAGATGCCCCGTCACTGGTGCAAAACTCCACGATGGCGTGGTCCACGTCATCTCCAAATCTGCGAAGTGAAACTCTAGATCGGTTTAGGGCTTTTCCAAATAAATCTTTGTCGGAGAAACGAGTTAGGGGCTGTCCGAGAGATGCATGGCCCCATAAACAAGCGATTAGCTCTCTTCAAGATTAGAATGGCGCCATTTAGGGAGGTCGATGGCGGCAAGATTGGAATCTAATGGTATATTTTTGACTGAAATGGTGCATGTTTGGCGCCATTTTGGTAAACTCTTCTAATTTCCTTGTTTTGTCTCCGGTTAGGAGATTAGGATCGATGATTTGGCATCATCGGCACCCTTGATGAGCGAGTTGTGCTTTCTCTCGGATCTGCTATAATCCTTCTATTTGAAACTAACCACTCCAAATCTTAATTGCATGGTTGAGATTAGTTTTGAGGTCGGATTGATGATGTGTGTTCATCTCGAGGCCATTGGTAAGAGTTCTTGAGCTCTGTTTCATTATTTTGAGCGGAACTAACACCCTAGCTTTGCCATGCGGGTATAAATAGAGTGCGCGAAGCGAGATATGATGCATTGAGTCTTCTCTTCAATTTCTAGAGAGGCGAGTTGAGTCCTTTCTTCCATTCTTGTTGATTTTTCATTTCTTTGCTCTTCCATTCTTGTTGCTTTTTTCATTTCTTTGTTCTTTCACTTTTTGCTAAATCATTTGCTCCTTCCTTCTTTAAAAGCTGCTATGAATCTTAGAAATAGTAGGAACTATGCCTTCCGCTTTGATACCCTTTGCTTGAAGAGGTCATTCTTGAGCAACTTCCCCATCTTTCTCGGAAAAAAAGAGGTCGCTAATCCTCGGATTATTGAGCACCTTGATCCCAAAAAGCCCAAAAAATTAGTTAGGGGAGCTGCCGGGGGTTCTTGGACTTTAGAACAATTAGAATCTGCTTTAGAGTGTCTTGATGATGGTGTTTATTCTATAAGAAAGGTTGCATTGCATTATCCACTTTGAGAAACCATTTGTATGGTATCTCAAAGGAGAATTTGCAGTACCCCAAAGGGTCTAACAGGTTGAAGAGGAAAAAATCCTTATTCAATGGTGTCACGGACATGGTGATGAAGGTCGGCCTTACTTATGACATAGTAAGATATAGGGTTGCTTCCATGACTGTAGGTAGACTCACTTGCTTCAAGGATGGCACTGCACAGTCCTAAGTGGTGGCAATGCTTGAGAAGGAGACATCTGAAAATAACTCTCGGTCTACACAATGCATTGAAATGATCCAGAGTGAAGGCAATGACTACCTCAAACTTGAATAATTTTTATTCAACGGAAGGAGGTTCGGATAAGGCTGCGGTTAGAGCCTTGTAGAATTTGGAATTGCGGCGAGGCCGGAGTTCAAGCCGGGCTGCAGAAACGGTATATGAGGGTGATTGCTAGAAGAGGAGCACAAAATATTACTGAAAATGTGCCAAAGAATCGTGAATGGATGGCTGTTCTTGTTTGTGTCAATGCATTTAGGTTTAAAATCTGAGATCGATTTGGGGTTGTGAACACGGAGGTATCATCATGAGCTTCGAGAAAAAAGTTTGGCTAAGCCCGACCAATTATTTGAGGCTGGGATTGATCATTTTGCCCATAATGTTCCTGGTGGAGTTAAGCTTAGATAGGCCCCATTTATTAATCTGTGGCGGTCATGGTAGCCATGCAACTACATCCAACTTTTTGAAAGCCAAATCCATTGGCCTACACATTCGCAACTTCCTCCTCACACATCCCATAAAAACTGCGACCCTTTGGATGTGGCTTTGTTTTAGGCCTTTCAAGGCCAACTTTAGGAAAAAATGTAGAGCTAAGCTCATGCATGACAAGTACTTGATGGAGCCTAGCAAGGAGGATTTTGCCATTGTAGTCTCTAATTCACTAAAGGATGGGATCACTCCTAGCAATGTATGTCTTTGGACTTAGAAAGACAGTATATGGCCTTATAATAATCTCGGCCCGATTCGAGGCTGATCCAATAGCGAGATAGGTTGGAAAATTTGAAAGTAATGTCTCCAAAAAGAGTGCCAACAATTGATGAGACCAGCGACTCATTAGTAGCCACGGCAAATGCACCTTCTATTGATGTTGCAACAATTTGGAGAGCTGAAGCAACGAGTTCGCAGCTCAACCAACAAACCAGCCAATAGTTTTTGCAGCTCAACCAAGCGGCTCCTACGAAAAATTTTGCATGAGATCCTTGACAAGGAGAAGAGGAAGAAGAGGCCCGGCTGCCAGAATGCTTGAAAGGTAAGTTGTATGTTAGTCATGATGAGATTCTTAATGCTTTCGGTTAGCTTTTGAGAGAAAGTATGAAGCGGTGAGAAAATGCTAAGCGATGGCAATGGTGAGAAGAAGAGGATCTAGCAAGCGAGGAGAGAAGCTAAAAAAAAAGAGAAGCGAGAAAAAGAAGAGGCAAGAAAAGTTAGAGAGCAAAAAGAAATTGGCGAGAAATAGAGAATAGGGAAGTTATAGACAATAGGAAGAAAGAAGTCGAGGGAAACAACCAAGGAGGCAAAGGAAGAAAAGCATCGAATGATGGAATTTGAGATCACGACAAGATGATGAGGAGGAAGAACCCGTGAACTCATTCCATGCGAGGAGGTTACTAGAAAAAGCGGCAAAGTGAGAACAAAGTAGTCAAGCTTTGGACTTGGAAGTTTGCTTACCTTGTGATAGATTTCTGAAATTAGTCGGATGTATTCCAAGATAGTCAAGATGTAGATGACTTTGAGGATCTTTGAAGAAGCCATAGGTTGCGACTTGGAGGATACCCATGAGTGTTCATGGGATGAGCATTACAAAAGGAAGAAGGCTGCGGCCTGAATGATAACAATGAAGATTACGAACCCGGCGGGGAAACTAAAAGCACTTGATGAGTTGTATAGGCGCGAGGCCAATGCTCATCTTCAAAAGCTTGGCATGTAAGCTCAACTCTATTTTGTTATGTTATCCTTGTTAATCTAATAAAAAAAGCTTCAATTCAAAGTCAACAATTTAAAAAGCAAGTCTGATTTTTGTTCTTATGTTGATTTTTATTCATTGCAACTTCTACCAAATATGTGTCGTTGAATCAAAGAGGGGTTTCTTCTATGGCGATCCTTATGTTTGATTGTTCATGGTTGGAACCCCCTAAATGCTTAATGATTTTGTGTTTATGCTTAATGATTTTGTCATGAACTAATGGTACTATTTGTTTTTGGGTAATTTGAATGGTTATTGGCGGTCAATAGAGGTTCAATTCCTCACAAACATTGCTTGATTAATGCATGTCCGTTTCATCCCGGGACATATGGCCATTTAGGTGTCTTGACTTCCCATTGAGGCTAGCTTTGCTCACCATTTAGGAGTTTCGGGTTCACATTCAAGTAGGTGCATACCATCGGTTTACCACTAGCTCACCATTTGATTATCACCATTGTGATCGGGGAACACCATTGGGATCAAGGACATCACCAAGTGCTTACCACAGATCCCTTTATAGTTTGTTGATTTATATCTTAATGTAATTGCTTCAATCAATGAAATTTAGAACTTATTATGATCACGATAGGTGCTAGAGCATATGTAGATGGAAAAAAGTATCATTTATGCATTTTTAGTGTCTTTCTGGTGACTTTTACATTAATTTCACCATTGCGGTGAAGGTCACCTTATGTAGTCGTCAAGTGTCTAGCAGAAGGCCGTTCGTACCTTAAAAACGTGATATATATCATTGTAATAGCATGAGTTATCTTTTAGGTCGTTCAGGCTACCTCGGAGAAGCGAGGATTTACTAAGTCAATGGATGTTATGGGATGGACATCTCTGTTTGGTGCTTGTAGATTGCGGACGTGTGGTGGCGAGGGTAAACGCACAAATGGCGTGCTAGCTATACTTTCCACCCAACCACGAGCTTCGGCCGCAGATCTTGAATGCCCCACGAGCTCTCCCAGAGCCTCTTTATAGCTAGCAAACCCTCTATGGATGCATGCAGCCCCTCTAGGGATGCATGCAACCCCTCTATGGATGCATGCAACCCCTCTATGGGCGTCCGTCCCATGTCTATGCATTCCCTCCCCTTGACATCCTTGGCCGTCCTCTGCTGCAAGGGGGACTAAGTCCTTTGCCATCTTAGCACAATCTTTTCTTGGCCAGCTACTAGAAGCCTCCCCAATGTCTTGTGCCTTAGAGCAAATTGCCACGAACCCATGAAAGTCCTCCAAAGGCTTATTGACAAACTTAACCAAATATTGCTTAGAACCACTAGTGGATTTATCATTCGAATTGTTTAGGCTCAAAAACTTGAATCTTCAATCAATTACGGTTAAACTTATTAAGCCCTACTTGGGGCAAATCTTTTCCTTGATAGGCTTTTAAAAATGAGACATTAACAACATCATGCATTTTCCAACCTTGAGAGGTAATCGCAACTTATATGCATTCTCATTGATAACTTTAATGACTTGAAAGGGTCCATGGAATCGGCCAACTTAAGGTCTTTCTTGCTGTGGCGTCCTTCTTAAAAGTGGCCTTTGTGAATCCTCATCCATACCCAATCACCTTCCTTAAAAGTCATTGTTTGATGTATCTTAGATGATTTCTTGATAAAAGTAGCTTGAGCATCCACGAATCTGAGCACAGAAGCAAGTCTATAAGATCTTTATGCTCAAGAATAGATAGATAGATAGATAGATAGATAGATAGATAGATAGATAGATAGATAGATAGATAGATAGATAGATAGATAGATAGATAGATATAGATAGATACATTATTGTCCCTTGTACCACGGGCCGTGAACTTATGTGTAGCATGGGGCTCTCCCTCTGAGCTACTAGCACATCATCTTTGGTTTACAATGTAACCTTTTCGAAGGCTTTACTTTTCTCTATTATCTGGCACTCCGCTTTGGATCGGCTTCATGGCGTGCAGTCCGCAGTCGTTATCAATCGACTTTGGTGAGCATTTTAGAGGCGGTCATATTTAAGCCTCTCGGTGATTCATAACGAAGCCCTTTTTCTTTATGTACTTCTCGGTGCCATCGGCAGCCCGGAACATCATTACACACTCTAAAGAGTGGTTCCCGAACCGGTGACCATAGGCCACTTTGAAAAAGGTGTCATCTTAATGGTAGGCCGAGAGCGGTGTTATTATAACCAAACTTCGGCAAAGAGGCAAGTAGGGTTCCCAATGTCACGATGTTCATTGACAAATCCTCTTAAGATGGAAGAAATAACCTTATTTACCACCTTAGATTGCCCATCGATTACGTGGATGAAAAGCGGTGGAAAATGGTAATTCGAGTTCCCATTTGCATAAATAGGGCCTTCGAATTTGCTTGTGAACTTAGTATCTGATGCGAAATAATGATCTTAGGAGACCATGCGGGCCGAAATATCTCTTTAATAAAAATAGTTCGCGGCATCATAAGCTTTTAATGTATTTGAACAAGGAATAAAGTGTGCTTGCTAGTCAAACAATCCACAATTGTCCAAATCATATTATTCTTAGAGGCTCGATTGGAAAACCTACAATGAAATCCATAGTAACTGTTCCCACTTACTTTGCGGAATAGGCAAAAGGCAAAGGAATACCATGAGGTTTCTTAGGAGCTTTCTTGAAATGCGTTGCAGCGTCACATAAAAGCGTGTATGAACCATCACATCCCGAAGCGCTTAAGCCCAGGCCAAGTGAAATAGGATCAACCTTAGCCAAAGTAGCGATAAGCCCGCGATGGCCGTGATGGGTGCATCATGGACTTCACAGAAGAATAAGTTGTCTAAAAGCACAAACAATACATAACTTTGGACCCTTATATAAGAAACCATTAGATATCTTATATCCAAAAGCGTTACGGTTTGAGCCATCAACCAAATATCTTTATAATCGGGATCGGTTGCATAAAGTTGTTTCATGTCATCAAATGATCGGTATTGCAATAGAAAGAGAATATACCTCATAACCTCTTCTAGGTAATCGTCCATAACCACATTCTCCTTACGGATGATAATCCCTTTGTAAAATCATCTTTTTGCATAAGAAAACCCACTTAAGTTGGCGTTGGATAAATTTTTTGGGAAACTATATGTTTAATGCTTTGATGATCGATCAAAATATGAGCGGCGGACCTAAAACATAATGGCGTAAACCTTCAAAGCATGGATACTGACCAAATTCTTTATCATACACACTATATCTACTTTAGTTCAAAAATTCCTACGACTTTCAAAAGCGATAGGATGGCCAAGTGCACCCAAAGCGGTCCCACTAGCATCAACACACATCAAGTAGGGCACCCCAAACTTTGGTAACCACCGATGCAGGGAGGGTTAACCATAGCATCCTTCAAAGCACGAAAAGCAATTTGTTGCTTATCACCCCATAAGAAAAGGCACATCCTTTTTATTAATAAATAGAGTCACGAAGCAATGCTAGCAAAATTCTTAACAAATTTTCTATAATAAGCACAATCCCAAAAAGAGCGCAGCGATCGAAGGCGGACTAGGCCAACTTAAAATTGCATGTACTTTGCTAGGATCCACTTTGAGACCTTCATGGAGACAATATGGCCTAAGTATTCAATCTCAGTTGAAAAAATATACTTTTCTTAGTATTGGCGTGATCCTTTCTTTTTCATGGCGAGAAAAACCTCTTGCAAATGCAAATAGTGTTCTTCTAAAGACTTGCTAAAACTAAAATATCATCAAAAAACAACTACAAAATGACCATGCACATTCTCAAAGATTAGCCCCATTAACCTCATAAAGGAAGCGGCGCATTTGTGAGACCAAAAGGCATGACTAGAAACTCATAATGTCAAAAATTAAGTTCTAAATCTTTGTTTTATGCCGTCTTAAAGCCCACTTTAAGTTGCCAATAGCGGACTTAAGATCTAGGCGGCTAAAAACCTTAGCACCTTGTAATTGATCAAATAGATCATCCATACGTGGAATAGGAAACTTATTTTTATAGTAATCTTATTCAAAGACGCGGTAGTCAATACACATCGCCAAAAATTGTCCTTTTTCGACCGATGCTTGGTGCACAAAAGGTGAAGAACAATGCGAATCAAACCAGCTTGAAGTAACTCATCAAGTTGGCACTTAATCTCGACTTGTTGCCCATGCATTCTCCTATAAGGAGCTTGATTTGGGGTTCCTTTCGACAAAACATCAATTTTGTGGTCTTAAACTGCGGAGGAGGTAATGATGTGGCAATGTCATTAGAAAACACATCGAGAATGATTCATAAGAAACAAAGTTTGGCGGCTCATTTATTGGTGATGTAATTGACTTATTACAGCGAACCCACCAAGTAAACAAAATGAGATTTCATTGCCAAAGCGCTTAAATTGAACAAGCGAAACCATTGGAATGGGGGCTATCACAAGATCCTTAACCAACTTAAAGGTCTTTTCCCCCTCATCCAAGGCTAACAAAAATTACGAAACCCGTCAACCAAAGTTATACTCTTGATGCGGGGCATCCCAATCAAAAGATCCACCTTTGCCAAAGTCGACCACCAAAAATGCGGCTTGGCGTTAAAACCTTGAATGGAATATTCCAAATCTTTAACAACCACGGCACAAGGGTGAAAGTTGACCCACAGCGGACGACAAATCCATCGCATTTGTCAATGGAATAGTGGACAAGTCCAAGCCTTCACTAACTTTGTCGAGAAATCACATCAAACTCACTACGGGGTAAAAGAGCATGCACTTTAGTCCGGACGGTTGCCCAAAAGCATAAAAGGCTACTATGTTAGGGATGGTCTAGTGTATAGGAATGACCCACAAAACCCGTCTTTGTCCGCTTTCTTTCTTGATTCGGTGGAACTTTAGATGTACACAGTTTTGAATCCCCTTTTTTTTCTTTGGGGTGTACACGGAACATTCAAAAATTTATGGTCGGGGACTAGAGCAAATAAAACACTTATGTTCCTGCGGAGGTGATTCTTAGAGCCATATAGGATTCTTTAGGCTCCCTCTCTTGCGAAGACTTATCCTCCTCAGAAGCGCTTTGCACGACCCTAAAGGCGAGAAATAGTAGGAACATGATCTCCATTGTTCGCCCTTCCACGATGCAGGTTTAACAAACATGTGAGAATGACCCTTTGGGAATTATCGACATAGGTTTAAACCCCTTTGTGCATTGATGGCTGAGTTAATGAAAGACCCTCCTCTTCAACTTTTTTGCTAGTTTGCAGAGGGCCCCAAAAGAAGGTTTGCGGCTTGAAGAAGATCCAACTTGGCTCGGATCCAGCGATGAATCTTGCCCATCAACCAGGTCAGATTTCTGCATCATTTTTGCCAAAGGGGAGACCTTTCTTCAAGACTCTTCTTAGAAAAATCCGCGAGCGGACTCCTTGTCTTCTTTGGGTCAAGCTGGTTCCGATACGCAAGCAAATCCAGCTCCCAAGTATGACCGAAACCTTTTCCTTAATGGAGTGTCTCAAACTCTGCAAATGTTGTGATCGGAGATTCCTTAGGTTGGTGCTTGAGGTAGATCAAGCCACCATCCTAGCGACCCCTCTAAGCGGCGTTGACAAAATAAAAGCGAGTGTCATCATCATCTTTGGTCTTGGCGAAATATGAGTTCGGATCCATAACCATGCAAAGAGTTCCTGCATCATCATGGTAAGCCCAAATAAGATTTGAACTTCGATTCTCACATTGGCGCCCGATCTTAATACCTGCCGACCGTGGATGTCACGCATCATGTGGCGGCTTCAATACCGAACCGGCGGCGGAAGTCCATGTCACGAAGCTCCATTATGCGAGCTAAAAGCGACTTCAACTTTTTAAGCTCAAAATGGCATTTAGTCGGTCTCAACTCCATTATCAGATCCACTTCCTCGGTAGTTGGTCCATCACAACAGAGCTCGATACCAGCGAAACTCACAAATGGCGTGCTAGCTATACTGCGCCACCCAACCACGAGCTCTCCCGGATCTTCTTGAATGCCCCTGAGCTCTCCCACGAGGCCTCTTTATAGCTAGCAAACCCTCTGCCGGATGCATGCAACCCCTCTGGGGATGCATGCAACCCCTATGGGCGTCCATTGCATGCAACCCCTCTATGGATGTATGCAACCCCTCTATGGGCGTCCGTCCCATATGTCTATGCGAGGGGAGAAGTCGATTTGCGAGGCTATCGTATATAGGTTGTAGGCGTGCTATTGCTTTCGTGCTCATTGCAACCATCTATTACGATGCTTTCGGATCTTTGGAACATAAATGTAAGATTGAAAAGATCAGGATAATGCGGTTATATGGAAGATCAAATAGGACTACTTATAAGCCAAGATTTCCACACACAACTACATACAACAATGGTGTCCATGGTTTTGGAAGATCAATATACCATGGCAGAGAAACAACGAAGGATTTTCTTTGTTTGGGTCTCCTGTTTGTGGCGCATTAAAGAAAATCGACTGATATAACTCTCCAACAAGAATTATGTCATGCTTAAAATGTTGGAAGGATTTATTGCTTATAAATCGTACTCTCAATTTCAACCCCAAAAATACAAGCTGAAACTTTACTCTTTGTACAACTTCGTGTCATATTCGTCATTCTCTATTTCCACAACTGGAACTTCCAACTTTCATTCACTTGCGCTTGTGAACCCCTTTGTAAATATTTTAAACACGATCTTGGATAGATGAGGCACCAACATCACTGCATAAAGATCTCAGACAAATATTCCCATTTGTAGCAGAGACACATTCTCCCATTTACTAGTTTATTCTAGTCCGTCTGAGTTCAGGCTTTCCTGCTCATTGCTTCGATTTTTTACACTCAGTCTTTGCAACATGCCAGAATCTGCATAAATATTTGCCATCAAGACATAACATGGCATCTTTATCATCCAACTTTAGCAGTGAGTCAAACTCAAGTCTTCCAACTACTACATTCCTCCACTTCTGACAAGCACTCAACACCTGCTCATTGCTTTGATTTTCACACACTTTTGCAACATGCCAGAATCTGCATAAATATTTGCCATCAAGACATAACATGAACCATCTTTATCATCCACTTTAGCAGTGAGTCAAGCGCAAGTCTGCCAACTACTACATTCCTCCATTTCCGACAAGCACTCAACACCGTTCTCCATGTTGCACCATTGCATTCAAAAGGCATGTACTTCACCACGGTCATCACATCATCTAGGCAATTAAGCCCGACCAAAGCAGGTCAATCATGCAAGAATAGTGCTCAATATTAGGAGGAATCAGATAATTCAAGCACATGAACTCGAAATACTCCCTCCCTTTCACAACAAGACCAGAATGACTGCAAACGGAGTGAGAAGTCGAAATGGAATAGCATCTGGTTTGAAAACTTTCTTCCATCATATTTGTAACCAAATCAAATACACATTTGGCATCTCCCTGATGGGCATAACCTGTTAGGAGTGCACTCCAAACCACCACGTCCCTTGTGATTAGTGAATCAAAGACCTGCTGAGCATCTATCATGCTCCCACATTTACAATACAAGCCAATCAAACCAGTTGCCACAACCAGGTCATGCTGGAGTCCCACATTGCAAATTTGGACATGAATTTTCTTCCACTGCTTCAAGGGCCATTAGGTTTACCACACGCTTTCAGTACAGCAACATAAGACCTAGCATCGGGTTCAAAACCTTCCTCTTGCATGCATAAATAACTCCAGAGCCAGGCTACTCTTCCCATTCTCGGCATACCCGATTATTAAAGCATTCCATGGCACCAGATCCGCGCTGGATCATCCTGTCAAAAACCAAACGGGCATGCTCTATGCTGCCACATTTGCTATATGTATAGATCAAAGTGGTTTGCCATAAAGAGATTCAATTGAAGTTTACTCTTTGCAAGTTGTGAATGGATAGCCATGCTTTTCTCTAGATAATCTATTTTGCCTTGCTCCTCTTCTTTTTTGCTGCCAAACTAGCACATGCCTTCACTGCAGCACCATAGATTTGAGCACTTGGATTAATGCCTAAATCTTGCATATATGCAAACAATTTAGAGTGCCAACTCACACTCCTCGTTTTTGTGTATCCAAATAACAAGGCACCCCAGGATACCACATCATGATTTGGCATCCTGTCAAAGACCTCCGCGAGCTTGTACCATGCTTTGACACTTCACATACATATCAATTAATCGCTTGCCACAAACAGGTCCAACTCATACCCATGTTCTACAAGCAGAGCATGAATGAATGGCTGTGCCCTTTCTCAGCCTCTCTATCTTGGCATATTTGTCTGTGCCTTCCTGTTTGCTGCAGAGTTAGCACATGCTCCTAGTGCAGCAATGTAGATTGAGCATCTGGTGTGAAACCTTCATTTTGCATGCGTTCAAATAATTGCAAAACCAAGTTGCTCTCACCACTCTCAGCATACCCAAATATTATGGCACTCCACGACACTGTGTCCCGATACATCATCTTGTCAAAGACCCTACAAGCACCTATCATGTTGTCACATTTGGCATACATATCAACCAAGGCTGTTGCCACCAGCATGTCTGATTCATGACCATCCTCTGCAAGAAGAGGTGGATTTTTTCCCCTTCTGCAGAATCTCTGTTTTCCCAAAGTTCATGCCAATTTGTCCTGTTGCAGAATTAGCACATGCCTTTATTGCTGCAACATAAGTTTGAACATTTGGCATGATTCCTTCTTCCTGCATGCATTCAAATATTTGTGGTGCCAATATGCACTGCCATTCTCTGCATATCAAAAATCATTGCACTCCAGGACACTATATTACGATATGGCATCCTGTCAAAACCTGATGAGCCCTTTTGCGTGGCATGTTCCCACATTTGGCATCGTATCCACCAGGCTGCTTGCCACAAAATGTCTGACTCATGCAGACCCTTTGCAAGCTGAGAATGGATGGCTATGACCTTCTCTAAATAGTTTTACTTTCGAAGCTTCCCTTCACCTTCTTTACACTTCTCATTTCCTACACAAGCAGTGCATGCTTTCAGGGCAGCAACATATGTTCGAGCATTTGTACGAAACCTTCATCTTGCATACAGACAAACATTTGCATGGCTAATTCACCCTCCCTGTTATCTGCATACCCTGATATCATAGCATTCCATGACACCACACTATGATGTAGTCTCCTGTCAAGATCTCACGAGCATGTGACATGCTCCCACATTTAGCATACATATCCACCAAGGTGTTTGCCACAAAATGTCTAAGTCATGCCTTCTCTTTTCAAGCTGAGGTGGATAGCCATGCCCTGTTTGAGCATTTTTACTTTCAGTTCACCTTCAACATGTTTGCTCTCTTCTTCTGCTGCACAGCCAGCACATGCTTTCAGTGCAGCGACCTATGTATTTGGAGAAAAACCTTCCTCTTGCATGAATGCAAATAATGTCAGAGCCAACTCACACTGACCACTATCTACATACCCAAATATCATAACATTCCAGGATGCTGTGTCACGATTTGGTATTCTGTCAAAGACTGCATGAGCATCTAACCTATTACCACATTTCAAATACATGTGCACAATAGCACTTGCTAAAACAATGCTTGTATCATTCCACTACCAATAATAGTAGCATGAATTCTCATACCTGTGTATACTTCTCCTGAACTACTGCATTCTTTCAATGCAGCAAGAAAAATAAAATGTGCGGTCTTTCTTTATTCTTCTGCATTTGCTCATAAATTCTAGAGCCGCTCTACCTTCACACTTGGCATTTTGAAGGGGCCTTCGTGTAGGGGGGATGTTTTGCCAGCAACATAAGGTATTTGCCATTGTAAAACGTTGCTCTTTCCCTTTCCTTCCCACGAAGGGCCCTCTAAACTTTTCAATTTGGAAGGCATCAATTTGGAGCAATGGCGGGGATCAATGCGCCAATTTTCATCTGATAAAACATACACAAAATTGCGTTGCAACATTCAGGTATTCAATGGGCTGGTGTACATCTAATTATGTATTTTCGGGAACTGCTGCAGATCAATTAGCTCTATAAGTACTTACTGCACATCAATTATCTCTAAGGTTTTGCATGAATATTTTCTGGCTTGTGGAGGCGAAGAAATCTACCTGTGGTTGTGAAAGTGCACGCAAACCTCTAAGATTACGTCTTCTGAAGATGAGGAATAACAACGAGATTATGCCCACGTGGAAATGCAGAGCCCAAAACGCATTTTGAAACTCACCTTTCCTTCATACTGGCCATATTTGTACACTACTCATCACACCAGGCCCTCTTCTCCCAAGACAATTGGGACACGCTTAATGCATTTTCCGTAGTAGCCACACAGTTATAGTCCTTGTTAAATTCGGTTGCAACGTCCAAATCTTTATATGTCTACTTCTGCAAGGTTTTTCGATCACACTGAGGTCATAATGGTTTTATTTTGTACATCGTGGCTATAACACCTCCCCCATTAAGTGCTGGTCAAAATTAGCCACTAATTGCTACAAAGTTGAAGTAGCATGATGCCTTGAGTACAACCATGACTTAGCTTTCATATTGAGGGTCCTAGAAGGAGTAAATCTATCAATATTTACTAGACTCACAATTAATTCGAGCATATTTTATGTTTCTAGATATGCATTGCTCCTTTCAATAAAAACTCAACATCGTGATGGAAGCGGGATGATTATCAAAGCGGTGTCATCTCTTTCAATATTGAACAATCTTTGCATTTGGAAGTCATCATCGTATCTCAACATTTACGGCATCAACTACACTGCATAATTTTATGATGCCCATACATATTATTAATAGAGACTGACTTGAGCAAGGTTGTGGTGTCTTGGCAGTGTTCAAACCGGCCATTTTGGAAATTGGGTTATACGCCATTGTATTGGAGTTCCCATCTTGAACTAATGAGGGAGGGAGAATTTGGTGCTTTCGAAAAAGCATATTAGGGATAAATTACTCATTAGTGATTTCATTTCTTGAAGAAACCACAATGGAAGCTAAATCCTTAATAACTTCTTGGGCAATCAGTCCATCATAGCTACTTCACCTTTTCACTAGATTCCATCCCAAAGATGTGAAGACATGAGGAAAATATATTATTTTGTAGAATTAGATTGAATTGAATTGAATTCTTAAGAAGAGTTCGAGGATTCTTGCAGCGGATGAGTATGTCATGATGGCATTCTTATTATGTTATTAACACAACCCCACAACAACATCAAAACACCACAACCCCAAAAGCAATACAAAGGTTTTTGTTAAAATTCTCATTTTCTTAAATAGACATAATAAAAGCCCAATTCGTTATGGCACATACATCCAAGTTCACGAGGCACACTACTTAAATCAAAATAAATTCGGATAGAGGCCCGATGAAGAAGTAGAACCAATCAATCAAGTGGCTCATCCGGTTACCCTTCAAGTCTGGCGACCTATCAATTGCCACACATTGGAGCGTTGTTAAGCACATGGAGGAGTTCTATAATGCATGTAATGAGGTCCCACTTGCACCTTTAGATGACCATTTGTTAGGAACAAATCCTTACTACCTTAACAAACAAGTTTGTAAAACACAAAACATAACTATCCAACAAACAAAGGAGTAGTATGGCTGCCCCCAAATTGCCTCACATAGCTTATGTGGCGGTTCTCTTAGGAGGGCCTAATATAACCCAAAAATCCTAAAATGCCAAGTATGTTGCATGATACTCACGGCATCTTCTTCCCTTCTGCTTTCCACCCCATATATCCTAACCCTTTTTGGCGTTAACAAGATGATGGTATTCTTACATATGAACATTTTGTTTACATGGAAAATTTGTTTGCTTTTGGATTTATTTATTAAAATGC
>JAJEKV010000368.1:0-265021 GCA_021234155.1 Isoetes taiwanensis | reverse complement strand
TAGGTCAAATGACCTGAATATACATTAGGTATATTAGAGGAAATAATCATCTCTCATTGAAATTCAATTTAAACATATATCCCTTATATTTTGGACCACTAATATTACAAGTATCCTAAATGGTATTTCCATGAAAGCTTCTATTAATGTAACCTCAATACTTAGCTGCCAATGTTTATTTGTTAGTCTTACATTTTTACACCGCTTCCCATACACCAACCATTCACAAAATGTGTCCACTGGTGCATCTTACCGTCCATCTGTGACACTCTAAGTACCATCAATAGATCTCAATGCCTTAAATCAGCCACGTGTCTAACATGTATATGGGTTACCACCCTTATTATGCAATTACATTTGGACCCTCCATTATCACTATAAACCATTCCCCGATACTACGGGTTTATCATAAAAAAAACCACCCCCATCCCCAGAGGTGCGGTTTAACACACCCTGTAATTCAAACAATTATCTTGCATTATGATAAATGGACCATGGGAATATGGCAAACCCCCACTATCACAAGGGTTAAACCATACCCATATAAAAGCCATAATTAAAGATAAATCATTTTATAGCAATACGTGAGACATACCTTGCTTATTTTGGTGTAAGATAACAAGTAGAGTTTACCGTCATATCTTTGTGACCAGGGGAATATGTTGTTGCACACATATTTGTGTACACTAGTATTTAGACCTTTCTTATCAAAACCAAGTATCCATAAAGGTTCCATAATCCTCCACATGATATCCTTCTTTGGTGTATCTTTGGGGCATGTATTAATATACATGTATGATAGGATTTGGGAGATAATCCATTTCTTGCCTGAAAATAAGGTCTACAGCTATTAGCATGGATGTATTCATAGCAATAAAAGGGAGTTCATCTCTTTATCATATCCGGTAGTTCTCAGATCCCATTGGCCTTAATGAGAATCTCAATAGTCATGTTCAAGAAGTTCCTTTATAGCCAAACTTACAACCGGGTCATCCTTGAGTTTTGAATAGTTTCTTCCTTAACTAGATATCTTATGTCATATATTTTGTACATCATCATTATTACCATTATCCAAACAACAAAACTTTCTTAATATACGACAATTTAGTGACAATACATCATCCATTTTGTATGCTTGAATAAACCAAAATTTTCATTGTATCTTCCTTGTTTTGTTAGATTGTACACGCCTAATTTTGCTTCAAACCAGGCGAGATATAAATTGCAACATATGGGTCGTGCATGAAACCATAGGTATCAACGATCCGTAACCAAGTCTTACGCCCTTTCATAATATAGTGTTTGAGTAACCATAGATTAGCTTTGTATGCAGTTATCTATGGTCAATAAATTTCCCTTTCGGGTCCACTTTTTGAACCATTTTGCCACATAATGTTCCTCTTTATCATACTTAATCCGGCTTATAGTTGTAATGTAACCCTTCCATGTATTCCCATGTTTCATGAATGATCTTATTAGAGATTACATGGCATATACGATTCCCCCCCATAAGTGTATGCATTCATAACATCTTGTAATATCTCGCCACAAATATATCGGTGATTTTATCTCGGCATATTCGGGACCACATCATATATAGATTGGACCATCCGGTTTAGGTATATTTTATTCGAACAGACATGCAATTGTTCACATGACCTTCTAGCAATACTAGCCATATTTCTACTATCATGTTAAGCCTGCGGTGATCACATTAGAAAACCTAGTGTACCAATCGTTCTGTGTGCATTGGTGATCCAATCGATACTCCTTTTATGGGCCTTATAAATCCCTAACATATATGGTAATTTTTCACAACTATCTTCGAGTATCTTGCCGAGAATATTTACCATCTCTGTCTTACATTTCAAATAATGACCACTTGTTCCATTTCAACAAGTCTGAAATCTTTGCTTTTAAGTCTCAAATCCATTTCTTTCCACATGTCTGGGCATATGAAGACTGGTTATTTGTAGCTTTGTCTACTTCAGAGACATAAAAAGGGAATCTATTAGGCAGTTATGCTTTGTTAGTCACCCCCGATATCACTTAGAGGAATTTCCTAGTATTATCATTCTTAAATGATTCTATGATCTTTTGTTTTATGTACTCTTATGGTATATACTCCTTTGCTCCTCGATCTCTCATCTCATCTTCAATATGAGGATATGTATACTTATGCATTTCAAATAGTTTATCAATAGTGGCTTCCATGTCTTTTTTTGAAGTCCTTCCACACTAGGCTCTTGTCCCAGATATGATTAGGACCTTGCATAAGCATTTTCCTCGGTTGTTTATTTTGAACTACCATACGATCTGTGGTTACGATGTGGCCCTATACTTGGATCAACAAACTTCTTTTAGTTCTTGCGGAATAGAACGAGGGGCAAACATCTTCACTATCTTGAGCAAAAATATAGTAAGGGTTTATAATGAGGTCTCTCATATTTTCTCGTATAACTCCATGCAAAAACATAGTATCACTCATGATTGCTTCCCCAATTTCTCCTAGATGTCCTATCATCACTCTATGTATTATTTTGGGTATACATACCTTGTCGAATATTTTGGATAAAAAGGTGCTATGTACAATCTTAAGGTTACGTTTAGGGGAGACATCTTTAAGATGTAATGCCCAACACATCTTTTACGTAAAAATTTGGATTTACGAAACAAAAAACCATTAGTTCTACCATCCGATTAGTACATTAGTTCTACAAGAGTTCATAGCATTAGATGGATGTTTAGGCCTTCCGGACTCTCTGAAATAGATATCTGAGTAGGATGTAATAAGCCACATGGCCTCGGATTCCCTCATAAATAATGAAGTATCCATTGGTGTTAGTGTCATCCAACTAGGATTAGACCCAACCTTTATTCATATATGTAATCATTTATTAACAATAGAAATAGCACATGCATGAAGGCGTATATTTTCAAATAGAACAAAACATACCTTTTTTTCATAAACTAGGGCTTGTACAAGTCTTGCTTCCAATTCCATTTGATCCGATTTTTGCTCCTTTTAGTGGTGAGAATGTCCACATTCCGGGTGTCCCCTAAAGTTCTATATTGCTGCCCTCGGACGTGTATTTTTCATCTTTGGTATACAGGTCTTATAGTGATTCTAGGTGGAGCATTGATATTAATCTTGCTCCCTTTGATTTTGATCAGAATTACGCTTAGTTGACCTATAAGCTGTTTGGTAGGCGTACCATCACGTTTTCTTTAAAAATCCACCGGGTTTTCGGTCTTTTCACATACATCGGACATAGGTCCCTTTGGGTGTGTAATTTTAAGATGCGCCTTTAGTTGTTTGCTCGAGTCATAGTCATGTCCACAAGCATCTTCCTAACATCTAAGTATGCAATAAATGCTTTCCCCCCCATTTTTTTTCTATCTGTCTTAAAGCGGTTCAAATGCCACCATCGTCACCCAATAGACATATTAGGGTAGATGGGCGGGGTTATTCGGCATAAACCGGATGGCCCAGGTGAACCATATCATACTTTCTCCCATTGGTTTGGATTGTGCCCGATTACTCTGTTTATTCTTGATTTTGTCCTCACATATGCACTTAGTGGGGGCACATAGTCCGGCACATTCTTTTCGGAAAGAAATCATCCCCTTACAATGTTGGTGTAAGCCATATGGCCTTTTGGCCGCAGTATCGGTTTGATCACTTTTCATACACTTCTTATCAAAGAACCCGGTATTAACTTCAAGCAATTACGGTTTCATCATCGACCATCTTGAAAGCCTGGGTTTTAGCATGGTTGACCTTTTCATGGATATATCCCCAGGATGCACCATGCTTCTTCACTAATAGGAGCTAAAGCTCCAAAGTTTTTGTTATTCTTAGAAGCTTGGTTACCGCAGTAGCCCACGACATTCAACTAATCGCTGGGTATAATAGGGAATTTCAGCGATTATTCAAGTTAATTTTGAAATCCATTTCTTTATCGGGTGTATTCCGGCTTCTTTGGGTTTAAAATGCCTATACTGTCTTCTTCGGGTTAAAAGATCGGCAAAAATATCATCCGAGCTGTCAAGATCATTATTAGAGTTTTCAACACTGTTCATCCGTATCAGAGCCTCTTCTTTTCCATGGGAATTTTTTATGTCATTGGCATCTTCTAGAGCAGTCACCCCTATGATAAATTTTTTGTTGCATTCATCTTCTTCTTTGGTGCATTCATATATCTTTTGTGGTAGACTTTCATACAAATCAGATATAAAGGCCCATACCTCTTCTTCTTTGTCTGATAATTTGTTGATCTTTGGAAGTAGAAGTAGCCATTCACTGAATCCCAAATGTGTGACAGCCGAAATCTGTTCTGGTAGACGAATAGCCTCCCTTTCCAGAATAAGTTCATGCACCTTCATATTTCTAATCTGACGAATAATCGGAACGCGCATTGGGCACTCAATTCTATTTTTATCATACCCTATGCCAATCAGCTGACTGTTCCAGGTAGGGGGTACAATCTCGAAATCCTCTTCATCATCATAATTATCCTGTAGAATAAACTTCTTTAGTATTTCGATATGTAAATTTTTTAAGATGTCCATGATCTTCAATTACTCTATCTGTATCCTATATTAATTATTTAGATCATTCCTTTTCATACAAAATCCCGGGACTAGTCCTGGGTTTTATCTAAAAGCTCAAACAAGTAGTAAACAGGTCAAAGACAACACTGGATGTACCAAATGTGATGAAGTGTCTAAAAAAGCCCGGTCTCACTATTTAATCATAGAACGAACATCCACCTCAGTCAATCCTTTGGTAGTATTATCATCCTATATCTGGACTGAGCAAATCCAGTATAGTATCTTAGGACCTGCCCATCTCTACGAAATATACCTATTTTTATAAATCTTAAGCCACATATTCCAATACTGTTACCATGTCTCCATTTATATCATGTTATTCATAAACATATTCAATGTCTTAATCCCATGTATACTCACCAATATGTCATCTTTGACATCTTTATTCATAGAAGATTAAATCACGGATCACAAAAGTCTTTTTCAATCTCCTAGGGACCCATTCAACCATTTTTAGCGGATATTTAAGCATAGTAGTCCTTTTGTATATTACATAATCAGTTTGTTGACAACAATTGTTTCGTATGATATATTTAAAGGAATGCTATCCTCCTAAGATATAGGCCCATAGTCTACACCATGTATTGCTGATAAATAGTCAAAGAAGTATATCTAGCCTCTGGTTTTTACTTACTACTTAAAGCATATTAGGCCAAAGATCCATCACCAAGTATCCACATTCATCAATAAACTGTATCAGTGTCATGTAGGGTTATTCCATTTAATTTTCAGTGATAAGAATCTAGTTTTTATTTCAACCAGCCTTCATGCAAACTTCATTTTAATGGAACCCTCACTATATGATCTCCAAAACATTGTATATGGTTAACAAATGTTGACAAAGGTGCAACCTAGTATCATGATCTTAGATACTGCTCTAAATCACGGCTGATTCTTAAAATTTATCAACAAGCTTACCTCGATTTTCCCAATGTGTAGAAACCGGTCACTCTCATATTGTGCGATCTTTTAAAAAAAAACAAAATTTCAATACCATTAATCAGCTTATAGCAGTAACAAGATTATTTACAGCAATCTGCCTTACTGCTTTACCATATTTTAAAGAGTCAAATCTATATGATCTCATAAAAAAGACTGAAGGTCATTTGTTGTTGAACAAAACAGCCTAGTTCGATGCAACAAATGTAGCAAATGTTAAACTTTCCCTACCCGGTTTTTTGCTAGATTAGCAATTTAATAAATAACTCCATACTAAAGCTGGCCTAGATACATTTTATGGATAACATATTTATACGCTTATAAGAAGTAACCAAAGTTGATATTCTTCCTATTTTCCTGTTAAAGTAGAGGTCTCGGTCAAACCAATGCATCTTCAAGTAATGTCCTTACCCATCCATCCAGAAACAACCTAAAGGACAAAAAAGTGGACAATGGGAGGAAAACCCCGTACCTGCAGCCAATCAATACTCTGTTAGCAATAATCTTGGTAACAGGGCAAGGGCCAAAAGGTACAATGGGGTTTCACTCTTCACGATCACCCATTGTCCTCTTTTGTCCCTTGGGTTAATAAAGGATGTATGAATAAGAATATGACAGATAAGAAAAAATAAAAAATACATGACCCTATGCACTTATAAACACGACAGATATTGGTATATTCCAAATATGAGTAAAAGGCATCACACGAGGTGATGTAACTGTTCTAAGAATCATGCATATGCATGTAATATAGTAGATATATGTCGTAAGTTAATGGCAGATAAATAACAGTAGATTTTTAGACACCTATTTTTACTAGATCCATATGGTTCAACAAAATACATGTCTGGTACTAAATAAACAGTTAGTTCTAGAGTTATCTAGACAGAAAAGATCAAAAAACCTGATTCAGTTCTAGATCATCATCAATATCTTGTGTTTCATCCACGTTTTGAGCAGACATAAACTCTCCTTGTCTCTTTCTTCCAGAAGCTCTAGGCCCCTTTTGAAAATTATCTTTGTCCTCTCTGTTGTATGGATTCCTATTCAGTCCGAAGCCTCCCCTAGAGCCTCTAGGTTCCATATTCAGGTCTTCGCTATCACTATGTAAGCCACAGTCTTCAAAATCCCGTCTAAGGGCTTCGGAATTAAGCCATTCACTACCAGAGTCGGAAGACTCTTCTCCGTCAGTATTAGGGCTCATGGGCCGCGCCAAATATAACTTTAGGTTACTCTGCCTTATAAGGTTAATCAGAATCGGGATAGGTCAAATGACCTAGATATACATTTAGGTATATTAGAGTTGGAAATAAATCATCTCTCCAGCGAAATTCCAATTTAAACATATGTCCCTTATATTTTTGGACCACTAATATTACAAGTATCCTTAAATGGTATTTCCGCCCAGGTTTTCTATTAATGTAACTCAATACTTAGCTGCCAATGTTTATTTGTTAGTCTTACATTTTCTACACTGCTTCCCATACACCAACCATTCACACAAATGTGTCCACTGGGTGCATCTTACCATCCATCTGTACACTCCGGTACCATCAATAGATCTCACGTCTTAAATCAGCCACGTGTCTAACATGTATATGGGTTACCACCCTTATTATGCAATTACATTTGGACCCTCCATTATCACTATAAACCATTCCCTGATACTACAGGGGTTTATCATAAATAAAAAAAACCCACCCCCATCCCTGGAGGTACGGTTTAACACACCCTATAATTCAAGCAATTATCTTGCATTATGATAGCTGTGACCATGGGAATGGCAAACCCCCACTATCACAGCAGGGGTTAAACCATACCCATATAAAGCCATAATTAAAGATAAATCATTTATAGCAATAAACAGAGACATACCTTACTTATTTTGGTGTAAGATCTTGAATTTGTAGAGTTTACCGTCATATCTTAGACCAGGGAATATGTTGTTGCACACATATTTGTGTACACTAGTATTTAGACCTTTCTTGTCAAACCCGTTATCCATAAAGGTTTCCATAATCCTCATGATATCCTTTGCAGCAGTCTTGGGGCATGTATTAATATACATGTATGATAGGATTTGGGAGATAATCACATTTCTTGCCTGAAAATAAGGTCTACAGCTATTAGCATGGATGTATTTGATAGCAATAAAGGGAGTTCATCTCTCTTATCATATCTGGTAGTTACGTAGATCCCATTGGCCTTACTGAGAATCTCAATAGTCATGTTCAAGAAGTTCCCTTTATAGCCAAACTTACAGTCCGGGTCATCCTTCAGTTTGAATATAGTTTCTTCCTTAACTCCGAGATATCTTATGTCATATATTTGTACATCATCATTATTACCATTATCCAACAGTTGTAAAAACTTTCTAATATCTGGACAATTTAGTGACAATACATCATCCATGTACCTGTATGTATGCTTGAATAAACCAGCTTCATTGTATCTTCCTTGTTTTGCTAGATTGTACACGAATTTTGCTTCAAACCAGGCGAGATATAAATTGCACCAACATGGGCTGCATGCGAAACCCATGGGTATCCCACTGATCTGTAACCAAGTCTTCTGTCCTTTCATAATATAGCAGTTTGTGAGTAACCATAGATTAGCTTGTATGCAGTTATCTATGGTCAATAAATTCCAGCATTTCCCTTTCGGGTCCACTTTGAACCATTTTGCCACATAATGTTCCTCTTTATCATACTTAATCCAGAGCTTATAGTTGTAATGTAACCCCTTCATGTATTCCCATGTTTCATGAATGATCTTATTAGAGATTACATGGCATATACCTGATTCCCCCATAAGTGGTATGCATTCATAACATCTTGTAATATCTGCCACAAATATATCAGTGATTTTATCTGGCATATTCAGGACCACATCATATATAGATTGGACCATCCAGTTGGGGTATATTTTTATTCTAAGCAGTTGAAATTGTTCACATGACCTTCTAGCAATACTAGGCCATATTTCTACTATCATGTTAAGCACAGCAGTGATCACATTAGAAAACCTAGTGTACACCGTTCTATGTGCATTGGTGATCCACCGATACTCCTTTTTATGGGCCTTATAAATCCCTAACATATATGGTAATTTTTCACAACTATCTTCAGTATACTGTAGAATATTTACCATCTCATCTTACATTTCAAATACCAGACCACTTGTTCCATTTCAACAAGTCTGAAATCTTTGCTTTTAAGTCTCAAATCCGCCATTTCTTTCACATGTCTAGGGCATATGAAGGCGGGTTATTTGTAGCTTTGTCTACTCGAGAGACATAAAGGAATCTATTGAGCAGTTATCTTTGTTAGTCACCACGATATCACTTAGAGGGAATTTCCTAGTATTATCATTCTTAAATGATTCTATGATCTTTTGTTTTGCGTACTCTATGGTATACTCCTTTACCTGATCTCTGATCTCATCTTCAATATGAGGATATGTATACTTATGCATTTCAAATAGTTTATCAATAGTGGCTTCCATGTCTTTTTTGAAGTCCTTCCACACTAGGCTCTTGTCCGGGATATGATTCAGACCTTGCATAAGCATTTTCCTCAGTTGTTTATTTTGAACTACCATACAGTCTGTAGTTCTGATGTGGCCTATACTTGGATCAACAAACTTCTTTAGTTGCGGAATAGAACAGGGGCAAACATCTTCACTATCTTGAGCAAAAATATAGTAAGGTTTGTAACAGAGGTCTCTCATATTTTCTGTATAACTCCATGCAAACATAGTATCACTCATGATTGCTTCCCCAATTTCTCCTAGGCAGTCTATCATCACTCTATGTATTATTTTGGGTATACATACCTTGTCCAGTATTTTGGATAAAAAGGTGCTATGTACAATCTTAAGGTTCTGTTTGGGGGAGACATCTTTAAGATGTAGTCTGCCCAACACATCTTTCTGTAAAAATTTGGATTTCTGAAACGAAAAACCAGTTAGTTCTACCATCCGATTAGTACATTAGTTCTACAAGAGTTCATAGCATTAGATGGATGTTTAAGGCTTTCCAGACTCTCTGAAATAGAGATCTGAAGTAGGATGTAATAAGCCACATGGCCTCGGATTCCCTCATAAATAATGAAGTATCCATTGGTGTTAGTGTCATCCAACTAGGATTAGACCCAACCTTTATTCATATATGTAATCATTTATTAACAATAGAAATAGCACATGCATGAAGACGTATATTTTCAAATAGAGCAAAACATACCTTATTTTTCATAAACTAGGGCTTGTACAGTGCTGCCCACTTCCATTTGATCTGGATTTTTGCTCCTTTTAGTAACAGAGTGTCCCACATTGCTGGGTGTCCCCAAAAGTTCTATATTGCTGCCCTCGGACAGTGTTTTCATGCTGGGTATACCTGGTCTTATAGTGATTCTAGGTGGAGCATTAATATTAATGCTGCTCCCCTTTGATTTTGATCCCGAATTCTGCTTAGTTGACCTATAACTGTTTGAACTGGCTGTACCATACGTTTTCTTTAGAAAATCCACAAGTTTTACAGTCTTTTCACATACATCAGACATAGGTCCCTTTGGGTGTGTAATTTTAAGATCTGCCTTAGGGTCAGCTGCCTGAGTCATAGTCATGTCCACAAGCATCTTCCTAACATCTAAGTATGCAATAAATCTGCCACCCCATTTTTCAATACAGTCTTAAAGGCGGTTCACAATGCCACCATCACGTCACCGCAATAGACATATTAGGGTAGATGGAACTGAGGTTATTCAGCATAAACCAGATGGCTTGGTCGAACCATATCATACTTTCTCCGCATTGGTTTGGATTGTACTGATTACTCTGTTTATTCTTGATTTTGTCCTCACATATGCACTTGAAGTAAGGGCACATAGTCCGCCACATTCTTTTCAGAAAGAAATCATCCCTTACAATGTTGGTGTAAGCCATATGGCCTTTTTGGCACAGTATCATTTGATCACTTTTCATACACTTCTTATCAAAGAACACAGTATTAACTTCAAAGCTTAATTCTGGTTTTCATCGACCATCTTGAAAGCCTCGGTTTTAGCATGGTTGACCTTTCCTTGGATATATCCCTAGGATGCACCATGCTTCTTCACTAATAGGAGCTAAAGCTCCAAAGTTTTTAGTGCTTCTGAGCTTGGTTACACAAGTAGCCCACGACATTCAACTAATCATCTTCTGGGTATAATAGGGAATTTCAAGCGATTATTGAGTTAATTTTGAAATCCATTTCTTTATCGGGTGTATTCCCGCTTCTTTGGGTTTTAAAATGCGCCACTGTCTTCTTGGTTAAAAGATCAGCACCAAAAATATCATCTGAGCTGTCAAGATCATTATTAGAGTTTTCAACACTGTTCATCCGTATCAGAGCCTCTTCTTTTCCATGGGAATTTTTTATGTCATTGGCATCTTCTAGAGCAGTCACCCCTATGATAAATTTTTTGTTGCATTCATCTTCTTCTTTGGTGCATTCATATATCTTTTGTGGTAGACTTTCATACAAATCAGATATAAAGGCCCATACCTCTTCTTCTTTGTCTGATAATTTGTTGATCTTTGGAAGTAGAAGTAGCCATTCACTGAATCCCAAATGTGTGACAGCCGAAATCTGTTCTGGTAGACGAATAGCCTCCCTTTCCAGAATAAGTTCATGCACCTTCATATTTCTAATACAGCAGAGAATAGTCTGAACCGCCGCATTCGGGCACTCAATTCTATTTTTATCATACCCTATGCCAATCAGCTGACTGTTCCAGGTAGGGGGTACAATCTCGAAATCCTCTTCATCATCATAATTATCCTGTAGAATAAACTTCTTTAGTATTTCGATATGTAAATTTTTCAGTAGTCCATGATCTTCAATTACTCTATCTGTATCCTATATTAATTATTTAGATCATTCCTTTTCATACAAAATCCCGGGACTAGTCCTGGGTTTTATCTAAAAGCTCAAACAAGTAGTAAACAGGTCAAAGACAACACTGGATGTACCAAATGTGATGAAGTGTCTAAAAAAAAGCCGGTCTGAACTATTTAATCATAGAACGAACATCCACCTCAGTCAATCCTTTGGTAGTATTATCATCCTATATCTGGACTGAGCAAATCCAGTATAGTATCTTAGGACCTGCCCATCTCTACGAAATATACCTATTTTTATAAATCTTAAGCCACATATTCCAATACTGTTATCATGTCTCCATTTATATCATGTTATTCATAAACATATTCAATGTCTCAATCCCATGTATACTCACCTATATGTCATACTGCATCATCTTATTCATAGAAGATTAAATCTGGATCACAAGTACTGTTCAATCTCCGGCCCCATTCAACCATTTTTAGCAGATATTTAAGCATAGTAGTCGTTTGTATATTACATAATCAGTTTGTTGACAACAATTGTTTCGTATGATATATTTAAAGGAATGCTATCATCCTAAGATATAGGCCCATAGTCTACACCATGTATTGCTGATAAATAGTCAAAGAAGTATATCCAGCCTCTGGTTTTTACTTACTACTTAAAGCATATTAGGCCAAAGATCCATCACCAAGTATCCACATTCATCACTAAACTGTATCAGTGTCATGTAGGGTTATTCCATTTAATTTTCAGTGATAAGAATCTAGTTTTTATTTCAACCAGCCTTCATGCAAACTTCATTTTAATGGAACCCTCACTATATGATCTCCAAAGCTTTGTATATGGTTAACAAATGTTGACAAAGGTGCAACCTATTATCATGATCCTAGATACTGCTCTAAATCACGGCTGATTCTTAAAATTTATCAACAAGCTTACCTCTGATTTTCCCAATGTGTAGAAGCCAGTCACTCTCATATTGTGCCAGGATCTTTTTTTTAAAAAAAACCCAGAAATTTCAATACCATTAATCAGCTTATAGCCGTAACAAGATTATTTACAGCAATCTGCCTTACTGCTTTACCATATTTTAAAGAGTCAAATCTATATGATCTCATAAAAAAGACTGAAGGTCATTTGTCGTTGAACAGCTTAAACAGCCTAGTTCGATGCAACAAATGTAGCAAATGTTAAACTTTCCCTACCCTGTTTTTTGCTAGATTAGCAATTTAATAAATAACTCCATACTAAAGCTGGCCTAGATACATTTTATGGATAACATATTTATACGCTTATAAGAAGTAACCAGAGTTGATATTCTTCCTATTTTCCTGTTAAAGTAGAGGTCTCGGTCAAACCAATGCATCTTCAAGTAAAGTCCTTACCCATCCATCCAGAAAAAACCTAAAGGACAAAAAGTGGACAATGGAAGGAAAACCCCGTACCTGCAGCCAATCAATACTCTGTTAGCAATAATCTTGGTAACAGGGCAAGGGCCAAAAGGTACAATGGGGTTTTCAGCTCTTCGCTGATCACCCATTGTCCTCTTTTGTCCCTTGGGTTAATAAAGGATGTATGAATAAGAATATGACAGATAAGAAAAAATAAAAAATACATGACCCTATGCACTTATAAACACGACAGATATTGGTATATTCCAAATATGAGTAAAAGGCATCACACGAGGTGATGTAACTGTTCTAAGAATCATGCATATGCATGTAATATAGTAGATATATGTCGTAAGTTAATGGCAGATAAATAACAGTAGATTTTTAGACACCTATTTTTACTAGATCCATATGGTTCAACAAATTACATGTCTGGTACTAAATAAATAGTTAGTTCTAGAGTTATCTAGACAGTCAAGATCAAAAAACCTGATTAAGTTCTAGATCATCATCGATATCTTGTGTTTCATCCACGTTTTGAGCAGACATAAACTCTCCTTGTCTCTTTCTTCCAGAAGCTCTAGGCCCCTTTTGAAAATTATCTCTGTCATCTCTGTTGTATGGACTCCTATTCAGTCCGAAGCCTCCCCTAGAGCCTCTAGGTTCCATATTCAGGTCTTCGCTATCACTATGTAAGCCAGATCTTCAAAATCCATGCCTAAGGGCTTGAATTAAGCCATTCACTACCGGTCGAGAAGACTCTTCTCCGTCGATATTAGGGCTCATGGGCCGCGCCAAATATAACTTTAGGTTACTCTGCCTTATAAGGTTAATCAGAATCGGGATAGGTCAAATGACCTAGATATACATTTAGGTATATTAGAGTTGGAAATAAATCATCTCTCCAGCGAAATTCCAATTTAAACATATGTCCCTTATATTTTTGGACCACTAATATTACAAGTATCCTTAAATGGTATTTCCGCCCAGGTTTTCTATTAATGTAACTCAATACTTAGCTGCCAATGTTTATTTGTTAGTCTTACATTTTCTACACTGCTTCCCATACACCAACCATTCACACAAATGTGTCCACTGGGTGCATCTTACCATCCACCTGTACACTCCGGTACCATCAATAGATCTCACGTCTTAAATCAGCCACGTGTCTAACATGTATATGGGTTACCACCCTTATTATGCAATTACATTTGGACCCTCCATTATCACTATAAACCATTCCCTGATACTACAGGGGTTTATCATAAATAAAAAAAACCCACCCCCATCCCTGGAGGTACGGTTTAACACACCCTATAATTCAAGCAATTATCTTGCATTATGATAGCTGTGACCATGGGAATGGCAAACCCCCACTATCACAGCAGGGGTTAAACCATACCCATATAAAGCCATAATTAAAGATAAATCATTTATAGCAATAAACAGAGACATACCTTACTTATTTTGGTGTAAGATACCGTTGTAGAGTTTCTGCGTCATATCTTAGACCAGGGAATATGTTGTTGCACACATATTTGTGTACACTAGTATTTAGACCTTTCTTGTCAAACCCGTTATCCATAAAGGTTTCCATAATCCTCATGATATCCTTTGCAGCAGTCTTGGGGCATGTATTAATATACATGTATGATAGGATTTGGGAGATAATCACATTTCTTGCCTGAAAATAAGGTCTACAGCTATTAGCATGGATGTATTTGATAGCAATAAAAGGGAGTTCATCTCTCTTATCATATCTGGTAGTTCTGTAGATCCCATTGGCCTTACTGAGAATCTCAATAGTCATGTTCAAGAAGTTCCCTTTATAGCCAAACTTACAGTCCGGGTCATCCTTCAGTTTGAATATAGTTTCTTCCTTAACTCCGAGATATCTTATGTCATATATTTGTACATCATCATTATTACCATTATCCAACAGTTGTAAAAACTTTCTAATATCTGGACAATTTAGTGACAATACATCATCCATGTACCTGTATGTATGCTTGAATAAACCAGCTTCATTGTATCTTCCTTGTTTTGCTAGATTGTACACGAATTTTGCTTCAAACCAGGCGAGATATAAATTGCACCAACATGGGCTGCATGCGAAACCCATGGGTATCCCACTGATCTGTAACCAAGTCTTCTGTCCTTTCATAATATAGCAGTTTGTGAGTAACCATAGATTAGCTTGAATGCAGTTATCTATGGTCAATAAATTCCAGCATTTCCCTTTCGGGTCCACTTTGAACCATTTTGCCACATACTGTTCCTCTTTATCATACTTAATCCAGAGCTTATAGTTGTAATGTAACCCCTTCATGTATTCCCATGTTTCATGAATGATCTTAGAGATTACATGGCATATACCTGATTCCCCCATAAGTGGTATGCATTCATAACATCTTGTAATATCTGCCACAAATATATCAGTGATTTTATCTGGCATATTCAGGACCACATCATATATAGATTGGACCATCCAGTTGGGGTATATTTTATTCGGGAACAGATTACAGAATTGTTCACATGACCTTCTAGCAATACTAGGCCATATTTCTACTATCATGTTAAGCACAGCAGTGATCACATTAGAAAACCTAGTGTACACCGTTCTATGTGCATTGGTGATCCACCGATACTCCTTTTTATGGGCCTTATAAATCCCTAACATATATGGTAATTTTTCACAACTATCTTCAGTATACTGTAGAATATTTACCATCTCTGTCTTACATTTCCAAATAACAGCCACTTGTTCCATTTCAACAAGTCTGAAATCTTTGCTTTTAAGTCTCAAATCCGCCATTTCTTTCACATGTCTAGGGCATATGAAGACTGGGTTATTTGTAGCTTTGTCTACTCCAGAGACATAAAGGAATCTATTGAGCCAGATTATGCTGTTAGTCACCCTGATATCACTTAGAGGGAATTTCCTAGTATTATCATTCTTAAATGATTCTATGATCTTTTGTTTTGCGTACTCTATGGTATACTCCTTTACCTGATCTCTGATCTCATCTTCAATATGAGGATATGTATACTTATGCATTTCAAATAGTTTATCAATAGTGGCTTCCATGTCTTTTTTGAAGTCCTTCCACACTAGGCTCTTGTCCGGGATATGATTCAGACCTTGCATAAGCATTTTCCTCAGTTGTTTATTTTGAACTACCATACAGTCTGTAGTTCTGATGTGGCCTATACTTGGATCAACAAACTTCTTTAGTTGCGGAATAGAACAGGGGCAAACATCTTCACTATCTTGAGCAAAAATATAGTAAGGTTTGTAACAGAGGTCTCTCATATTTTCTGTATAACTCCATGCAAACATAGTATCACTCATGATTGCTTCCCAATTTCTCCTAGGCGCCTATCATCACTCTATGTATTATTTTGGGTATACATACCTTGTCCAGTATTTTGGATAAAAAGGTGCTATGTACAATCTTAAGGTTCTGTTTGGGGGAGACATCTTTAAGATGTAGTCTGCCCAACACATCTTTCTGTAAAAATTTGGATTTCTGAAACGAAAAACCAGTTAGTTCTACCATCCGATTAGTACATTAGTTCTACAAGAGTTCATAGCATTAGATGGATGTTTAAGGCTTTCCAGACTCTCTGAAATAGAGATCTGAAGTAGGATGTAATAAGCCACATGGCCTCGGATTCCCTCATAAATAATGAAGTATCCATTGGTGTTAGTGTCATCCAACTAGGATTAGACCCAACCTTTATTCATATATGTAATCATTTATTAACAATAGAAATAGCACATGCATGAAGACGTATATTTTCAAATAGAGCAAAACATACCTTATTTTTCATAAACTAGGGCTTGTACAGTGCTGCCCACTTCCATTTGATCTGGATTTTTGCTCCTTTTAGTAACAGAGTGTCCCACATTGCTGGGTGTCCCCAAAAGTTCTATATTGCTGCCCTCGGACAGTGTATTCATGCTGGGTATACCTGGTCTTATAGTGATTCTAGGTGGAGCATTAATATTAATGCTGCTCCCCTTTGATTTTGATCCCGAATTCTGCTTAGTTGACCTATAACTGTTTGAACTGGCTGTACCATACGTTTTCTTTAGAAAATCCACAAGTTTTACAGTCTTTTCACATACATCAGACATAGGTCCCTTTGGGTGTGTAATTTTAAGATCTGCCTTAGGGTCAGCTGCCTGAGTCATAGTCATGTCCACAAGCATCTTCCTAACATCTAAGTATGCAATAAATGCTGCCACCCCATTTTTCAATACAGTCTTAAGGCAGTTCCTGAATGCCACCATCTGTCCTGCAATAGACATATTAGGGTAGATGGAACTGAGGTTATTCAGCATAAACCAGATGGCTTGGTCGAACCATATCATACTTTCTCCGCATTGGTTTGGATTGTACTGATTACTCTGTTTATTCTTGATTTTGTCCTCACATATGCACTTGAAGTAAGGGCACATAGTCCGCCACATTCTTTTCAGAAAGAAATCATCCCTTACAATGTTGGTGTAAGCCATATGGCCTTTTTGGCACAGTATCATTTGATCACTTTTCATACACTTCTTATCAAAGAACCTGGTATTAACTTCAAGCTTAATTCTGGTTTTTTTCATCCTGACCATCTTGAAAGCCTCGGTTTTAGCATGGTTGACCTTTTCCTTGGATATATCCCCTAGGATGCACCATGCTTCTTCACTAATAGGAGCTAAAGCTCCAAAGTTTTTGGTGCGCTACAGAGCTTGGTTACACAGTAGCCCCTGACATTCAACTAATCTGCTAGGTATAATAGGGAATTTCAAGCAGTTATTCAGGTTAATTTTGAAATCCATTTCTTTATCAGGTGTATTCCCGGCTTCTTTGGGTTTAAGTACTGCCCTGTCTTCTTCAGTTAAAAGATCAGCACCAAAAATATCATCTGAGCTGTCAAGATCATTATTAGAGTTTTCAACACTGTTCATCCGTATCAGAGCCTCTTCTTTTCCATGGGAATTTTTTATGTCATTGGCATCTTCTAGAGCAGTCACCCCTATGATAAATTTTTTGTTGCATTCATCTTCTTCTTTGGTGCATTCATATATCTTTTGTGGTAGACTTTCATACAAATCAGATATAAAGGCCCATACCTCTTCTTCTTTGTCTGATAATTTGTTGATCTTTGGAAGTAGAAGTAGCCATTCACTGAATCCCAAATGTGTGATGTACCAAAATCTGTTACGGTAGATCTAATAGCCTCCCTTTCCAGAATAAGTTCATGCACCTTCATATTTCTAATACAAAAAGAGAATAGTTCGAACCCCAGATTCGGGCACTCAATTCTATTTTTATCATACCCTATGCCAATCAGCTGACTGTTCCAGGTAGGGGGTACAATCTCGAAATCCTCTTCATCATCATAATTATCCTGTAGAATAAACTTCTTTAGTATTTCGATATGTAAATTTTTCAGTAGTCCATGATCTTCAATTACTCTATCTGTATCCTATATTAATTATTTAGATCATTCCTTTTCATACAAAATCCCGGGACTAGTCCTGGGTTTTATCTAAAAGCTCAAACAAGTAGTAAACAGGTCAAAGACAACACTGGATGTACCAAATGTGATGAAGTGTCTAAAAAAAAGCCGGTCTGAACTATTTAATCATAGAACGAACATCCACCTCAGTCAATCCTTTGGTAGTATTATCATCCTATATCTGGACTGAGCAAATCCAGTATAGTATCTTAGGACCTGCCCATCTCTACGAAATATACCTATTTTTATAAATCTTAAGCCACATATTCCAATACTGTTACCATGTCTCCATTTATATCATGTTATTCATAAACATATTCAATGTCTTAATCCCATGTATACTCACCAATATGTCATACTGCAGCATCTTATTCATAGAAGATTAAATCTGGATCACAAGTACTGTTCAATCTCCGGACCCATTCAACCATTTTTAGCAGATATTTAAGCATAGTAGTCCTTTGTATATTACATAATCAGTTTGTTGACAACAATTGTTTCGTATGATATATTTAAAGGAATGCTATCCTCCTAAGATATAGGCCCATAGTCTACACCATGTATTGCTGATAAATAGTCAAAGAAGTATATCTAGCCTCTGGTTTTTACTTACTACTTAAAGCATATTAGGCCAAAGATCCATCACCAAGTATCCACATTCATCAATAAACTGTATCAGTGTCATGTAGGGTTATTCCATTTAATTTTCAGTGATAAGAATCTAGTTTTTATTTCAACCAGCCTTCATGCAAACTTCATTTTAATGGAACCCTCACTATATGATCTCCAAAACATTGTATATGGTTAACAAATGTTGACAAAGGTGCAACCTAGTATCATGATCTTAGATACTGCTCTAAATCACGGCTGATTCTTAAAATTTATCAACAAGCTTACCTCTGATTTTCCCAATGTGTAGAAACCAGTCACTCTCATATTGTGCCAGGATTTAAAAAAAAAAAAAACAGAAATTTCAATACCATTAATCAGCTTATAGCAGTAACAAGATTATTTACAGCAATCTGCCTTATTGCTTTACCATATTTTAAAGAGTCAAATCTATATGATCTCATAAAAAAGACTGAAGGTCATTTGTTGTTGAACAGCTTAAACAGCCTAGTTCGATGCAACAAATGTAGCAAATGTTAAACTTTCCCTACCCTGTTTTTTGCTAGATTAGCAATTTAATAAATAACTCCATACTAAAGCTGGCCTAGATACATTTTATGGATAACATATTTATACGCTTATAAGAAGTAACCAGAGTTGATATTCTTCCTATTTTCCTGTTAAAGTAGAGGTCTCGGTCAAACCAATGCATCTTCAAGTAAAGTCCTTACCCATCCATCCAGAAAAAACCTAAAGGACAAAAAGTGGACAATGGGAGGAAAACCCCGTACCTGCAGCCAATCAATACTCTGTTAGCAATAATCTTGGTAACAGGGCAAGGGCCAAAAGGTACAATGGGGTTTTCAGCTCTTCGCTGATCACCCATTGTCCTCTTTTGTCCCTTGGGTTAATAAAGGATGTATGAATAAGAATATGACAGATAAGAAAAAATAAAAAATACATGACCCTATGCACTTATAAACACGACAGATATTGGTATATTCCAAATATGAGTAAAAGGCATCACACGAGGTGATGTAACTGTTCTAAGAATCATGCATATGCATGTAATATAGTAGATATATGTCGTAAGTTAATGGCAGATAAATAACAGTAGATTTTTAGACACCTATTTTTACTAGATCCATATGGTTCAACAAAATACATGTCTGGTACTAAATAAACAGTTAGTTCTAGAGTTATCTAGACAGAAAAGATCAAAAAACCTGATTCAGTTCTAGATCATCATCGATATCTTGTGTTTCATCCACGTTTTGAGCAGACATAAACTCTCCTTGTCTCTTTCTTCCGTAAGCTCTAGGCCTTTTGAAAATTATCTCTGTCCTCTCTGTTGTATGGATTCCTATTCAGTCCGAAGCCTCCCCTAGAGCCTCTAGGTTCCATATTCAGGTCTTCGCTATCACTATATAAGCCACAGTCTTCAAAATCCCGTCTAAGGGCTTCGGAATTAAGCCATTCACTACCAGAGTCGGAAGACTCTTCTCCGTCAGTATTAGGGCTCATGGGCCGCGCCAAATATAACTTTAGGTTACTCTGCCTTATAAGGTTAATCAGAATCGGGATAGGTCAAATGACCTAGATATACATTTAGGTATATTAGAGTTGGAAATAAATCATCTCTCCAGCGAAATTCCAATTTAAACATATGTCCCTTATATTTTTGGACCACTAATATTACAAGTATCCTTAAATGGTATTTCCGCCCAGGTTTTCTATTAATGTAACTCAATACTTAGCTGCCAATGTTTATTTGTTAGTCTTACATTTTCTACACTGCTTCCCATACACCAACCATTCACACAAATGTGTCCACTGGGTGCATCTTACCATCCATCTGTACACTCCGGTACCATCAATAGATCTCACGTCTTAAATCAGCCACGTGTCTAACATGTATATGGGTTACCACCCTTATTATGCAATTACATTTGGACCCTCCATTATCACTATACACCATTCCCTGATACTCTTTAGGGGGGTTTATCATAAATTTCAAAAAAAAAAAAAAAAAAAAAAAACCTTTAAAATCTGTACAAACAGACTTTTACCATCCATGGACTTTTGCAAAGACCACTTCAAGCCAATTAGCAGTCTTAAAAGAAAACAGGTGCTTTTTCTTTTAAGCCAAGACTTGATTACATGTTAAACAATCATCTACATAAAGTCAATACAATAGTTTCTTTTTCAAGCCTCTTTTTAAGCCAAGACTTGATTACATGTTAAACAATCATCTCTACATAAAGTCAATACAATAGTTTCTTTTCGCCTTATGCATCAATGATTACATATCAAGAAGCAAAACCAAGAGCCAAGACAAAATATCAATGCTCATAAAAAATGCCATGTCTTTAGAGATAATCCAAAATGGTTTCTTATATAATAGATGTACAATGCAAAAAAAATTTTCGCAAACTCAATTACTTGCAAATGCAACTTACAAGATATCTTTTCAAATCAAGAATTGAAAATAATATTCATTTAATAGACACAATCTAAAAGGGATAGTTTTCATCCTTCATAATGTATTGAACCCATGTTTGTATCATGTGCCAAAGCCAAAGATAAGCCTTCCTTCCGAAAATGTCTCGCAAACTTTGCTCTGGCGCTTAAAAAGGAGAACAATGTTTTAGCATACGCCTTGCTAGTGCATGCAAGAATTTACAAGTGCGAAAGAATTGAAAGACTTATCTTAATGAACTTTATCTTGAGAAATTGTTCTCTCAACGAATCAGTTTCACCATAAAAAAGGAACAAACCAAAGGAGGTGGAGTTCCGGTTACCTGCAGCCAAACAGACATTGGTTAGCCTAAAGAGGGTAACAATGAGAGGGCCAACAGGTAAGCAATGGAACACCACGGTTTTATCACCCTTCACCGTGATCCGCTCAAAATGTGATACGAGTCAAGCTCAATTGAATTGTTACGTTTGTATCTTAACATGTCATAAATCAATAAACTGCATCAAAAATATGTAGGCCAGGTTATGACAATTATGTACGTCAAATATAAGACCACTAATAAACGTGGTATGTTCATACAAATGCTGCAAATAAGTTTATGTCAAGTTTATGTCAATCTTGGAAATGGAAATGGAGGCAGTAGCATAGCAAAACTAGAGTATGTGATAAAGTCAGCCATAACAGCATGTTTGAGGGTGGTAAATAAGTCAAATATATCCCAACAAGATATGTATAATGAAGCATTTGACATCATTTTCTTCTAAAAAGGCCACGACCATCTCATATTTTCAAAAGTAACTTTAATATGGATAGAGCATAGCTTAACTATCATATGTTTGAGAAAAAACCTTATTTCCATAATGTTTGTTGCTCTTGAGTCCAATCTATTGAAGAATGGGAGCCAAGATTAAACTGACCTGTATTGAAGACTCCGGTCCATACAGATCGAGTTGGTGTAGAGTGATCCACATTTGGTTGAAAAAGAACTTCAGATTCAATGTTGGCTTCCTCAAAAGGAAGCATTGTATGCATAAGGGAGACAATGGCAGTAAACATTTTCTGATGGCTCCATAGCGCACCTCCTCCGAGACCCGATGCGAGTTACCCTTAGCAAAATCAATCGTAGAGCACACAAGATCTAGCCCAAATCGAAATTGGCTTTAACCAACCAGAAAGCTTTGTAGAACCAGCTTTTGATGCAGAGAAACAAAAATTCTGATCATAGGCTCTACGAGATCAGATGTTAGAAATAGATGAGATAGATTTTGGCCAATCTCTCCCTCTTCAAATCGCTGAAAATGGCGCAGGCAGATTAGGGTTATGAATGGATACCCTAATACTTGTGAAAGAAATCTGAACGTCCATATTTTCCTGAATATATGGTAAAAATTGGTTGAAAACATAAGCAAAAATACATGGGTAAATAGATTGCTACTTTCCACGATATAAGCCCTTTGCAACAAGTTTGCATGTGAGCTAATTTGTTTTAATCACACTTGGCAATCATGCACATCAACATTGCATGTCATGCAATTTAACTTTTTCAAATGTAAAGAGGAAAAAAAAAAAAAAAAACCTCATCTACGTAAACATCCAATACCATGGAATGTGTAAAAAGTGGGTCCTAGTATAAGGTTCATGAAAAAAGTGCCTTACATGTATATGTCTTAGAAAGAAACATGTACGTAGAATGCACGTAGAATGTGTAGCAATGTACCTCAAATTGTTGTACTTCATAATAGCCTGACCAGAGTCCAAAGTACGTATCTCAATAAAAAAAAAAAAAAAAAAAAAAAAGTTTCTCCTTGTCCGCCCGCTTTTTGAACCCGTGACCTCCTACTTCCAACCCAACACTCTTTCCATCTTGCCAACTATCTTTATATAGCATATATCTCTTCTACAGCTTTGTTATACACATCTAATATTCTGTTTTGTCTGATTATTCTTTTCAGCAAAAGGTACATCATGGGATTGAACCCCTGACCTTCTCCACTCAAGCCAATACCTACCAATAAGCAACTTCTTTCTTGAAGTGATATAATGTTTTTTCTGGTATTTATAGTGCATCCATTCCATATCTAAATTAGAGGCGTGCCTTTGGTAAACCCACGTTGTGGAGGCAACAACTCCGCCGGAGCAAGCTCTTCCGCCATAGCCGCCGGAGCAAGCTCTTTCGCCATAGCCGCCGGAATAAGCAGTCTTGCCATAGCCATGGGAGTCGACCTCTCTCTCGCCATAGTCAACCGGATAATCAAGTAACCATATATAAAGTTAGTATCCCCCAGGAATAAACCACCAAATGACACGACATAATCTAGCAAGTACGGCCAACTTGTTATGACAACATCAACTCACTTGGTGGGACTAATTCCGGAATTTAATTAACAACGACAGGGCAACTCTCTAGAATAGCAAAGATGTGTTATATCCTTGGATATTCTTTAGGCTTACGATAATAATACCCGCTTATCTCCAAGCCTCGACTTTACAACTTTAATTATTTTTTTTTTCCTTTGGTAGATGCTTTGATAACACAATTTCTTCTTGGCCTTGCCATCATTCAATCTATACTACATTCATATGCTTTATTTTAGACCTTATTCGACGTTATATACGTAATATGTTATAGACATAACTATAATTAACGCTTGTCTCTCTCTAGTGTCTAAACCTTGCCTCATCTCAATTCCTGCACAAAGGATTTCTTTTTCGCCCAACCAACTAGGGACTCACGCCATGCAAAGACCCCCTCTAGACCATGGGTAGCTTTAATCCTACCACCCTCACTACTTCTTCTCAATGGTCGTGTTTCTTTTTATGGACCATTTTCCCGCACCACCTGCATCAACTCTCAGAATAATGTAGTGAGTGCTTGTGTTAGAACCCCACAATAATGTCAACACTTTTTGCCAAACTTCACCGCCTATATGGATGTGATTAATTATTCTGTGCCCACACGCCAAAGTGGACAGCAAGCCTACCCTCTTCTGGAGTTGTTCTCCGTACATTCCAATGCCACCCAACCATTGTTGATTACTCACCCCTTCTAGGGTACCTAGATAAGGTCCGAAAGCAAAATGTTTCCAACCATTATTTTAATACCTAAACGCCTTTAGGTTCTCGCGAAATGAACTTACATATTCCAAAGGATTATATGAATATCCCAAAGGACAAGCATTCACCCAAAGACCTCTCAAGATAGGCCTCCTCTATTCAGAGATCTTGTGTTCAAGTCTCCGGGGTCCGCCATATGTCCTCATGGACGCTTTACCAATATGGCATGACGATAAATGCTATCTACCTATCTATCTATTTAAAAAAAAGGTCCTTGGTGAACTCAATTCACCATGTTGTCCTAAGACATGGACGTCTTCTTCCCTAAGCCATACACCAAATCTTTAAAGAGTTTTTCGGCTCTTGCTGCCTTTCAAGCCACAGGTATACCTTTGCAGGTTAGCAAAGACTAACCTTCATGTTAGGAAATAACCTTTCTATCCAGATTGCTAAATATCATGCATCAGGGTCATTTATTCCTTCTCTTCTTCAATATGTTTTCTAAGTCTATGATCGATTTTTAGTATTCCGACCCTTACGTCTGCCACAGCGTATACAATTCACCCTTTTGTTGTGACCTTTATTCAGTAGAGTCACCAATCCAATTACTCTTTTACATATCCGTTAACCGTCTTGTAGCTTCTAAGCCGCTATTATATGCTCCTTCTGTTGTCAACCCACCTATCGTTGGGGGTTATGATTCAACATTTGTCCTACATCCTGGAAATGTTAGTCATTACATTTCTCTGTCATGATGTCATGCTGTTGTTCTGGCATTCCAAATGACTTAAGAGCGGGTGAGCCTTCGTATAAATCGTGAATTACCTGGAGTCATCAAGGTGCTTGCCTTGTATTTTGTGAGCCTTTCTACAATTACCTACGCTTAATATAACCCGGCTTGTAATCAATGTTCGAGTCCCAGATATGTTAACTTGCACCCCATGTAACCCATGGCGTCCTTCCTCCTACGATCCGTATGGATCATATGGGAAAGCTAGTCTTAGGTGTTTATGCAAGACACATTCAACATTTAGCGGTGTAACTATATTCGCTACTTATCCTGGAATTGTACTATTGTACTACTCAACCCCACTACCTTAAGCTTTATTCTATTGCCCGTTGACATTTATTTCAAGTGCCAACTACCACATCATACCCTAGCATGCAACGGATTGACGGTCCTTTGCACATTTCGAACGTGTCTCCGCACCCTTCATCAAGAACTTTAGGATACGCCGTTTTTCTCTCCTTGTGTCGCCACCTAGATTACCTCTCTAAGATGTTTATCGTATGTGTACTTGGTATGTACATAATAAACATATCTTCACATCCCACAATGCTAGAGCTCTGGTCTAACTTAGCTAAACTATAACCGTGGTAGTTCTTCCAAACAAAACCATTGCCTATGTACCTTTATGATGTGGCTTCGCCACCTATTTTCCCAAATGGACAGGGGCCGACTTTATGTTGGACTTTTATATGCTGCCTATAATTTGATAGGGTCTTTACTTATTTCAACCATTCCTTTAGTGCCTGATGGTACTTTAACCCCGTACATAACCTATGGTTTTCCCCACGGGATTATGCTATAATTCAGAAAGCTACTACCCCACATGGGGAGCTTTCTAAAGGCTTCTTTCGTTAAGGATCCTTTGGGTCCTCCATACCAACCATGCTTAGTCACAATTAACCTATTTTTTCTTAAGTTATCTTGTGAACTTCAGTTTTTTGATCAGCTTCAAATGCTGTCGTCTTTGGCCGCATCAAAACCTCCTGGTCTGTTCATAGGAAAACCGTCATATGGTCATCCGATTCCTTACCCTCTTAAGCGTTTCAAACTCATAATCTCTAACGGGTCTATGCCTCAAGGCAACGGATCCTCCACCTTCTACTTCAGTACCTATAATTGTTCCCCCGCAAGTAGGGTAACTCTTAGGATATATGGACTACTGGTCTATATAATCTCACTCCTCGTAATCTATACACCTCGTCTTGATTTTTTTTATCGGGACTTAGAGTTCCTATGTATTGCCTCTTCTCGGTTACCCCTAAAGGTATACTCGCCAAAGTCATCGTACTCCTTCTTATCTTCCATCAGGGGATGCGATATTCTTATACATCTTTTCACTCCCAAAACCAAATAAATGCTCTTAGCTTATAACGTTGAGTAGTTAAACTCTCATTATCGGTTATTCCAATACCGTTCCAACCATCCTCGGGATGTTTTTCAATGTAACATCACCGTATATGCTAGACTTACTCTAGCTATTCTCACTGATTTAAACTTTTCTCATCTTCTTTAGTACGACGTATCTAAGATAGTCAACTCCAACCATTGGGTTAACTTGAATGCTTATCTCTGGTAAAGCATACCTAACCCAATATCTCGTATATAAACATATCATTACGCTCATTCTTTAAACCTTGTCAAGTAATATTTCCCTCCCCTTGTACGAATATTCTATTATCTTTTAATATGATATATACATTTGAATATCACAATTAACATCCTCGATATGATCACCACTATAGTATTTGATACTACTAAATCCTTCCTACACCCAAGACCGCTACGTTGTTATTATATGATATAGTAACATGTGTGCACCAACCCTAAGTCTAGACTCCTATGTAACTTGTTGACATAGGCATCTAGCTATATTCATACTTGCGGCCAACTTATTTCCTCAACTTGGTTATCTAGTACCATAGACATGTTGTGGTTTTGACACCACACCTTCTAGACTCTCTAGCCTTACTTTGCCTTCGTCCTCAAGCTCCAGTCATAACTTCCACAGGGGCAAATGCCAACCTAAGTTCCTTGTGGACATGTTTGACCTCTAGTATAAGAACTCTTATCTTCATTACTTCCGTATTCATATGGAATGTGAACTAAAAGTTCTAGTATATATCCTATCTTCTTTTAGTTATGTTTTACTATTAAATGCTCCTAGTACACATATATCAACGTAGAGTTACTCCTCGGGATACACACACGATACCAAGTCCAGAGCACATCCTCCTTGGTGAGAAGTTCCTAGGGCACCTACCTTGTTCATACTCCAGACTTTGGTCTATTCAAAGTGTCCTCCAAATTCTATATTTTGAAAACGTTGTTTACAACAACGCCAAGCTCCTCTTGGACTTAACATACCTTGCAGCTTTTTAGATGATTAAGCTTGCCGCCTACCAATTGTTGTCTTCTTGACCTTGTGTGGAAACTACGTTTCCACACTAGTGTCCGATGCGTTATCTGGCATCTCGATGCTCCCAGTAGACATCAGATGTGTCCATTTCCTTAATTTATATCCTACATAATCGTCATGCAATTGATCGGCGTCATTAAGCGTATCCAAGTGACTATGTCGTCATCTTAATCATGCACACGCTTGCATTGTTATTGCACACCTCGGGAACATCAATCTCCTTCTATTTAAACATAACGATGCGTAATTTTATAACTGTAGTTTATGGATCCGCATCCTCATACGATATTATTCTCTACCTTTCCGCGAATAAAATGTTGGCCCACACTTCTAAAGTGGTTTCCCTCTCACGAGCTGGGTACTCATAATCCAGTTTCCACCTTAGTATAGTACCTCCTTAACATGGTCTATAGTAGATAATCATAAACCACTTCTCCATCAGATATATGGTGCTATATCCAGTCTCCTTCTACATTGCATAGCAATCTACATGCCGCATAATAACTCAATCCTCGTAATTATTAGGTCCAGTATTTCACTTAGATGACAAACATCGTCAAACCAATTTCTCGGTAACCATCCAAAATAAGGGTACTTTTAACACTCCTTATTCCCAACATTCAAAGACTTCTACTTCTTGAATACGAGCCCGGACTGTTTGGTCCATCGCCATATAATGTGCGGGGCGGACCGGGCATGCTTTCGATGCTTCCGCCATGGACACCATAGTCGCAACTGGCCTTCTGTGATACAGGACGATTGCATAGCCATAACACCGGGGATACCAATCCCCAATTACGTCGAATATATATGTCGGTTGTACCGTGTCTCAAAAAATATAGCAAAGTGCAGGATGTGTGATAAATTCTACGAAAATAGCAATAGGATAAATAAGTAATTCAAATGTAAGGATATCGGGACGTCTGGTAAATCTATAAACATAGCTAATGAATTAATATGTGTCCTCATATAACTGTAATCTATGCTAAAGATAGAGAGTGTAAGTGTGGAAACGTTAAACATAATCGAAAGGAGCAAGCTACTTAAAAAGAAAACATAATCAAATATAATAGAAGCAGATAAGTATGTATGTCTCATACAAACTGCTGAGGGGATAACGAGACTTAGATTAGGTTATAACAAGGTTATCAATAATAAATCATGAAGAACGTCTGTTTGTACTTAATATTAAAGTATATAGGTAAAACTACCCGATACAGTACAATATATAATTGTATTAAAGGATAGGTATAACTCATCTTGAGGGTAGGAACATCTGAAGTTCTTAAACCCAGAATAACAAAATAGGAAAACAAAATTTTGCTACAAAATTAAATTAAAAGGTGGCCATAATAAAATGAATTACAAAAATCAAAGAATATAATACACATATACACAGAAGTTAATATGATTAGAATGACTTTCTACTAAACAGTGCGAGATTAATAACTCCGTATTATAATATAAGAACAAATAGAACATGCTTATATCTATACCTGTCTATAATATATAATCAGTTACACGTATGTATAAAAAGAAACCACAAATGAAACGGTGGGACTTCCACAAACCTTTTTTCGTCTTAACCCATGATCATGTCTGATCTATACATAATCTCACGCTACCTCTTTAAGGAGGGGAGACTTCCTTCCACTATATGATGTGTTGCCCTGCAACAACAGTAATCTTGATGCTGAGGACAGCATCATTTTTAAGGTGGGGAGAATGTGACGTTCCAAGTATTTATACGGTATACGTATAAATATATTGACACGTCACCCAGTATAGATACGCCACCATGGGGTATGGTAACCTAGGGGGTTAACCTAAAAGGGATTAAATTAGCTATGCTAATTTAATTATTAAGGATAATAACCTATAATTTAGGGATTAATATTACAAAGGGGTAATTAAGCCAATTATGGTTTGGGAAAGCCACACGGCCAAACTCGATTGGCCAGCATGGTGGATGCTAATTTGAACCATCAAGGTGGATCACCACCCCCCATATCAGCCATAATCGACCAAGAGGAGCTTGAGCGCCACCTTTTAGGAGCTGAGCGCCTGACAAGCTGAGCGCCACCTTTGAGGAGCTGAGCGCCACCTTTGAGGGGGCCTTTGACAAAGCCGAAAGCCACCTCTGGCCAAGCTGAGCGCCACCTTTGCCAAACCGCGCACATGTGTAGCGGTTGAGCGTCAAGTCCTGGAAGATGGAAGCACCAAATGACAGCGGTTATAGCGGGAATTGGTTGGTGGCTAGTATGGGCTGATATTCTAGGGTAGGCCCCCTGTTGGGCACTTGTTGTCTTGTTAAATGTCTGTTCTCTCTGTGCTTTACTTGTAGGAACTAACCCTTGATTGTAAAGGTAAGTTCTCTTTATATTCTGATTCTGGGTTTGCTCTTAAAGGATGGATTGATAGTTCTTTGCATAGTATTACTCTGGAAATGGGGGAAATAAGGGGGGTAGAGACCTCGAGCCATGATAGTAGGATGCTCTAGGTAGATCCCCAGTACTTCCCATTAGATGCGCGCTGTGTACAAGAGACCAGGGTCATAGATGCTATGGTAGTGCAGCACCGCAGAGAAGGGACGCAAAGGTGAAGTGGGGGTGGGGTCTTGCATAAAAAGGCTCCCGAGACTCCCTCTGGTGGGCTAGGCGATGGCTGCCGTCCGTTAGAGGGGCAGCGTATGGGTCCGACACTCCCGGGTGTAGAGGTGTGATCCGTATGGAGCATCTTGCACTTTAGTGGATTTAGGGTGAGTAAATTAAGTGCGATCGCGGGTCGCTGATGCGGCACGTATTCTCTAGCTCACCCATGGAACCCAATTTGTGATCCTGGAAGGGGCGCTTCCACGACCTGCCTCATCGGACCGGGCGTCATGAACCCTATAGTAGGCTCAAAGGGTGATACCTTGAGTGCGTCTCCGGAAGGCTATAGCGAAGTTATAGCGTGGATCGACCCATCTGCAAAGTGTGTACGAGGAGGCGGATGGAGTGGACAACCCTAGCCGATGTTCTATGCCGACCAATGCGGGTTATAACTCGTCTGTGATCTCTTGAGACCGAAGCCAGTCACCATCCTCACCAGTCTCGAACGAGGGTAGAACTTTGGGGTTTGGGTGTTTCATAGGTTTAGATGCATATTCTTTGCCGTTGGTATTTGGATGGATCGCCACCCTTCGTGGTGGTTATTTATATATGATTTATGTTGTGTGCTAACCCTTGTATTCATGCTTCGCGACGTAGGAGTCCATCGGCGTGGTTTATCGATGACACCTCCGTGTCCTTCACTCGAGCATCTCGGCATCTTCAGATGGCCGGTCGGGGCGGAGGCCACGCTCATGGCGAGATGGTTTGCCATGGGAGGAAAAGTCCCCGTATGTATACGGCCGGTGATATATATTTCGGGGCGTCACACATGCATCGCGGCGCTTGTCGCGTTCCTGGTTGGGGTTTTATTTTTTAGGCCGGTTACGCATCAGCGTCTCGCCGGCTTCCTCTTCTCTCAGCAGATACCTTATTCTCTTTGAACCCACCCTCCCCCTTCTTTGTTTATTGTATTGTGCACAAATTTACATTTATCATGTTTTTCTTCCACCCATTGGGTGATGCTTTCCACCCCTTGGGTGATGCTATTCTCTGGTATGTTTGTGTTGTCTCGTTTGTTGTGTTGGTGATGTGCGGTCACAGGGGCGGCGGCATCGTTTCGACTTCTCCATGCGGGGGGTTTTGGGGCGATTTCTATGCCTTCGTTTGTCCAAGCCCCTTGCAGAAGGCTTATCACTAGGTTTTCCTCGAAAACCCGAAGAAAGCGGGGTTTTTAATCCCGTGATAAGCTTTAAATAGTACATCGACCACTCATCTATTAGCATTGTATTTTTTGGGGTCCAAATGATATAATTGGATTTTCCTTTATTTTTTAAATTATGGGTAGTTCGCATGTGTCGCTACCCACCATCCCCACCCATTGTAGAAAATCTGCTGAGATGAATGGGGTCAAAGCATGGAGCTGGGGGGCATTTTTGCGCCAGCCAAGCACCCCCTAAGCACCTAATGCGGGAAATTTTACTTATTTTTATCTTTTTTTCTATAACTCCGATGAAGCTGAAATTTTGTATTTAAAGGCGTAATATGAATGCGTTTCAGGGAAAAATATCAAAAAAATAAAAGAAAAATATTTTTTAAAAATACAAAGAAAATAGCTCCGGAAAGCACCCCCTAAGCACCATGTGTCGCTCACACAAAAAGTGTCCCCCACCTCCATGCTTTGACCCAATGAGAAGCCTATCTATGGGCGGTTTGTTGGTTTCATGCGAGCCCCATCCTAGAATGATGCAAAATCACTTTCTCATCCTTCCATGTTAATCTGGAAACTACTATTCTTCTTTCCTTATTAGCTCCAGCTGGGTTTTTAATATTTTCGGCATTTGTTTCAGGTGGCTATTCATTCTTATTCGTATTAATCTCTTTCACATCCATGTAATCAGCATCATTCTTCTCTGCTTGAGGTTCTTGGTCATAGGGTTCCCCAGCAGTAGCTTCATGAGAAATCTGAAAATTAGAAGAAAGGTTGAGGAAAACATAGTAATATGTAGCATAATAACAGGGGGTTTTCTTTGTGTTTTTGTACGCTTTTCACAAAGGTTTTCCTAAGATTTCATGGCGTATTCGAATGGATGTACTAATGCGTACATCTAGAGTGCAGTCGTTGATCCAAGAGCTCACAACAAAAGCCCTCTTTTTATTTTAGAGGCTGAACATGCAAGCCTCGTGGATAGCATTTTAGGGCAAAGAATGATAGCATTTTAGGGCAAAGAATGGCGCAATGGCAGAATGGTTTAGGGGATCTAAGAATCCTATTCTTTTCAAATCCGGCAAGAGTTCCATATAGTTGGAAAAAATTGTGGTAGATCCAAGAGCACCTTGAAATGGAAGTGAAAAAAATGGTCGTGGTACTGTTGGTGGCTGGAGCACTTCGAATGGCACTTAGAGCTGATAATCCATGGCAATTTCTATAGCTGCTACTTTAAACATTGCTAAGGCAGAGATTTTGGGCACTATTCTGGCGAAGACAGATAAGAAGTGTAGCAACAAAGAGATCGGATCAAGGCGTTATGGCTTTGAAAAAATAAATTAGAAGTTCAAACCAATCCAAATTCCTGTTATGGGTTGGCCTTTACAATGCAACGGGGCACATGTTGGCTTGATTATGTAAGCCGAAGAGTCTTGCAAGCCAATGGACAAAAAGGATCATCTTCAAAGGTTCCTTCGGCCGCAAAATATGGATATCTGTTGCGTCAGAGTTGCATCGCCCACAGTTTACCTAAAAGGCAAACACATTCATGCTCACGTCGTTCGTAGTGGCCTTGTGAAAGATATGTTTGTGGAAAATCATTTGGTTATGATGTATGGCAAATGTGGAGATATGCATGAAGCAAATATGGTGTTTGGTGAACCGAGCCAACGTTTTTTCTGGACAATTATGTTGGGGATTTATTGTCGATATGGGCTTGCCGGGGATGCGGTTGAACTTTTCCATCAAATGCGGCTTGATGAGGTGATCCCGGATAAGCCCCGCATTTGGGACCATTTTGATGCATGCGAGATTTGGGAGTCTTGCAAAAAGCAAAAGTTTTTCCATGCTTACATTATAATTAGTGACTTTGACTCTTATGAAATTGTTGGGAATGCAATCCTCAATATGTATAGCAAATTAGGTGTTCTCGAATACGTGAAAAAGCTTTTTGTAGAATGCAAAATAAGAACATAGTTTCGTGGACCTCAATGATTGTATTTTATTCTCAAACCGGGGATGGCAGGAAAGCATTATCATACTTTCACGAAATGCACCGGAAGGCATCTTGCCGCAACAAAGGTAACCTATTCCAAAGTGGTGGAAGCATGCATTTCCGAAGAGGCATTGGCACAAGGCAAACGTATACACTCCTGCATTAGAAAGTCCGCCTTGATTCGTATTGTTCTAGCAACCGCCCTTATGAACTTGTACAACATATGTGGATGGTCGAAAGAAGGTCACGCAATTTTTGATAAAATGCGAGGGAGAATCGGTTTCATGGAATTCAATCCTATCATCGTTTTGGCAAAGGAAATCCCAAGGAGACACTCCATATTTTACCCCGAGATGGAGGCGAAGGTCTTATGGCAAATAATGTCACCGTGTCATTATCGCTGGCATGTTCGCAAACACGTAAGTCTTGTCGGGGACAAAGTGGACTTCATTCTTATGCTATATGCGAAACTTGGATTCGAATATGCTTGTTGAAAATGCTCTTATTGACTCATATGGGAAATGTGCCATATATGAGGGATACATATCGTTACTCTCCATTCTTTGGCAATAATATTGCTTCCAAATGAATGGTGGCATCGATCCTGGAAAGCTTCTTTTCTCATCACCGGTATGTACTTACTCAACAAATATTTTCCTAGGTTTCTTCCATAGATTTAAGACAAACAGTGTGGTGACATAATGCAGACCTATTGGTGGGCAATTTTATTTATGCCTTGCTGAAGTTACATGGCATGAAAGAAAAGCAATACCTGTTATCTTATCTGCAGTAGCATGGCTTTTCAATCCATTCACACAAGAGGCAACTGTGAAGCCATTGTGTATTGGACAAAATATATTCCATGCTTCTTGAACCGTCAGGTTATTACTTTGCTTTCTACTCTGGGAGTACATGATGATGTTTTTATGCAGCCCAATGGGGATGGCTGGAGAATATATTCAGTCATTTGTTAAAACTATGGATTATACATATATACATACTTGGTTCCAATTTTGTTGTGCTTCATATTTACATTTCACAATAGGAAGCCTTCTCATTTTCAAGTAGCTCTTCTAGCAAATCGGAACTAAAAGCACAAGCCCCAAGTAATGACAAATATCGTTGCCATTAGTTTTACTAAATTGCTGTTTATACGAGTAGGTTGTTTAACGATTTAGGCCCTTAAAGTTTATCTACGTTTGCTTTTGTTAGGGCCCGAAGGGCCCAATTTTTTTTTTAATATAGCAATCAACACACAACTACCATTAACATTATTAACACAAACCATTGCATTTAACAAATTTAAATTAAAATCCCCCTTAAACCCCCTTTGGTTTGGGTGCATATTCACACGGGGGGTTACGTAGGGCAGCGAGAGCCTCATCAAAGCCCGGGACAGGGCACTCCATAGAGATATCCCGGAAGCAACACTGTTCTGGGATTTCAACAGGTTGGTGAGGAAGTTCGACCATCTCCTCCCTGTCTCTGAGGAGAGAGATGGATGTGGAAGTATTGGTGCAACAAGTGGAAGGCTTAACAGAAGCCGAGTTTAATGCGCAGATTGCAGATATAGTCCTCCATAGAGCTGCAACTATTGGCATTAAATTTGTTTTGAGCCATTTCCTAATCCTGAAACCTGGGCAAAAAGACTTGTTAGAGAGTCTAGATTACATTGTACAGGACCCATCATTCAGGAATGCTGGAGGCCAAAATGAACAGCCTACTGATGATCACAAACCTGGATCCAGATAGACTAGATTACATTGTACAGAGGACAGTAATTATTGATCCTACACCACTGCTACCAGTCTTACCAGAATAGCTTTTATAAAGCTCAGTTGTATATATTTTTTGAAATAAAAAACATTTTTACTTTCACAATTGTTTTTTTTTTTTAAGGACGAATGTCAACTGTGGTTAGGTTATTTTTGGTTTTTTGTTCTTCTCGCGCTGGGCGCGAGTCTTTTCTTCTCGCGTTGATTTGCTATACATATTACATTTAGTTAATTAACCCAAAAAACTACTACAGAGTCACTTCAAATCATGCTTGGATGTAGGCGACTTTTTATTCAACAAGGAAAAACCATGGCAGTTACAAAAGAAGAGGACAATTCTTTCACCAATCAGGCTCATCATGAGCAGGTGGCACGGTCACTCTCTTAACTTCATAAACACCATGCTCTGGAACCCATACAAGGTGGATGACAACCTTATATGTATCAGGATAACTTCTAGCAGAGGCCATTGCAACTCCCTGCAACCTAGGATTGAGTTCTAAGCCCCTCTGCTGGCATCTATAAATTTCAGAATAGTTCATGGAGCAAATGATGGAATCCACATATTCTGGGGCCGGTGGCAAGGTAGATTGACAATTGCAATTAGAACAAGATGTGATCGGATTGCGGGACATGAGTAATGCGTTGCCACTGAAAGGAACTCATATTTATAGCACGAGCAATACAATAGCAGCATTATTGTGTAGACATACGAGTATGCATGTGAGTAGCACATGAATAGATGACACGTGAAATATGTTACAATAGCTACAGTAAAGAGCAACAGTGCTACAGTAAAATTTTCAGTACATACCTCTTTGAGTAGTGTTGTTGGCCAAGCCAAGAAACTCGCTACTGATTCTCCAAGGGTTTCTCCTCCTGCATGTGGTCTTTGTAATAAATGAGTGGCAGCAAAGCAGTTTGTTAATCTAATTCTAATATAATCAGGTCCCAAGGGCACTCCATGGCATGCTGTAGTTGGTGCCATGTTATCAACAATGCTCTTGCCAATGACATCTTTCCTATTTTCTGCTAACAAGAAGAATGCTTCTCCAATGGAAAATTTCATCTTGATTGCTCATTTCCTCGACCTACAAAGCTTTGTTAATTAAGTTACACAAGTCATGGCGCCTCAATCCACTCACTTGATAGCAGAACTACCTGAGATTCGGCAGCCTGATCCAGCGCTTCAGCAAGATTCTTTCTTGGCGACATCCCAAATTCGAATTAAAACACTGTAATGAAAACACAATTCTTGTGTTTCTTTAGGCGCATTAGAGAAACACAAATTCTATGATCCAATGCGAGGCCAAGAACACAAATTAAATGGCGGGCATTTTTAAAATAGACGGTTAGTACAGGCCAATGATTGAAAAGTAGCTGGGGAAATGGATATTTGCGGGCGGCGGGATAGAAGATTTTAAATTTTAAATTGCGGGTGGGATTAATTTTCTTGTTTTCTTAAACAATGATAAGGGTAGTACACGGTTTCAATGGCGGGCGTCTATTCATGAATTATTTGTACGACCCATGTAATAATCACATTTTCTAATTTCAATCTAATTTGAATCTCATTTTTTCATTCCTAATTTCTTCCAGAAGTTTTGCTTCGACTGCCTTCCGAAACCGACGCATTCTTCTTGAGCGATCTCTCAAGCGATCCAAATTTCTCTAACGCTACCTGTATTCCGAGCTATCCTATTTCATTTTCGGCCTATTTACAACAATTTCGACTCGATTTGAGCTTCTCGAGCTTCTCGAGATTCACCCGAGCTTCTCGAGAACAGAGTTCAATTTTCTAGAGCTTCAAGCACTTCGATATGGCAACTAAAGGTTAGTATGTTCGAGTTCTTAATAGACGAAGAGCTCTGTGACTCTATTTTTATTAGGTTTTAGAAACTTTCTGCTTGGTGCTTAATTTTATTAATAGATTTAGAAACTCTGAGACTCTTTGATTAACTCTGTCACTCTGTAACCTAAATTTGATTAGATTACTGTTACCCTGCATCTCTGCTACTTGGCTTGTATTTGTTTGCAGCTTAGTCTTTGTTTGATTATGTGTTCAGGGTTTTCTGCTTAGTCTTAAGTGAATCTGCAATGCTCTGTGATTATAATTCCTAGTTACGCTTCCTTGTGCTATAATTTTCTTTTTTTATGAAGCATACTCTCTTTAATTTGTTCTTATGATTAAGCCTTCTGTGGAGTGCCGTCGGTCTATGGATTTCTCGCGCTTAGCGCGAGAAGTTCAGATTCTATTGCTCTTAGTAAGCGTAAGAGTAGGGTTGTCGAGGTCATAGTCGAGGTCAACCCTATGCGAGGACGGTAAGAGAGATGGAATGTGAATTCTTGCGCTACATGCAAGAGGTCACATTCTATCTATCTTACCGTAATAGATCCTTCGACTCGCGCTACGCGCGAATCCTAAAAAATTGCTCTCAGAATTTATAGACTTCAGATGTTGGTGCAAGTTGCTTACTTAACACAGAAATACTTCAGCAATGTCTAACTTGATTATTTATTTTAAAGCTTCCAAAAGAGCAATGTTACATCAACTTCTGCACCATCAAAGAAACCCAGAAAGGACCCCAAGGTAGTACAAGAAGAGACTGAGGAGATAGATCAAACTCTTGACATAAAGCTAATTGATGACGACAGAGTCATAAGATGCGAGCTAAGTCAGGACTTGCCAGAGATAGTTTTGTTGAGGGGTCTAAATGGTATGTTACTGTGAGCAGGGCAGGCTCAAAGTATGACGTGGTCCTACATTCAAGGGAGAACAAAGACGCGGCCTTCAAAAAAGTAGGGTTGATCCTTTCATGCGAGGAACTAGATGACCACATCTGTGTCTTCATAATAGAGAAGACCGTAAAGAAGAATCTCAACATTTCAAAATACGATGAATTCAGGCCAGATAAGACAGCAGACGGTGTTACAAAGTATGGCTGGCCCATTGAAGGCTCACACCATACAGTTCATTCTGTATGTGAAGGAGTATCTGCAGTCCGACGAAGTTTGCAGAAGAAACCATCTTCAAGCTTCTACATATCTGGTTTTGGTGGTAGTGGCGATGCACTTGAGTCAGAAACTTTGCCCTTAGTACCTTTGCCAAAGCTAGTGAAGGAAACGGATATTGAAAAGAAATCAAGGGTTGATGATGTAGACAAGCTTATGAAATTCAAGCAATGGTATCCACTTGGTTTGGATGTCACAAAAAGGATAGCTATTGACAAGCTGATAAGATCTCCTAGAGCATCTTTCATATCTAGGATCTTTGATCCCAAACATGCCCTGAGGATACAGAAGTCCATGGTTGAATATCCCACCACAGTACCAAATCCTGCTGATGTTCTACCATGGGACTCAGTCAATGACAAATCATACCCATGGAATGTATGGGATGACCTAAGGAAGAGCGACACGGTGCGCTACATTGTCATTGACGGGCAGCACTCAGTTGAGGCAGCGACGGCGCTTATATAGAAAATGGATAAGATAGGTGCCAAGGAGTACAGGGAGCACTTCAGTTACAGGCAATGTCGAATTCTTAGTCATTACACGCCTCAACTTGCACTGACTACAATAAGTGCATACTTGAACACAATTGCAAGGGTGGTACAATACAACTCGTAAGTGCCTTTGTTTCTTATTAAGCTTAGTCACGCAACGCGACGAAGCTTTTTACTTTCTCTTCGGCATGCTCGCGCTACGCGCGAAATGGAGATCTATATGGTACTAACTTATGGTTTCATATTCTTATCTCAGACCATATCCCATGCAATTGAGGCAAGCTAGAAATCAATCGATTGAGCTTGGCCGTCCAATTTCAAAGAAAGAAGCAGGGGGAGAAGAAAGACAACTCTTACAAGGAAATGATTAAGATGATCAGCAAGGTCATCACACAAAAGAAGAAGGATGTTGCAGAGGAGGAAGAGGAAACTGGCGCCCAGAAGAAGAAGTCCAAGGAAGGCCCATCAGATTCCTAAAACATAGTGTTCAGTCCTTATCATGTGTGGGACAAATAGAATGAGGTGTGGAACAAGTGGACAGCAGGAGAGCTTGTAGGAAAAGCAGGGAAACTTGAGAAAGGATCCCTTGAAGATTTTACAGTTACAGACTTGAGGAGTGCACAGGGGTTAAGGAAAGAAGAAATTCTCAAGATGCTCCAGTCTGTTATAGATGGACAAGTCTTCGTGAAGAAGGTATCAAAAATCAAAGAGGTACCATCCTTTCCAGAGGCCTGCAAGCCCATGAAAGACCTCCGTGTCATGAGGGAGGCCATCTCAAAGGAGCTCTTTGAGATGCTTGGAATACAAACCTATCTGAGCAAGGTATATTGGACATGATGAAATTAGCAGATGAAGACCTGCTGTTGGGGTGGTCACCACTCACCACATTCACCACTCACCACACTCACCACTATTGAGAGGGTATGGGAGATTGTATACCGTATATGGGGGGATGTACGCGCATGCACGCGTGCAGGATATTTGCACGTATGCATTGTGGGCATTATGATTACTGTATTATCTGAGCAGAGAGAAGAACAGAGAGAGACGGTGTATTGGGAGAGAGGATTTTTGCTTGATCTAGCTATGGAGATGATGATTCTTTGTGTTGTGCATTGCCTTGTTCTGATAGATTGAGCTGGGATTGTTGGGTTTTTCATCCTTCTTGCAAGGTTAGAGTTCAGGCTCTAACAATTTGGTGACCACGGTGCTCGACAGACCATTGATCGGCAAGAATTTCCATTGGAAAAGGAATTGTTACCATTAGTATTGGTGTTCGCTTTCAGAAAGAACCAACACCATTGAGAAAGGAGCAATTTCTTGTGTGAAGGGAATTTTGTCAGAATTGATTTGTGGAGTAGAATTTGACAAGGGGAGCATAGTTTTATGCCCAAGAGAAGTAAGAAGGACATCCCACCAAGCTCTATCGTAACAAGAAGGGGGCCGGTGAGTCAATCTTTGGGCTCAAAATTGCATCAAGATTCAATTTCGTTTTCAGATTTGGGAGCGCATCTGGGGTCTAATTCTCGCATCCGGAGGTTTTGATTCCATTTACCGATCTAGAAGGTAATCCAATTTCGTTTTTCAAATTGAAGGGAGATTCAATTTCGTTTTTTCCAATTTCAAGAAACCCAAGAAGAGGCAGAGATGGTCAGATTACCACCTATGGTATGGGGTTTTCAGACATGGGGATTCCAAAGTTTGATGATCCGGTGGATCGGGATCCTTTGAAGCATATTGTGAAGTTTGAGAGGTATTGCCCGCAATGTAAGTTACCAACCGCTGATTACTTGCTTTGGTTTCATAGTTCTTTTGCAAGATTCAAAGGAGGAATGGGCACAAACTCAGGCCAGATACCATGACATATCAGAATTAAAGGAAGCTTTCATTGCTAATTATCAAGAAGTTCATGGTAAGGATAAGACTATGGAAAGGTGGACCAATTTCACAAAAAAGAAGATGAATCAATTAGAGAGTATAATCAGAGGTACATTAAGGGTTCTCAAAGCCGTGGTTCATTGGAAGATTGCAAGGAATGATGAAATGGATATCCAATGGTATGTGAAGGGGCTGAAACGAGCTATTGCTCATAAGGTGAAGGCCAAACAGCCTACAACCTTACTAGAGGCACAAAAGTATGCTCTCAAGGCTGAAGATAAGCTAGGATACATTCATGAAGTTGCTGCTCCAGAGCATAAAACAGAGGATATTGCAGCCAAGATTTCTAAGCTTACAATTGGTGAGAAGCCAAGGGAGGTTCAGTTTATTACTTGTGAGTATTGTGGGTCTATTAGACATTCTGATTCTACATGTAGATTGCTGAAATTCTGCTCAAGATGCCAAATAAAGGGCCATAATGATCAAGAATGTAGGGAGAAGAGATTCTTTGAGAGGGCCAATCCGGTATTTGCTGTTATGCAACAAGCACCACCTATTCCTATTCAACCAATGCAAGCATCACCTATCATACCACAAGTTCCAATGATGCCACAAGCTCCAATTGCCCAACAAGTTTCAATGGGTTCCACACCAATGGTGCAGCCAAAACAGGGATGGTATCCAAGTAAGGCTCATTTATATTGCAAGTTATGTGATAAATTCAAGCATGATGAGACTACTTGTTGGAAAATCCATGGGAAACCAGAATGGGCAACCAACAAGTATCCACCAAAGCAGACAAGTGTTTGAATCAAGACCTCTTCCCAATAATGATGTTCGCATTCAAGATGCAAAGTACATTGATAATCCTCAAGTTAAGGCTCTTATTGAGGAGCTTAAGAAGCAAGAGAAGGCAAAATCAGTAGTAAATTGTGGATTTGTTGAGGTAGACAGTGACCCATTTCAGCAAGAAGAAGAGATTGGAGAAGTAAATGCAGTTACAAGATCGCATAAGGTGGTTCAAGAACCAAGAGTAGTGCCAATTGCGGAGAAGACTAAGACCTCTTTTCCAAAGGCTTTGAAGGAACAAGCTTTGAAGGTGTCAGCACCTAAGAAGGTGCAATTCAATGTGCTGCCCACAGAACAGTTTCAGTCCATAGAAGAAAATCAGCCCATAGTGATGCCTCATATGATGGATGAGGAAATTCAAAATGAAGATGTGATCAACCAAGTTTTGGCCACTAAAGTCACACTTACTCTTGAGCAATTGATGCATTATTCTCCCAATTTGTTGCAAGAGTTAGGAGGAAGAACAAAATCAGAAATTTCAGTCCAACAAATCATATCAAATGATGCCGACAAGAGGAGAATGGAGCCACCAGCCCGGCAATCCAAGGATCCAGGGCCATTTCTTTGTGATGTGAGTATTAATGGATATCTAATCAAAGAGGCCAACATAGATACCGGCAGTGGAGTGAATGTAATGCCTTACCACATAATGCTTCAAGTTGGATTGAAAATGATGGAACCGACAACTATGATGCTCAAAGCATTCAATCAAATGAAGGTGCAGCCTATGGGAGTCATAAGAAATGTTTTATGCAAGGTTTATGAGGTGGAAGCAATCTTGGATTTCATGGTTTTGAAATTTCCAGAGAGTGTGCATGCTGAAACTTATACTTTGTTGCTGAGTCGTACATGGTTAGATGCCGTACAAGCTGAGACTTCATGGAGGAAGCGCGAAATGCACATCTTTCAAGGAGAACACAAGGTTACTATAGATCATCCTCTGAAATCAGCAAAAGGTACCTTTCTTTGCAATCCTTCTTTGAGCAGCCCGCAGTTAGAAATCAGCAAGGAGAATGCTATGGTGTCAGGGCAGCAAGGTCTTAGTTGTTTTCATGTCTTGGAAGTGGGTGACAGGGAAGATAAGACTTTGAACAAGTGGTTAAGAGGTACCCAAATTTCAGAAATATGTCATTTACAGCAGCAAGTTGCAGATAAGTATATCCAGAGACTTGAAAGTATTGGTGAAGATGAGTTACAAGAGACTCTTGTAAACATGCAGGAGGAGTCCATTCAAAGACCCATTGGTGAGACTTTATTTCAGCAAGGTATTGATCAAGATCCAGTAGAGATGTTGATTTTGACATCAAGCATGGATGGGGTAAACAGAAATCAGCCCACTATACAAGTACAAGCAGCTTGGTGGCATGCGCACATTCTGGAGGATGAGGTAAATCAGATCAGTCCATATTCACCACAGTCATTACAGTCACCACATGCACCAAATTCATCACAATCATCACATCCACCACATCCATTACAGTCACCACAGTCATCACACGCACCACATTCATCACTGTCACCACATTCACCACAATCACCACATTCACCACATTCGTCACCACACTCACCACCTTCATTACAGTCACCACATTCAGTCAAGAACATCAATATTTCTCAAGGAAATCAAGAAGAATTGGTTACTATTGGAGGAGATCTTACTCAAGAGGAGGAACGCGATTTGATATCTTTATTAAGAGAATTCAGGGACGTTTTGGCAAGAAATTACAAAGAATTGAAAGGCATTCCACCAGAGGTTGTGGTTCATACCATTGATTTGAAACAAGGATCAAAACCAGTCCAACAAGCTCAAAGGAGAATGAGTCCAGCAATAGAGGAGCAAGTAAAGGTTGAAGTCATGAAGCTTTTGGAGGCGGGATTTATTGTACCAGTGCCAAATTCAGATTGGATCAGTTCTATTGTACCAGTGAGAAAGCCAAATAACTCAATCCGAGTATGCATTGATTACAGGGATCTCAATAAAGCTACCAAAAGAGATCATTTTCCTACACCATTCATAGACACTTTATTGGATATTGTTGCAGGAAATCAGGCCTATTCTTTCTTGGATGGGTACTCAGGATATAATCAGATCCAAATCTATCCACCACATCAAGCAATGACCGCTTTTCGAACACCTTTTGGCATCTATGCTTACAAGGTACTACCTTTTGGCCTCACAAATGCTCCAGCCACATTTCAGAGAGCTATGACATATGCTTTTCATGATATTTTAGACTTTTTGAGAGTCTTTATAGATGACTTAACAGTGTTTTCAAATCCAAGAAGGGATCATTTGGATCATCTCAGAAAAGTTCTTGAAAGATGCCGATTGTATGGCATAAGTTTGAATCCTGTTAAATGTATTTTCTTCACTAGAGGAGGAAAACTATTGGGCAATTATGTTTCAGAAAAGGGATTACAAGTGGATCATGGTAAGATTGCAGCCTTGGAGAAGGTCAAACCACCTACAAATGTATCACAAGTGAGAAGTTTATATGGCCAACTCAGTTTTAGTAGGAGGTATTTGCACAATTTTGCTAAAGTAACCCAACCACTTGTGGATTGTATGAAGCCAGGGCAGAATTTTAGATGGAAGGAGGATGCTCAAGAAGCATTTGAATGGTGCCTTGGACAATTGAAAGAGAGAACTTTGCTGATTCCTCCAAGAATGAGTGAGCCATTTCATTTATTCTTTACAGTTTGGGAGCAAGCTTTGGCTGTCACACTATGTCAGAAAAATCAGCAAAAGCATTATGATGTGAATTACTATGCTAACAGGTTGTTAACTCCACAAGAGCAGAAATGGACTCATGTGGAGCATCTTGGGTTGGCATTGAAGTGGGCCTTGAACAAATTTAGGCATTATCTTCTTCCTTCACAATGGAATTCAGCAAATGTACAGTATGTTTACATTCATATGGATATGAACCCATTGCCATGCATTTACAACAAGACTGTCCAAGATCCTAAGTTTACAAGATGGGCTCTTATCATACAAGAATTTGAGTTGAAGTATGTTAAGATGGCTCAAGGAGCTCATAATCCAAGTGTCTATTTGAGTAGTGGTGCTGAAATAGAAGAGGAAACTGACCAGCCAGTAGCAGTTCCAGAGAATGGCGTATTACAAGGGTTCATTGAGACCGTGGATCTTTGGTATGCCAATATATACAGGTATTTACAAGAGCAGACTTATCCTTCATCATTTTCAAAGCAACAAAAGCATGCTCTTAGAGTACAAGCAGCTGGCTATGTGGTGCATGAAGCTATTCTTTATAAGAGGACTATGGAAGATCTCTTATTAAGGTGTGTTGCTGGTCAGCAAACTCATGATTTGTTGCAGCAAGCACATGATTGTCAGGGGCATTTTGCAGCCAGAACCACAGCTAGGAAGATCCTTCATTGGGGATATTATTGGCCAACTCTTTACAAGGATACTAGAGACTTTGTTAGCAAATGTGAGAAGTGTCAAAGGCATAAACAATTAACAGGCCACAATAATATGCCATTCCATCCTATTTTGAGCGTTGGTCCGTTTCATATGTGGGGATTGGACTACATTGGGCCTATCAATCCTCCATCTTCCAAAGGTCATAAGTATATCTTGGCAGCCACATGCATGTTTACGAAGTGGGTAGAAGCAATTCCAGCAAAGCATGCTACAGAAAATACCACAGTAAGCTTTCTTTATCATAATTTGATTTCTCGGTTTGGTGTTCCAACCATTCTTTTGTCTAATCGGGGAACTCATTTCATGGGAAAAGTAGTAGCTCAGTTAACAGAAAAGATTGGTGTTCAACATGTGCAAGCTTCTGCTTATTATCCACAGGGAAATGGACAAGCTGAGTCTACTAATAAAATTCTGAAAGCTATCTTGGCTAAAACAGTGAAGGATAATCAAAGAAATTGGCATGAAGCCTTAACAGGTGCCTTATGGAGCTTCAGGTGTACTTACAAGTTGGCTACAGGATTTACACCATTTGAATTAGTTTATGGAGTGCAAGCGGTGATGCCTATTCATTTGGACATTCCTTTATGTTCATTTGTGGAGCTACCTTATTATGAGAATTTGGGAGAAGTTCCAACTCCAAATCAAGTGCCTAATAGGATGGATGATTTGTTGCAATTGCAAGAGATGAGACAAGAAGCAGCAGACTTCAATATGAGGCATAAACAGAAAGTAAAGCTTATCAAAGACAAGTTACAGGTTGTCAATCCATTTGAGGAAGGGCAATTGGTGTTGTGCAGGACCACTAAGAAGCATCTATCCAAATTTCAAAGCCCATGGGAAGGCCCATTTCTGATTGATAAAGAGGTACCAGGTGGGGCTTTCTACTTGATGACTCCAGAAGGGGAATTGTTGCCTAATCCCAGAAATGGCAAGGATCTCAGGCCTTATTTTGAAAGAGAAGTGCTATTCTAAGGGATTCAAATTTGGCAGAGCTCCAATTACAGAGAATTTGTGGAGAATTTTTGGGTTACAGCAGGTCGTTTTTCTGTAAAAACAGATGGTGACAGTTCCATAATATACAATCTATCCTACATCAAAAGATGTGTTTCGGCGATACGAATCCAACAAGCTATGGTGCAGGTCAAACGGAGGTCTGGAACTCAAGATATCAGCTTTCAAAGTTTGCCCACGATTCTGAGGGCTCTGTTTCGTCACTGTCATTTTGGACCAGTTTGTTTGTATTAGTCATTTGGATTTGAGGAGGGTGTAAATGTGTCATTTGGGGACATGTCCCAAGGACCATACGAGTTTGTTTTGTTGTGGGTTCTCCGCCACGGAGTGGCATATTTTCCCACTGTGGTCGCCACTGTTGGGGTGGTCACCACTCACCACATTCACCACTCACCACACTCACCACTATTGAGAGGGTATGGGAGATTGTATACCGTATATGGGGGGATGTACGCGCATGCACGCGTGCAGGATATTTGCACGTATGCATTGTGGGCATTATGATTACTGTATTATCTGAGCAGAGAGAAGAACAGAGAGAGACGGTGTATTGGGAGAGAGGCATTAGAGGTAATTTGAGATCTCATTTTGTCCCATTAAGGGATGCTTAAAAAGCCACATCAGCTTTTTAAACTGTCCAATAAGAGAAGAGCTCCAGTGTATTTTATTCCAGTATTATGTGGCAGCAGTAATTAATGCAGTTCTAACTAACTTTTGCAGTGTCATTTTTCTACCATAACTTTTGATCAAAAACTCCGATTCGAACACTATTTGTGGCAATGGATTCGTCTCCTCAAGATCTTTCTAATGACAAACCATTGTTATATCTTTTGGGATGTAAATATATAAGAAAAGAGCAAAAAACCATATTTTTTAAGGTTAACACATATGGCTTGTATTGAAATACATCATAACCATATATCACTTGAAAGATCTTTTCATTCTGCATCTAATGCAACAAACGCCGCAGCATTTTCATGAGTAGATCAAAAGTTATAGGGAAAAAACGACCGCAATGAAGTTGTTAATGCTGCATTAATTGCAGTTTGATGTAGATTACTCATTCTATTGGAGGATTCTTATGGGGACAAAAGGAGATCTCAAGGGACGTATGCATTGTGGGCATTATGATTACTGTATTATCTGAGCAGAGAGAAGAACAGAGAGAGACGGTGTATTGGGAGAGAGGATTTTTGCTTGATCTAGCTATGGAGATGATGATTCTTTGTGTTGTGCATTGCCTTGTTCTGATAGATTGAGCTGGGATTGTTGGGTTTTTCATCCTTCTTGCAAGGTTAGAGTTCAGGCTCTAACACCTGCTCAGGTACTCGAAGTGGTCGCCTGGATTTATTCAAGCATATAAATCCAGGAACAAGGAAAAACCAGCCCATCTACCATCAAAGGTCCATATGGAGATGAGGTGCAGAGTCAGTGGGGACTTGGATATTCTTGAGACTGTATCAGAAACTTACATGGTGAAGTCCTGTCAGGGTTCTCTAGTTGTTGCCATCCAGACTATTCCAAAGACAGCTTCACTGTTCGTGGTGGACTGTCGAACATACCCTCAGGATATAGACTACTACATCTCTACGCTCTCAAATTGTCCAAAGATCTTGCAGGCCACCACTCAGAGAGAGGTCAATATGAGTGTGCGCCATGGGGTGCTGGTAGATGGGACGCCTGCTAAGAACAGCTATGTCACTGATGGCATAACAATGATCACTTACGTGATCGTAAATAAAGTAGAGGACGCGGTTTATGAGGCACACAAGTATGGTCGCCAAAAGCTTCCTGAGACGATACTCAGATTTACAGAGAAGGAGAGCTTGGATAATTACCTCTGGACCGATGAGCTTACCCCTAACCTGACCACTGAGGAATGTGAGAAGGAATTAGAGTACAAACAGGTTGGCCTGAAGGGAGGTGTAGTGAATAAGTACAGACTAAGCTCGAACTTGGCTTTCTACCTCGTGGATACATTTGTGCCCAAGGGAGGCTTAGTCTGTGACTACTTTGTCAATTGTAGGGTCGGGCGTGAAGCTCTACCAATGGCAGAAAATTTCAAAGCCGGGTACACCGAGCAGCGCAAAAGAGTTTCGAGTCAGATTATCCCTGATGTGGAGAAGCATCATCTGACATATCAAGGGAAGCAAGCACAGAGGGAGAATCGGCAAGGTCAAAACGATGCAAAGAGGGAGAGAAAGAAGAAGGGGGCAGAGCAAGAATCTGAGGAGGAGGATGCGGGGGATGGCACTTCAGAAGAAATTGTCTCTGATCAGGAGTCTGCTTCAGAAGAAAGTGAAACTGAATCACGAAGTCCACCACCAAAGTCGCCACCAATCATGGATCCACAGACTCAGGAGAAGTTGGCAAAAGCCTTATCAGAAGAGGAGAAAATTCTTGAGGTAAATCCACAGGAACTAGATATACAGAATACTTTTGTTCTTCCTGAACAAACTGACCCTAGTCCTATCAAAGCTGAAGAATAAGATAGGACATCCAGGATGGGAGAAAAGGTGATTTCACCCACAAAAATCATATGGATCTTTTTTATATGGATCATTTATTTAGCATGTCTCGCGCGTAGCACGATTAAGCACAGTTTCATTAAAGATGGACAATACCTTGAATTGTGGACTTTTTATAAAACAGACGCTTCGATAACACTAACATACATCCCTGGCAAGTGCCGCATATGCTTCTCAAGCGTAGGAATCTTGACAGTGTTTGGTAGCTTCTTCTTATTCGAAGGACTCCAAGCGTAGTCGATACTCTCTATCTCAATGCGGTCACTAGCAAATAATTGGCCTCCATCTCTTCTTCCAACAATTGACATAGTTGGCCGGGAACACCTGGTTCCCTAACGAGGACAGCTCCCAACAAGTGACCTCGATAGTCTCAAGTTGTCTTTCTTATCATCCATTTGGGGTTCCTCTCAGAGCATACCCTAGCCATGTTGGGCACAAGACATCATCGTAGGCGCGCCATACAAACATGCCCTTCTTCAAATCCTTGAAAGGATTGAATTCTGCACGGGCTTATCCTTCAATGGACCAACATAAAGGGAGTGATGGTTGCAATTGGCTCCACCACACCCCACCACATCAGGCACGCCAAGTCTATCTTGCCTAGTGCGCGACCAAAAGTCCTCGTAAGGACCTTCCACGTTGGTGATGTTACCCGATGCTCCAAGAGTCCCATCCAATATTCATTTGTCGCCGTAAATTGTGTTGTATATTTGGCCGCCTCGTGTGCCCTTCTTGTTCGCCGAGCATGCGACCCAATGGAGGATATGCTTATGGATACTTGTTTTGAGCTGACCAATGTCTTTCACCGAGCTCTTAGGTGCTAGCATCTTCGGATTTCCGATGGCATTAGGGGTTTCCATCCTCTCCTTCTTTCCGCATTCTTATTCCACCAGTAGCCAATCCACGAACGTGGGGACGAGCCTTATGGTACATGACGGGCGGTCACCATTCATAGCAAACCTAAAGGTCGAGGCTCGGTGTGACCAATCAATCTATCTTCCCATCGGGGATATACCCTTCTATGAAACCTTTCCAACTGAACCTTATGAACAAGATATGGCATTTCGTGTTGTTGAGATTGCACGTATGAAATTTATACAACAACTTCCTGCATGGTTAGCACTTCGCTTTCTTCAAGGTAGATGAAAAATTACCAAACATAGCATCTATATCATCATGTGTATGGCCAGGCATCATAAAACCTAACTCAATCTCCTCGAAAACACCCAGATATACAAGGTATGAAAGATATGAGAATACATACCTATTTTTGTTTTGTCCGGATGCATTGTCTAGTTGCAACATCAATTTGTGAGGGAGGCGCCATCGAGGGTCCCTCAGGTTGAGGGATGGCAACGGGATGCTCTTCCCGCACAAATGACAACTTAGACGCTTAGCCCAGGTGGTGTCACGTAAGGCCCTTGCCCAATCTGGGACTGATGGATCAGACAGTGCAAGATGGCCTCCTGCAAACTCATTAGGCAGCTCCAACCTTTTCAAAATACTATTCAAGGAACCTACGTGGAAGTTGGAGTCGTCTGACCACAGATCCAAAGCAAAATTTCCATAGCACCCTCTCCCATGGCCGTGGGTAAGTGCACCTGTCAATGAAGTCTTTAGCTTATCTAGTCTCCAAAGGGACTTCACGGAATCGAACAACTTTGGAATCATAGTCTTTGCCTGATCCATTTTGTCGTGAATGATACATACAAAGTCTCGAGGATGCCTGTGGGATAACAGTCTCCATGACCCGATCTTGGGTGCGACATGATTGCCGCTCTAGTCTATGTGCCCTTCTCCCGATCATGCAATATTCTCCTTTCAGCCTCATCCTTGGTCTTCAACAGCCGTCACGGATAACCTCGTAAGTGTCACACTTGGAGAATGCATTCTTCTTAGCAATACTGACGTCCTTGAAACTACGCCTCCATCGCCCTATGAAATCTCACGGAGATACCTTCTTGCCCTCTGGAGTGCCGGCCACTCAAAGATTGACCTCTTCGAGAATGCATGTCTTCGTAAACATAGCGTGCAACTTCCTCAATGTTTTCTCGAATCCCATCATCATTCCTCCTCCTGCTTCACGGTGAGGTAAGGATTCACAATTTTCCTTCACAAACATGGAAAAAACCCTCGAGGCCAAGGTCGCCGCGTTTTCATCGTAAGCTCAAATTGCCATGCTCAAATTTCAAGCACCGGAGCGGGTTCTGCCTTCCACTTGAGATACCCCCGACTTTGAAATCCCAAGACCAAGGTACCAAGCTCTCTCACGACAATCGACGCCTTGCAAGACTAGCCGATGTACCCTTCTACCCTTCATATTGTTGCCTAACATATCATACACAAAAGTGGTCCTCACTTTCGATTTCATGGCTTAAGAAATCCTTTCGCATGTTTATAGCTTGATCCCTACCGAATTTCTCACAACATCTCTCGTTTTGCAACACATGGTCTTCCTATACCTCAAGATGGCTTCATTGGTTGTTAGCCGATCTATCTTTGGGCTTTGATGCTTTCTTTGGGTCGGGACGAGAATGGAAGGTGTATTTACGCTTCTCGTCTTGCGGATGCTTCTCAAGTCCGAGCTGCCCCGCTCGACGTCAGATATCATGCCGTTCCACCGGTGCACTTAAAATTTCCGGCACCTTCACCCCACAAACCCTAACTAGATCATTATTCCACCTCAAAAGCATGTCCGCTTTTAGGTATTGTCAAACATGCCCGACAATCGGAAGTTCACCCTCCGCAGAGGGGAAAGCCTTCAAGAATGACACTCCTACGGTCTTCATACCCAAGAACTGGTCACATACTACATCGTGGTGGACCGGTGAAGGATATAAATCCCTTCACGCAGGATGGCAGCACAAGAGTGATAAATTTCGCAGGGCTCGAAAAGAGTGTGTACCTAGTTAGCGACATAGTGTCTCAAGTTTCCCACTCGGCCAGTCTTTTTTGATGTCGATGGCACGTCCACGACATTGGAGTCGTGAACATCACTTTCCTCCTCGAGAATGAAGGAACCCCTCACCTAAGGTTCTTGCATCCGAGTAGGCCAACAGAGAACATGATGCCCTCAAACACGGTTAGAACACCAACACTCACAAGTCCATCCGGGATGTCTTTAAAGTGGCATCTCTCCCTCGCTCCTATGGCTCCTTTGGCAACCTTGCCCAACCGCCTTTTGAATAGGTACACCTCCCCGCATTAAAAGAAAAATTAATCGGCCAAGAGCAAAGTTGTAGCAGATGGTTCCATAGTTTGGCCTTTTGTGCCTTTTTGTAATGGTTCTTGGCAGTGAAATTGGGCACCCGCCCAATTTCCTCCCTCGTTTGTCAGATAGACCCTTACATTAGAAGTAATTATGTATCATTTATGTATGAACCATGTGTGCTCAAATTGAAGTGGTGACCAATTATAGCAGGGACCACTACAGGAGCAAGCCGGGTGCCTCACTTCAACTCCCCCGAAAGATCAAATTGGTGGTGCCCAATTTCCAACTCTGACACTACTACTACCACCAAATTGGGCGCACTGCCATTTCACACCGGAACAAAGGCTTGTAGTGGCTCGTTGTGTTCCTGTGGTGTGAAATTGGGCGTAGCCCAATTTGCTCCCTGTTGCAATGGTCTTCAGGAGTGTAAATTGGGCACCCGCCCAATTTGCTCCCTGTTGCAGTCTTTCTTAGCAGGTGAAATTGGGCGGGCGCCCAATTTGCTCCTCGTAGTGGTCCTTAGCAGTTGTAATTGGGCACCAGCCCAATTTGCCATCACATGGTGCTATACATAAATGATACATAGTTACTCTTTCTATGTAAGGGTCTATCTGCCCATACATAGTTACTCAGAAATCAAACTAGGTACTAGTGTTGTCTCTAAGGGCGAATATTCGCCAAATGGCGAATATTCCAATTTTTTTAAAAATGTTGCACGAATCTTAGGTAGGCTTAAAAATAAAAAAATAAAAAAATATTAGCCAATATTTTCTTGGATCCTCCCGCTCGAGGTCAGAATTCGCCTTTCCTCCGGGAGTGTGTTGGAGGGACTTTAGCCAACTTTTCGACGCCCTTGAGGATCGCAGGTTCCGGATTCGCCATTATTGCTCTTCTGGTCATTCATTAGTTTTGTAGCTTTAGTTTCAAAAATTTCTTTGCAAGCAATATCGTATGCCTTTGAAAGCTACCGACCTGTTGTTGAGGTCGCATATAGTACCGACCTGCTGTTGAGGCTGCACATGAATTGTTGATATCTTATTTTTTCTACAAACAGGTGCATCGTGCTCCATGCTTCAATGTATCAGAATCATGGGTTCTGGCTATTTTGGCACATTCTTTGGAGCATGATCTGATAGTAAATGCCGAGAAGATCACATTTGGTTTGGAGCTTCACCCTTCAGGTTATGCATCCTCCTAACCCTAGTTTTATCTTTATAGCAAATAAAAACAACTCTTCTGAGTAATAAAATGCTGGATATAGCCGCATCTACCTCAGTGAAATAATCTTGCAAGAACATTTTGAGATCTAATCTCATGTTCGAGTTATGTTGTTTTCATTTTGGGCAGTCAATAATGTGTAGATAGAGCTGCAATTATTGCATAAATATTATTCTGAATACGGGATTGACTTTGATTTAGTGAGGAAATGAATTGATTAGATTCAAATGTGGAGGAGCAGATATACTTATCAAGGCTATTCAAGAGGAAGCCACATGGAAAAGTCTACCCAAATCTAACCGCTTTTCATCCCAGTTAGGAGGGAAGAATGGATTACTTCGTGAGGTAAGTCGCACCATTTCTTCTACGCCTTCTTCGTCTTTAGTTTTCTAAATTTTAAGGAGGATGTAAATATACATTAGAGAGAACTTCAAGGATAGCTAGGTATGGCTTTTTTTTTTCCCTTACAATTAAATGTGCAGTATAAATAAAGATAGAGATTTGCTTATTGTGTCTTCTGCATGTTGACAGTTCAATCTTACGGAAGGAAGGAGCATGATTTAGGACTCCGTCTGAGCTCAAAATTTGTGGCTGGACCACATTTTTAGTTCTTGTTACATTAAAACCATGGTTCAATTTAGCTAGACACCCTAATTGAATGTTAACTGCTATTTCTTACTGCCAGGTGTCTTCAAGAATTGAGCATTATTTGGCCAACTGGTATTGGGGATAAGGGTGGAGTGCAGAATTTTCATGCTGTAAGTATTTCTTTTTGTTGTGGCCCATTTGCTCGTCGCTACTTCATGTGGTTTTTATAAATGTAGCCTTACCTGGGGGATTGTTATATTGATCGTTTGCTTGCCTGGGTAAGGAGCACAGAGAAAAAAACAGGTTGATTCACCCGAGAAATCCCAAGTTTGCATTTGGCATTAATTTTGCATTTAATTGGCAAACAAGTCTTGTCATTGTGTGTAGAGATTGATCAAATAATGCACTCAGTCTTGCTGGCAGTTCATGTTCTCAAGGGTTATATGTTAATAAATATAATTTCGTTCATAAATTTCACTTTCTGCAGAAAGAATTAAAGTTATGTTAATATCTGCAGGACTTGGGTTTATGACACAAAATATCAATGTGTAGTCACATATAAAAAGCAAAGAACTGTTAAACATTTGGATATTTCATAATTAGGTTATGTGACAGAAAGGCGATCTTATGGAAAAGTATCCATGACTAATAGAAATGCTGATGCTACATCAGAAAATTTATGATAATTATGTCTTGCAGGATGGAATCTCATGGCAGCTAGTGTGGGATTTCATGCTACGCTGGTTATCAGTGATCAACACCGTGCCTATTGTGGTAATTTTCCTGCGTCTATTTACCTGGAGAATAAAGCATGGGAGCGTATACAAATAAAAATGAATATGCGAAATCCAAACATGAAAACCTAATCTTAAATTCTTGCAATTGGTCCTGTTTCTACTTGATAGAAGTACCGTTCTATCTAAATTGTATGTTAACTGATGCAGTTGGATGAAATGCTACGACTTCTTGGGCACCTCATACTGAAGGTATTGGCCACCTTCTCTTCCTTTTGACAGAAACGTCAATGTTTTAAAGGGTTAAACGTTGACTCACTAAAGGCTTATATCTTTACCAGGACATTGTGCGTTCTTGTAATGTTCCACACATGGTTTGGGAGCTGCAGTATTTCAGCGATCGCCCCTCTAGGTAACTGGCACATTCTTAAGAAGCAAAACAAGAAGTAATGTAAATGGGTCTTTGTCGAAATGCTGAAGTAGAAACTTTGTTCAAATTACTGTACTGCGTTTTGGGGAACTGATTGAATCGAAAGAGAAAGAAAGAAATAGAAAGAAATATTATATTAACGTCTACGAGAGACCACTTTTGTCTATGAGACCAAATATACACCAATTATGTCCAGCTAGGGGCGCATTTACAGCCACCTAGAGATATTGCTTAAAATGAAAAAGAAAAGCTAAAACGATGAAATCAAGAAACTTTTGTCTTCCTGGCCACGGGCTCAAAGTATAAAGTGATGCCAAACTTGTTCTCTATGAAAGGCTTAACCTAGTGAGATCTATTAATGAGCTTAAAATTGTTGGTTCCAATCTAAATCAATGATGCTTTGTCTATGACTTTTGTTGTTAGTTTTCAGGATGTGAAAAGATGGTACGAAAAAAAGGTTCCAAATTTCTTTGTAATAGCTCTGCGGTAGGCACTAGAGCTCGAAAGTGTTAAATCTACAGAAGTTTGGACTTGTGTGTTAAAGTTTTAAATGATCGAGCTTGCAAAACTTATGCAAGTTATGAAGCTCATTTTAAGGGAAAAAGAAAAAACATACAAAAATTGGTTAATTGGCCAAATGATAAATATAAACAATGTGGAAGCATATCGTTATTCTTGGTTCCCAATCTATCATTTGCATGTTTTCTTTAGCTCTTTGTCCAATTTTAGGTGGTTTTATGGGTAATATATGGGGAAATCATTGTATTTACATGCATAAATAAAAAGCAAAGATAGTAATGCACTCTATTAGCTTTTGTCTAATGTAGCCTATCTTAAAAACAAACGTTATAAATTCCAACAATTAGGTCTAATGCAAATTTTTTTATGCAATGGCTTTTTGCCCTTGAATAAGTCACCCCTTGTCCACACACATGACGTACCGCATGTCCCTACATAGTCCGATGCTAGTATGCCCACCAACACCGAAGCTCCTATTAATAGTAGTGCAAGAATTTTGATACATGTACCTCCCCAGGGGCACATGAGGAGAAAAACCACAATGTCGCGATAATAGAAACATCAAATTTCTCAAACCAACCCTTTGCCCCAGCCCTCTACCGCTAGTATTCCTTTGGGAATATGTGTTCCATGCTTGCACAGCATGCAAAGCGAAGTTTAATGTTTCAATTCGTGATGCCCATGCATGTACTTGTCATATATGACTTCTAGGTATGCCTATGATGTGTCTTCTTAGCAAAGAACGAGCAGATGTTATTTGTTAAGTTAGTTAGATTTTAAATAGATACTCATTAGGGCTTAGCATTTCAAATGCATGTATTCATATAGGCATAGTGACTTAAAATTTCACGCATTTGGTGTTATGCTAGCCTTCGATTAAGATTCGCCTAGTGAATTATAGAATTCCTTGAGATTGCATGGACTTTCGCCAAGTTGGCTATTCTCATTTCACAAATATTCGCCAAAATGTTTTCATTTTCGAAGGCTAGAAAAAAATTAGAGACAACACTACTAGGTACCCACCCTACTTGGCCCTGCACATCTACCTGGGTATGAAATCGAGCAGGAACCCGATTTGCTAACCCAGCTGGAATAAAATTTGGCCATTCGCATCTACCTGGGGTGTCTAATTGGGTTATAACCAAGACAGCTTCCATGCTACCCCAGATAGAATGTAGGCTACATCAGTTATGTTGGGGGGACCGGACATACATCTCTCAAATTTCTATTTATTTCTCAAATCTTCTCATCAATAATGTTCTATACCAATCCAGGCATCTTAATATCCACGCATGCAACCCACATAAACCGAAAGAAAATTACCTTTGGTGAATCGCACGCCATCCGCTGAACAAGTAGCCGCCCAAGAATGTGGGAGAACGAAATGGCTTAGCCGCTCCGCTTCCGTGAGAGTAATTCAAAATTCAATTCTCCCACCAGAGTTTGATTGGGCGGGTGGGCAAGTAATATATATTCAAATTCAAATTCAAGGATCGTAATTCAAATCCAAGGCGGCCTGTAGTTTTAAATTCAATTTGGGCGGGCCCGTAATTTTAAATTCAAATTAGGATATGGGCCCCGTAATTTGAAATTCAAATTGGGGCGGGCGGGCGGACGTCTATATTAATTTAAAAATCGGCATCTAATGTTTCGGGCACATTTATTGCAGAAGTCTATTTTTATTGTTATTTCTGTTGGTCTATATTTAGTTAAAAAGGTCTATATTTAAGACTCTTCATTTACATGGCTGCCACTTGTCATTCACCTGTTCAATCTCACCACCCATTCCTAACCGCTTGCTCATTCATTTGAGGTTCTTGCTGCGCCTATCGTCTTGAAAGTGATTGCGCCAGATCAATTCGCCTTATCGTCTTGAAAGTGATTGCGCCAGTTTCACGCCGCTACCTATCGCCTTTGTAAGTGATTGGCGCCGGGTTTCATTTCTTCTAAGCGCCGCTCGAAGCTTCCGGAAGCCAATCGGTTTCATGGAAAAACGACCCTTGAAGGAAGGAAAAGGTACTGCTTCTTTGTTTAAGTTTAGTTTATTATATTACTGCAGGCGATAAGCCACTAGCCATAAGCAGTCCACACTAAACGAAATTCTCAGCTATCCTACATCCATCATTTTTGTTTCTATGCTTCTAAACCCTCTGGCGCGCATCTCTGGCCTCTTGGTTGTTACTTAGTACCTCGGGTCGCTGGTCCCTCTGCACCAAATAACCCTCTGGTCTATTGGATCTTTCTAAGTACCACAGAAGCCATTTCCATGCATCCACACACCCTCTGCTTCCATCTTCTAAACCTACTCTGGGCGCCCAATTTGTGATCCTCTTGCCTCTCCGTGCCTCCAAACGTCTGTTGTGGCAAATTGGGCGGGTCCTCCTCCTCCTGGTCCCAGCATCCAAACCTCCTCCTGGTCGCAAATTCCCAAGGGCCAATTTGGGACCTCCTCGCCTCTCTCACAGGCTTCCTAGCCTCCTCTTGGGGTTACAAATCGGTGGCGCCCAATTTGGGACCCCTCCGCTGTCTGTGCTTGCTAACTTCCTTCATACCGGCAATTGGGCGCCCAATTTGTCTCCTCTTGCCTCTGTTCCTCTATCCAAATCTCCTCTGGGGTGACAAATCGGGCGGCGCCAATTTTAGCATTCTCTTACCTCTGTTTTGCTTTAAAACTCCTCGGGGTGGCAAATTGGGCGCCCACAATTTGGCACCCCTCTTTGCCTCTCGTTCACGTGATCCAAACCTCCTTCAGGGGGCGGGTCGGGCTTCCCAATTTGGGACCCTCCGGCCTGTCTGTGCTTCCTAACCTCGTGCAGTGCGGCAAATTGGGGCTGGCGCCCAATTTGTCTCCCCTCTTTGCCTCTCTGTTCACTGCATCCAAACCTCCTGCTGGAATTTGGCAAAATCGGGCGGATGCCCAATTTGGCACCCTCTTGCCTCAAATTCTTGCTTTTAAAACTCCTATGTTCTCCCCTACCTTGTTTTAATGCTTGCATACACTACTAATGGGATTAATGAATGATGTTATGCAAAGACCCATGGCCGTAACAAAACAAACCGCATCGCGTGTACTGAGCTGGCCCCTCCGGTTGCATACACGGGCATTTGCCGCAAAGAAAGGAAACAGAGTCGAGCATTCAACCAATGGTATTGAAGTCGTCCCGAGCTAATGACCTTGTAGCCGATAAGTTTTCATGGTGCATAGAGGTAGGCCCAATCCACCTCGCTCAAGCACAAATCATCTCAAGGATCATGGCTTGTACTTTGCTGACCCCGGAGTCTGAGGGAACACGTAATCTTTGTATCGCGAATTGACATGACCGGAGCACCGAGGTTCCCAACGAGATAGATGTTGTCGTGGAAGGCGTGCTTGATAAGTCATTTCAAGGATACAAAGTTACCATTTGAAACTTACAATCCTCCACGTGCATGCAAGCATCAATCGAGGCTCCACATTCGTGTCAGGCCAAGGGTCGGGTCCCCGGCTTCTTCGAAAGCCTTGAGAGATCCGGACTCACCAAACGGGAGATATTATAGATGGATTTCATACAGTTAGACAGTGCATACTCGAACACAAACAAAATCGATCAAAGGCCCTTTACACAGAATATCATGGGAAGAACCAACCAAAGGTCTATGACAAGATGTGGTTGAGGTCACGTTATGGAGTTTCTAGGAAGAATGAAGGACCGAAGGGCAACGTAGAAGCCAAATAAATGTCGTGTCGTAAAAAATTAAATGTTCCTAAAAAGAAAAGATCAGAAACACCAACGCCTAAATTGATTCTTGGTGGTATGAGAAGTAGATCACGTAGCCCGGACCTAAGCATTCGATCGCAGGAGGTATCCGAAAGCAGCCCCACCGTAAGCAAGTAAAAACGAAGTCGCACGAGGGCAATAGCTTCCTCGGCCGAAGAAAAAGAAGAGACTCGACTCCTCCATCCACATCAGGTGGATCTGATGGGGGGAGTGACACTGGGACAGGCTCAGAGGAAGATGACAGGCAAATTGTTAAGTGCTCGACATCTGGTGGGGCCTTGACCCAGGAAAGCAGACGTGAGCTGTCACAAAGCGCATTGATCAACATTAAGCACAGGGAAAGGATCTATCCTCTTGGAATTGAATTCGAAATAGAGGTGGATATATTTAAAATGCATCAAGCACCTGCAAATATGACCTGCAGGGTCATCAGTCCTGAACATGTAGATACACTCTATGAATCGTTTATTAATGTCCAGATGCATCCACCTTGTGCGGATGTTGTACCCTTTGATCCGCATTAATCGGACGCACAATCGGCGTGGAAGAAGGCCGCTGATTTGGACAATGCGCAATGGATTGTAAATGGCAATCACACCACTGCAGTTGCCCAAATTCTTATTAATCAGACATTGGAATGGCCAGCAGAAAGGGCTCATCTGAAAGATCTTATCTTTTTCTTCTACGCTAAAAGAAAATGTCGCGTGCTGGCAGGGAACCTCACTCCTACTGAATATGTGAAGGTCAGCCAGGAAAGCAACGATATCACCAAGAATACCATCCATCAGGATGTTTACTTCGAGCAAATACAACAGTTAAGGAATCAATGGGCAATCTATGGAAAGCCGAAGAAGGGAAAGCGTGGACTATCCCAAGATAGCGCATATTCAGTAAGTCACTTCTAATTGTTCATGTAGTATTTTTTTCATCAATTGGGCTACCAATTTGGGACCCTATGTGTGCATTATGGATGTTAAATTGCACCCCCTTGGCCATCAAATTGGGCGGGCGCCCAATTTGGGAGGCCTCCCATATGCACTCACCTTGTAGCCTCTTGGCTATGAAATTGGGCGGGCGCCCAATTTCGAATGCCCCCGTGTGCATTAAACATGTTAAATCGCATCCCCTTGGCCATCAAATTGGGCGGCCGCCCAATTTGGGAGGCCTCCCATGTGCACTCACCATGTTTTATGTAGCCTCTTGGCTATGAAATTGGGCGGGCGCCCAATTTCGGATGCCCCCATGTGCATTAAGCATGTTAAATTGCATCCCCTTGGCTATCAAATTGGGCGGGCGCCCAATTTGGGATGGCCCTCATGTGCATTAGCCCCCATGTGCATTGCATGTTAGCTTGTGCATTTCTCAATTTTGAGACCATATATTTCAAATATGCTAAGTTTACTTTGCTGTGCAGGATTGGCTCGCTATAGCGAAGCAGACATTGAAGAAACTTAGCATGCGAGATTACGATTTGCCGTGTACTTGGATGATCTAAACTTGGAATATGTGCCTACAAGTGGCTCAGTTGTTCTATGAAGACCAACTAAAAGATGAATTGGGTGAGACGATAGTGGTTAAGGACCGGCTGAGAATGTTCACGAATAACAAGTGCCGACCTTTAAAGTCCATGCATCCAATGGATTTGCAAAGACTGTTGACAGAGATCATGACAGGCACCACGTACATCAGGACCACTAAAAATTACACAGGTAGGCGTGTCATGAAAAATGCCGTGGAGAACTCGAAGAAGATTGGCACCGAAAGTGCATCCTTAAATATCCGAAAGATGTAAAGAAGCTCAAAGTTGACAACATGGCAGATTTGAGGAAAATTCATCCCATATTCACGGAAAACTTGATGTTAATGTTCGCTAACAGTGTCGGTGATTGGGTTGATAGCCGCAAGGATAACCTTCCAAAGGCTCTTATCCTAAAGGTTGATGAATATCTGCGCGGACCGGTGGAAGAGGGATCTAAATCATTCAAATGCTACCGCGGTCACCCCTCCGGGATGTCATTGATGTGGTCAATACCTCCGCTTTCGGTTTATCTGGATGTGATTTCGAAGTATCGTGAAATGGAGCATGGAGGATTACCAGAAGTCCTTGGACTGCATCGGTGTGCTAATGGATCGAACTATATTGGATCACGATCTTTATCCGCCCGCATCGTTTGAGTGAATGCTTGTCCGCCATGAAGACTATAGACGGAGGTAGTCGTGTATGGGTGGGAGCGCGCCAGGATCCTAAAAAGAGAAACCCTTCCTCTCGTGTTCGCGAGCTGCAGACTCTTGTTCTGGTAATGTATGTGGCCGAGAGACCAAGCGGTTGCCCTGCTATGAATGACCTAATATATGCTTCAATGACGGGACCATCCTCAAGAGATTCAAGTTTCCGCCAATACTTGAAAGAAGCGGAGGACATAGAGAAGAACCTCCCCGATCATGAGTGCGCAGCCAGTAACAGGATTTAAACTTGTGTCTCTGTCCATTTCTTTTCAATACCACTTATAACGGTTGTCTACTTTCCTTCAACATACTGGTTGTATCGGCCTTGGGGTGACAAGAGTCTGGCAGGAGGCGCGGGTGCTCTTTTGCCACATCAATTAGATTCCGGACATGCACATACCTAGTGCGGAAATTTATGCTTGAGGGTTGCAAAGGTCCTTGACTTCTTCTCCGGAGGATCGTTTTAGCCGGCAAAATGGCTATGTGCGAAAGGTATAAAGCCAATGCATTTGAGATTGATGAGAATATCTGAAATTAAACTTGTTCGATATTTGATCAACTTGAAGTTATCTTTGGGCGAGAAGAAATCGAGAGCCGTGCATTGCAAAAAAGATAGCAGAGGGAAAAAAGAAAGCAAGCGGCTCCGGGGGCAAGTACAAGAATTACCCTCCTCCACCTCCTTGTCCATTCCCCCGCACAAACGGGTTGCAGGAGTTGCAATCCACTCTTCGGATGTCTAAGGATTCTCTCACGGACCATTTGAGAAAGGTTGCGTTTTTGGAGCAAAGGACATGTCTTTCTTTAGACGTAAGAAGGAGAAGATTAATGCTTTGGCGAGCACTTTGCACTAGTGTGCACCCAAGATCCGGGTCGAGGGTAGCTCAAAGTTTACGCAGCTACTCCTCAAGGACCAAGAACCTTCGTTGTATTGGAGACACAAGATGCTCAACCCAATGGACCCACCGCCATCGAGCAAGAAAAGGAGGTTGGGGTTGAGGTTGAAAAGGAGCCTCGTGGTTGTGAAAGAGGCCGACGCTGGAGGACGAGGGAAGTTGAGAAGGGGATGAGGTTCAAATGGGACGATGAGGTTGAGAATGAGGGTGTTGGCGCTTACACTAACCTCTCCAAGAATTCCCCACGGATGGAGCTCCCCCGGGCAAGCGGCGAGGGGAGGGGGAGAACAAAGTGAAGTTGGTCACACCGATATGTCACCGGAGGGGTGGACCCTTAAGCATTTCATGTTCATACGATCTGTTTTGCAAGTTAGCGGGGTGCAAATTGGTTTCAATTTCGCACCCTCCCTCCTCATTGTATATGTTTTTAGAATCAAATTGAGTGAAACAACTTATGTACATGATCCAAGAAAATAAAGACATGTCTTATATTTTTGGTATTACTTTCCAGTGTTTCCAATATTAATTAACAGGACATGGCTAATTCAGGACATGGTCTTACAGGACATGGCTAATTCAACACAAACATACTAGATAATAGACAACATATAATATAAAAGACCAAAGCTTGATCCAATGCCCGGTTCAACTTTGAATAAGATCCCCGGATCGAACTCATCAATATGACTTTTGATCTGAGATCATCCAAAATGCATCATCCAAGTCTTTCGTGACCCATCTGCCGACGACGAGCTTGGTTACCAAACCTTCGCATTGTCTTCTTTGCTTCTTGTAAAGCTTCTTAAACGAGAGGTCGGCGTGTTGTGCATCCAAACATCCTCCATTTTCAGCAGCCCTTTTTTCGCCTTTGCCCCTGTAAATACAACGTTTCAATGATATGAGGCGGGTCCTCCAGCTCCACCCTCTACTGAAGTTCTTCCTCGTCCGCCATCCTTTACCAACCCATCCCTTTGAGGAGCTTGTGAGTTGGCTTAACTTCTCTCGTTGGGATCCGGTTCATCTCGTTTTGTACCTCCACCAACAATCCCGATTCACATGGGCTAAGATTGCCTCACTAATATGAGACCTGCATTTGGTGATGGTGTGTCCCACTGTCACTGCGCCTTGTGTCGACCATTACGAGTGACTTTGAAATGAATCTAAGAGAGCAAATGAAGGTGCTTGCACGAAGAGATAGAATGAAGAGACAATGAAGAGACTGGATGAAGGGACCTCCTATCTCACCTACTTGCAAGATTCCCGAAATTGTTGCTCATTTTAATAACAAGAAATGACGAAATCTAAAAATTCGCATTGGGTTCCACGGCCTGCCATGTCAACTACCATACGGAATCAGAGTTTTTTAAGCTCAAGACAAAATAATGTCACTATTTTCAAGAAAATACCCTATATTTTTACCACTGGCGATAATTTGAGATATTTATGGACTTGTGGAAAGTCCATAAATAATGAAACTGTGCTTGGTTGTATTATTCTTAAGTATCAAAAAAATTTGTTACCTTGAAATATGCATTGTGCAGAGAGGAGACTACTTCAAATAACAACAAACTTATCCTCTTCGACCTGATGGAGTTTTTATCAAGTCCTCCAAGGCAGAGTACTGTGCTGCACCTCCTTTTCCTGGAGGGGTTCAAGAGACAAAGACCAAATGGGTGTATCCAAGACCTGGCGTTCACAAATTGTTGAGTCATCTGAAGGACAGAGCCAACATTGGTATATGGTCATCCATGCTGCGAAACAATATATTAGAAATTAAAGAAGTTGTTCCAGAGCTGAAGAACTTTGATTTTTATATTATATTAGATCAAGATAATTGTGGGATTGTTCGTCGACCACAACATGGAGCAAAGAATATCTTCATCAAGAATATACATGAGGCCTTGGAGGTGATAGAAGGATTTCCAGAAGAGCACATATGTTTGGTGGATGATGACCCCATCAAGTGTTGCTTGAACGTAGACAACAGCATAAATCCTCCGACATGGCACCCAAATAATGTAGATGAAGAGAATTGGGTGTCAGCAGAAATACTACAGATGTTTGAGTCCCTCATATCAGCCCCTACAGTGCCTGCTTTCCTGAGTGTTAGACTAGATTTGCAAGGAAAAGCAAAATCTGGTTGTAAAAAATTGTTGTCAATGAAAATGTACTCAGATTTGTAAAAATACTTGTACATGTACATAATTTATATGAATATACAAGATGTTTTTTAATGCGAAATTAGTTTGGCCTTGACTCTTTCCAGTCTACAGTATACTGTTTTGCCTTGGTTTTGTTGTCACTAATTTCTAACACACTCAATAAATGGTGCAATATTGCCACCAATTCATATTAAAAAAAAAAACTAGAGGATTTTTAATTGGAGGGTTTTTTTCATGTTGGCTTAGAGGGTTTTTTTTCATGCCATCCAATTATAAAAAATGGCGAAAAGGTGCATGAATACAAGGAGCTGCATACAAATTCTAAGTTAAAAGTTCTTTCAATGAATGGTTTTGAGTGAAAACAATCATCAATACAAGGAATATCTTAAACGTACATGATGTCAATCGCAAAGGATCTGAGCCAATAGTGTTGTCTCTAAGGGCGAATATTCGCCAAATGGCGAATATTCCAATTTTTTTAAAAATGTTGCACGAATCTTAGGTAGGCTTAAAAATAAAAAAATAAAAAAATATTAGCCAATATTTTCTTGGATCCTCCCGCTCGAGGTCGACTGGCCTTCCTCCTCCCGGAGTGTGTTGGAGGGACTTTAGCCAACTTTTCGACGCCCTTTGAGGATCGCGGGTTCGGATTCGCCATTATTGCTCTTCCCCGGTCATTCATTAGTTTTGTAGCTTTAGTTTCAAAAATTTCTTTGCAAGCAATATCGTATGCCTTTGAAAGCTACCGACCTGTTGAGGGTCGATATAGTACCGACCTTTGTTGAGGCCGCACATGAATTGTTGATATCTTATTTTTTTCTACAAAACAGTGCATCGTGCTCCATGCTTCAATGTATCGGAATCATGGGTTCTGGCTATTTTGGCACATTCTTTGGAGCATGATCTGATAGTAAATGCCGAGAAGATCACATTTGGTTTGGAGCTTCACCCTTCAGGTTATGCATCCTCCTAACCCTAGTTTTATCTTTATAGCAAATAAAAACAACTCTTCTGAGTAATAAAATGCTGGATATAGCCGCATCTACCTCAGTGAAATAATCTTGCAAGAACATTTTGAGATCTAATCTCATGTTCGAGTTATGTTGTTTTCATTTTGGGCAGTCAATAATGTGTAGATAGAGCTGCAATTATTGCATAAATATTATTCTGAATACGGGATTGATTTTGATTTAGTGAGGAAATGAATTGATTAGATTCAAATGTGGAGGAGCAGATACTTATCAAGGCTATTCAAGAGGAAGCCACATGGAAAAGTCTACCCAAATCTAACTGCTTTCTTTCATCCCAGTTCGTGAGGGAAGAATGGATTACTTCGTGAGGTAAGCTGCACCATTTCTTCTGCCTTCGTCTTTAGTTTCTGAAATTTTAAGGAGGATGTAAATATACATTAGAGAGAACTTCAAGGATAGCTAGGTATGGCTTTTTTTTTTCCCTTACAATTAAATGTGCAGTATAAATAAAGATAGAGATTTGCTTATTGTGTCTTCTGCATGTTGACAGTTCAATCTTACGGAAGGAAGGAGCATGATTTAGGACTCCGTCTGAGCTCAAAATTTGTGGCTGGACCACATTTTTAGTTCTTGTTACATTAAAACCATGGTTCAATTTAGCTAGACACCCTAATTGAATGTTAACTGCTATTTCTTACTGCCAGGTGTCTTCAAGAATTGAGCATTATTTGGCCAACTGGTATTGGGGATAAGGGTGGAGTGCAGAATTTTCATGCTGTAAGTATTTCTTTTTGTTGTGGCCCATTTGCTCGTCGCTACTTCATGTGGTTTTTATAAATGTAGCCTTACCTCGGGATTGTTATATTGATCGTTTGCTTGCCCGGTAGGAGCACAGAGAAAAAAACAGGTTGATTCACCCGAGAAATCCCAAGTTTGCATTTGGCATTAATTTTGCATTTAATTGGCAAACAAGTCTTGTCATTGTGTGTAGAGATTGATCAAATAATGCACTCAGTCTTGCTGGCAGTTCATGTTCTCAAGGGTTATATGTTAATAAATATAATTTCGTTCATAAATTTCACTTTCTCGCAGAAAAGAATTAAAGTTATGTTAATATCTGCAAGAGGACTTGGGTTTATGACACAAAATATCAATGTGTAGTCACATATAAAAAGCAAAGAACTGTTAAACATTTGGATATTTCATAATTAGGTTATGTGACAGAAAGGCGATCTTATGGAAAAGTATCCATGACTAATAGAAATGCTGATGCTACATCAGAAAATTTATGATAATTATGTCTTGCAGGATGGAATCTCATGGCGTTTAGTGTGGGATTTCATGCTACCGGTTATCGATGATCAACACCAGGTGCCTATTGTGGTAATTTTCCTGCGTCTATTTACCTGGAGAATAAAGCATGGGAGCGTATACAAATAAAAATGAATATGCGAAATCCAAACATGAAAACCTAATCTTAAATTCTTGCAATTGGTCCTGTTTCTACTTGATAGAAGTACCGATTCTATCTAAATTGTATGTTAACCGATGCGATTTGGATGAAATGCTACGACTTCTTGGGCACCTCATAATCAAGGTATTGGCCACCTTCTCTTCCTTTTGACGTAAACGCCAATGTTTTAAAGGGTTAAACGTTGACTCACTAAAGGCTTATATCTTTACCGTGACATTGTGCGTTCTTGTAATGTTCCACACATGGTTTGGGAGCTACAAGATTTTCAAATGGACGCCCCTAGGTAACCGGCACATTCTTAAGAAGCAAAACAAGAAGTAATGTAAATGGGTCTTTGTCGAAATGTTTGAAGTAGAAACTTTGTTCAAATTACTTGACTTGCATTTTGGGGAACTGATTGAATCGAAAGAGAAAGAAAGAAATAGAAAGAAATATTATATTAACGTCTACGAGAGACCACTTTTGTCTATGAGACCAAATATACACCAATTATGTCCAGCTAGGGGCGCATTTACAGCCACCTAGAGATATTGCTTAAAATGAAAAAGAAAAGCTAAAACGATGAAATCAAGAAACTTTTGTCTTCCTGGCCACGGGCTCAAAGTATAAAGTGATGCCAAACTTGTTCTCTATGAAAGGCTTAACCTAGTGAGATCTATTAATGAGCTTAAAATTGTTGGTTCCAATCTAAATCAATGATGCTTTGTCTATGACTTTTGTTGTTAGTTTTCAGGATGTGAAAAGATGGTACGAAAAAAAAGGTTCCAGCCCCTTTGTAATAGCTCCGTGTAGGCACTAGAGCTCGAGTGTTAAATCTACAGAAGTTTGGACTTGTGTGTTAAAGTTTTAAATGACGAGCTTGCAAAACTTATGCAAGTTATGAAGCTCATTTGCGGGGAAAAGAAAAAAACATACAAAATTGGTTAATTGGCCAAATGATAAATATAAACAATGTGGAAGCATATCGTTATTCTTGGTTCCCAATCTATCATTTGCATGTTTTCTTAGCTCTTTGTCTGCAATTTTAGGTGGTTTTATGGGTAATATATGGGGAAATCATTGTATTTACATGCATAAATAAAAAGCAAAGATAGTAATGCACTCTATTAGCTTTTGTCTAATGTAGCCTATCTTAAAAACAAACGTAATATAAATTCCAACAATTAGGTCTAATGCAAATTTTTTTATGCAATGGCTTTTTGCCCTTGAATAAGTCACCCCTTGTCCACACACATGACGTACCGCATGTCCCTACATAGTCCGATGCTAGTATGCCCACCAACACCGAGCTCCTATTAATAGTAGTGCAGACAGTAACTTTGATACATGTACCTCCTGGGGCACATGAGGAGAAAACCACAATGTCGCAGTAATAGAAACATCAAATTTCTCAAACCAACCCTTTGCCCCAGCCCTACTGCTAGTATTCCTTTGGGAATATGTGTTCCATGCTTGCACAGCATGCAAAGCGAAGTTTAATGTTTCAATTCGTGATGCCCATGCATGTACTTGTCATATATGACTTCTAGGTATGCCTATGATGTGTCTTCTTAGCAAAGAACGAGCAGATGTTAGATTTTAAATAGATACTCATTAGGGCTTAGCATTTCAAATGCATGTATTCATATAGGCATAGTGACTTAAAATTTCACGCATTTGGTGTTATGCTAGCCTTCGATTAAGATTCGCCTAGTGAATTATAGAATTCCTTGAGATTGCATGGACTTTCGCCAAGTTGGCTATTCTCATTTCACAAATATTCGCCAAAATGTTTTCATTTTCGAAGGCTAGAAAAAAATTAGAGACAACACTACTGAGCCAATATCAAGTATTGAGTAAAAGACAAAACATAACTTACAATCCGTTACTGTATGATAAGGTTCAAGCAATGTAATAAGCTTGAATGAATTTGGTTACTGTGCAAGAATGTTGCGCAGCACATCATCCGTAATAACTGGTTGAATGATGTCTAGGAATACCCTTGGATCAAGACTCAGGATTTTAACGAATACATACATCAAATGCTTGCATGGAATATAGTGTTTCTTGATTGCCCTACCCATAAAATCTGGGCACGTGCATGCTGGATGTTTGCAAATGCTCACCCTATATGTCTCAGTAGGACGTTGAATATAGTAATCAATATACAACTGAGATGTGATTACCTCCTTGGATACCAGATGGCAATCCAATTGCAAAGCTTGCTCCAGCCTGACTTCAGCCTCCTTTCCCAATTTGGTTCGACGATTCATGCGTTTTCCAAATCGTTCCATAGTTCCAGTGCTTGTACTTGAGGTGAATGTGTTCCCTGCAAATTCTTGATTAGTATTAGTAGAAGCAGCATTGCGTGTAGTGATCCCTCTGATACTATAATTTCCTTTCTCTAAGATCTGCAATTCTTCTTTACTGATGTTGACTCCTGTAGAGACTGGCCAATCTGCAGGTCTAGCAGGAGTATGTACTATGCATGCATTAGGATACCAAGTGTGTTGTGCATTGTCAGAACAAAACCATAGTACTTGAGTGATCTCTCTCCCATTAGCTTTTCTCTTTCCCCCAGAAAACTTGGTGCAACAAGAGATTTAGTTGAGACCTTGTTAATGTATCTACTACATTTCCCGCCATTAGGGGCCCAATCTTCCTTGACACCTCACTCTGGCGCTCGCTTCTTTATTGCCCACCGCTCGAACCGAACATCATACTCATGAACAACATAGCTAATATCATCGAAAACAACATTTCGTCTAGCTGAAGCATTTTGTCTGCCTCTGGAAAATGTGTAAGCCCTCGAATCAATGTGGCGGTTATATTCAGAGCTATCTCTTGTCCGCTTGAGGACTGTTTGGTTGTTACCCCCTGACCCTGGGTGCACTGGTCGGACTCCCGTATGCAAGAGAGCTGAATTGATTGCGGCCACGCTAGCTGACGGTGTCACATTGCTAGATCCAGGAACACTTAATCTGCGAAGCAAAGTGGCCATTCCTGGACCTGTACCAACAAAATTATGTTCTCTGAAAGATTTACACTTTGCACTTTGCATGACAGATTCTGTTAGATCTTGCAAACAAGCATCATATAAATTTATCTTAGTAACATAGCCTCTTGATGCTAACCAACTTGCATGCACGGACTCAGATAGATTTGTATTTGGAATTTGAGCTGCTGCAAGAAGATCAATACCTTCTTTCATGAAATTACCCCATCTACTTGCTCTCTGGTGCCACCAAGCAAGCCACGACCCTAGTGTTGGAATGTCAAGTGGCCTAGCCTTTCCAGACCACCAAGAAATTATATTTAAAAATGCCACATCTGCTTCCTCCATAGTTTTTGCAGACCTCCATGCTCTACACAGATTTAGATGTTCTTGCCTATGCTCCTGCAATATGTACTTGTTTGTATGCCTTTGAAGACATTGCTCCCAATGGAACAAGCATCCACGTTCTCTCCCTTCCATTGGCTCTCCATGATTAAACACAGTACGAACTGCATTCCAATTGGCTTGTGCTTCATCTGCCATGAATCCTCTAAACTGTGCTGGTTTAAATCCCTTCTGCACCATGACGCCATTCAGTTTCTTCCAGAATTTAATTTGTGATTCCGTGTCTTCTGTTTTCATTTCACACGTTGCTATAGTTAGCAAACAGCGCATACTGCAAGAGTACAAGCATAGAGTTAATTACAAGTATGGAAATAATTAATGCAACACTACACCATATGACATGTTGTACCTCGGATCATAAACATGACAAGCCAAAGTTGTCCATCCGTGAGTACGTTTCACATGGTCAAAATGAACCCAACAATTTTCCAAATCACCTCCCGGTCGCATTCTATTCACAAGCTCTACACCAGACCCGGCACCTGTGGTTGACATTTTGAAGACATAACACCTACCATTTAATTCATCATGACACTGATAGGGAAATTTGGAGCCGTGGAAGAATTGGTACTTGCAGTGCTGCTTTAAGTACAATATCTTTCCAACCTCATCTTTTTGATGACTATGTTTATCAATTGTCTTGTTTATCCATTGGCGTATCCTAAAGACAAAATAACAATATAAAAAGGTATAGTAGCAAATAACTATAGACAAATACCTTTAAACAAGCATACCTTCTTTTGTTGGACAAAGGCTCCAGTTGTTTAAGTAGGTTGTTAACCCTATCTTGGTCGGGCTAATGTCCTCATATAAATTTTTGGTCGGCCTTTAACATCCACATGTGTAACTTTTGTCAATAGCAAACACATCTTGATATTTGCAAGAATGGGCTTTATTTGCTTTCGTAATTATTTTTGTTATTGAAATTGTCTAATGACAGTATCAATATATTAATTTTGCGTTTATGGATTTCAATAGAGAAAACGATACTTTATAAGGAATGTGGGGTGGGCAGTTAATTTACTTCTAAAGACAAAAAATGAGAAAGACAGTTCATAACTTATGCTCAAAATTTTACTCTCAGAAGTAGTTAAGTACATCAACAAAAAATAATGTAACAACAACAAACCCCACGGGAAGAAACGTGGCGCTACCCGTTAGCATGCACCGGGCGATGGAATCGTGAGAAGTGGTTATCTAGGACAAATTTGTGATGGTACAATTGGGAGTACTTGAAAATCGAAAAGGGTCCGATATGCTTGAATGCTTGAAATACTACCAAATAACATCGTAGCAGGGCAAGAATTTATAATTTTCTTAAAATCCATAGGCAAACAAAAGCAAGTTTGCTAGACAAAGCAGACCTAAAAGCTCCAACAACAAATACGTTTAACATTTACAATTTGAATCGCTAGATTTCAAACTCTTATAGCGCCCAATGGTTATAACATGTTACAACTTGAATATGTAACATGTTACAACAGCATTATTATTGCCAAATCTCAAAAGTACTTCAGAATATTCTTGGCCTCTGAGTCCATAAATGTAAAATAAGCAAATTTAAAAGTACTCCACAGAATGCAAAATAAGCAATGGTTGAAGGCTCTCATCTGGTTATTTAAGGAACCCAAGATTTTAGTACATTTCTTATCATATTCACTTACGAATTGCGGAAGTGTTATAACTGGGCCTAGGCCAAGTGTGGTGTGCATACACCCAATCCATACTCATTATAAGAATCATCATCCAAACTCAAGCTGAATTCCAATCCACTGTTTTTGCAGTAAAACAAATACACAGCAGACTCTGCACTTTGTAACCCTTCCTTACTAAATATAGTAGGACTTCCACTCAAAATGGCCAAGGTAGTGGTTGCCAAAAACCTGCATTTAAAAAGAAAGAAATGAAAAAAGTAAAGTACTTGCTCTATGCCTTTATCTTCGCCTGCTGGCTAATTCAGCATAATACAAATCCTTGCAAGGTCACCATATCTTTATGATATTATATCGTGATCCAGAACAGATCGAGAAATTTGTAGAAGTGAGACTTGTTAACAACTCCATGCACACCAATAAAGCAGATGTTTGAACTTTGGATATGTCCATTTGGACTTTGAATATTTGGACTTTGGATACATCTGTGTGCACAGCAAAACCACCAGCAAGACTTCGAAAAAACATAAATAACTTGCAGGTTATGATAATTTGTTAAATTACCAAAAAAAAAACACATGGTTAAAATGGCCAGTGCTTGAGATGGTTTCTGAGGAGAATGTATGCACCATAGACTCTGCTGTAATAGAGCCTTCAATAATAAACCAAAGGTAAAAGAGTCCATCACGACTTCACTAATCATAACCCCGCCATTGCAAAGAATGAAGATCTAACTTTCTTTTATTAATGCAAAAATGAATGCCCTTACAATTAATTAACGATATAATTGTTTGCACAACAGATAATTTGCTTCATGGAAGAAAAATTTCTTGAAATTTATCTTGCTATGTACCTGGCTTGAAGCCCCTCCCTCCATACATCAAGGGATTGAAAAATTTCAAGCTCTCCTGCCGCAGAAAATCCTCCGCTCCATTGATAAGAAAATAAATAAATTAAATAAAGAGCAAAAATAAAAACTACCAAATGGGAGATGTCATATATCTATGCATATCACATGAAGTATGAAGTCCAGAATGAGAACATGTATGAAGACCACGTATGTTTCTCAGACCATCTCAAGCACTGGCCATTTTAACCATGTATGAAGAACATGTATGGAGAAGCATGCAAACCACATCTGCCAGTTAATAGAAATGAGAACAGAGTGAATGCAAACGTGTCCTCCTTTGAAACAAAAACACGAAGGAGTACAACAACATTTTTGAAAGATAATGTCTTGCAGCTCATACTTTAAGATTTGGAAGCGATGTTCAAATGGAGCTACCTTAATTTTGACGCATGTGCATCACTGCAAAACCGTCGGGATTTGGATTTTGGTGCTTCAGAGAGAAAGGCATACATGGTTGACTTCTAAACTCAAATCCACACTTTTGCTGCAAGGTAACAATGCTCGAGAATCCTGAACTGAAATCGGCCCTTTCTGCAAAAAGCACAGCCAATGTTTATACCATGTTTACGGGCTGCTTGTTAAAATAAGAGAATGCAAACATACCGGATATAGAGATAATATGTAAGAATGAGCTACCAAACCATTAGAGCTATGTGCTTGTTTTTGCTTACGCCTCTCTTTTTTATGCGGGTTTTGATGTCCTCCAAAGCTTGAAAGCTTGTGATGGACATGGAAAACCCACATCGCCGCCATAGTCCGCTTCAAAGATCCGACATTTTAAAAATGCATTAATCCGCTGGTACTTAATGTCAAATTCATGCATTGGCTTAATTTAATAATAAGAAGCCGACCGACTAAGAGAACCATAGACAAATCACTCTTTGATTTAGTTTATAAGGTCTTCCACTTTCGCCCATGTCCAAAGCTCAATTTAAATGGACAAATTTTACCCAAAAGAGCAAAGAATCAAAACATAAAAGCCGTATGCATAATACCGACCAATGGGAGGCTTAATCATGTTCCGCCATGGCTGAAATCTGAGCTTCATGTTCTTCATCGTCGCCATGAATAGAGAAACATTTCACCCCGAAGTCATTTGCTCGTGATCAATCTATCCATTGCCCATTAAACATTCACCTCTTACAAATGATCTCTGCATACGAGCCTTTTGAGAAAAAATAGAAAAATAGAAAAATAGAAAAATAGAAAAAATAGAAAAATAATGAAATGCAAAGGGCTGAAAGCAGAGGTATGAAAAATAGAAACCATGCATGCTTCTTATCCGTGGACGCAAGTTCGTAGCCAAAATGGATACCGATTCTTCATAGCTTGCTATTCTCGGTTTGGGGGATGTTCTTACGCAAAACATAGTTCTTTGTAGCAAATTTTACCTCGGACGTTTTAAGTAGCTGAATGATGGAGCCGCGAGAAAAAAAAAACAAAAAAAGGGATTCCAAAGAACAACCTAAAACTCTCTCGATTTGAACCGCATTTCCCTAATCAGGGAAGACCGAGGGCAGGAGATTACCGCCCTTCCCCATGATGTTCGCCGCCCATCGTCGAACTCCTATTTCTTCATTTTCTTTTTCGTTCTTCTCCCACACATGGACTTCTTTTCGCCTCGGTTGAGGAGCTTCGTCTGGTCCTCTCGGTGGTGGAGGCGGCATTGGTCCATACTCCTAAGCATGCATCAAAGGTGTAGCCCATTGTATCGGTTTTGTCGATCCGTTCCTCATTTGGATTAACCTCCCGTTGATCGCTTTCAAACCATCATCTCTTGTTCTTCATCATGATCTCGCCAAAAGGTTCCTAGGTTGCCACCGATGCCGTCCTCGCCTAACCTTAGACCCCGAGCCAAGATTTCGGCCGCAAGTATTACTCACCATGGTTGTTATTCAAAATTATACATCATGATGTCAAGAACAAAAAGAAAAAAAAAAAAAAAAAAAAACAAAGTTGCGATGTTTACACCGCTTCATTTATTCGTGGGAAAGAATAGAGTCAGGTGGGTTGCGACCTGTCTAGCTAGAATTCTTGCTATATGCACTAATTTCTACTAACTGCTTAATGGGAACGCAACCTGAATGGGTTGGGCTACACAGAATAGGATGGGTGCAAATACCCCATCATAGAGTTGATCATATAAGAAAAAATCAATTTGTTTTTGAGCGACTTATAGACTTTGCCTCAATAAAGGAAGAGAGGGCTCTATTTTTTATGTTTTCAGCCGATTATTAAACAAGTAATAAACCTCTTGATGGTCAACTGATTTTTCTATGACATTAAGGCATGCAGCCAACGTGGAGATGATGTGGGTCTGACATGGAGGGGTCAAAATAGAGCCTCTCTTTTAGGAAACATCTCGCTTATGAATGTTTCCTATTACAAAATTGTAATAGAAGACGAAGGAAATATTGGCTCCAGAATTGGACTTGGATTCCAGAAAACCATAAGCTGAATACCTTCAAGGGTATTCGGCATCGATGTTACTTTTTTTTTTGATAAAAAAATCCGGCAAGGGGGTATTCAACCCGCCAATTCAACCCCTGAAATCTATGAACCGAATACGCCTCTATTTTGATCTGAAATTGCATGTCGAATACGGCGGTGTGGAACCGCAAGTCAATATGCTCGCCTCCAAAATCACGAAAGCCGAATACCTCTTGCATCACGATCATCCGGGCGAATACCCCAAAAGCAAAAAGTCAGAACTCTATCGCGACGGCCGGTTTCCGGCAACAAATGGCAAGCTCAATAGCATTATCGACTTCCTGTTCCAAGCAGAAATAGTAAAACGGCATCATCCATGTTTCGCCCCCCAAGAAAAAAGAACTAGGTTCGAAAGGAAGGCCTGATCTCCTTAGTGCCACAAAAACCAAAATATGGAGCCGAAGGTACAAACAAGCATAGGTCATGCAATTTGGCGCTTCAACATTATTGCCACTGGTCACTTCTACCGAAAGCGAAGAAAACAAGTCAAAACTATGGAGATTTTAATCAAGAAGACCCAAAGAGAGCTATTCTTTGTCTAAACACAATCGCCCGATTCAATATGCCATCACACGGATCTCGGCAATGGTCGAATCGCATTGGGACCTAGATGCTAAAAGGGCTTGCAAAGTCTCAAACCAAGGACCAGGGAAAGGGGATTGCCGGATTAAAACGTTCCCACAAAAGAAAAAGCCGAGGAACTTCAAGGACAAACAAGCTCCTTTTTAGACCAAGTCCAAATCCGCAGATCCGCGCCTCCGGATTTGACTTGTGGTATAAGCAAGCAAGGGGGTATTCGACTTGCACAATACATGCCTTAGTTTAGACGAGCCTAATACCCCCTTGGGTATTCGACTTGTGTAATGCAGTTATGGGTTTAGACGAGTCTAATACCCCTTTTTTAGGGATAGGAGGGACGTCAGAAGGAGAAATGGGAGGTATTTGACTTGCCTAATATCAACGAAATTAGGGGTATTCAACTTGTGGAATGTGTGCACGTCGAAAGCACGAGTCTAATACCCCCTATTCCACGAGTCTAATACCCCCTGGAATCCAAGTCCAAATCGGGAGCCAATAAATGCACCAAATAGAAGAAGAAGAAGCACCATGTTGCAAAAAATGACGGAATTGTCATTCATGATTAGCCTACCACATGGCAGCCCTAAAGTGTGAAACAAGAACCGAATACGTTGGCAACCTAGGGCGCACCACATGCGTAGCAATATAGATATATTTATCACACCTTAAAGAATACAAAATACTCTCTTTACATCTAGCCCTACTCTGGAAAGCTGTGGCAACCTTCAGAAGCGCAATTTTAGGCGGTCCCTGGACGTGCAATGCCTAGGAGACATGACTACGCAGAGCTGGCCGCTGCAACAAGCGGCATGCATTTTTTCACCTCCAGATACCAGTGTCAATAACAAGTATGCAAACTTGCATTGCCGTATCCATAGCCAAGAATGTGGAACAGATGTGAAGGCTTTAAAATTATGCTGCTTGACATCACAGCTCCAAAGTGCATTGCAGCAGGCTCTGAAGTCCACGAAAGTTAGCTCCTTCAATAAGATTGCTTCTGCCCATGATGAAAAGGAGCGTCGAGATCCGTTTAAATCACTTATGACAAAGGTTTTAGGAAATGAGACAAAGTTATCCCTTAGAAACCTTGCATTGGCTATAATATTTGGCGGAGCTGCAGGATTTCTGAAGGTTCTTATATCAACATTGCCACCAGATTTTCTGGACAGGTGGAAAAAACTTGTTGATGAAGAACCTAAAGATGTATCCAGCAATCTGGGTGAACCTCAGTCGGGCACTGTAATCTACGATCGTCATGGAGTGGTTATTGCCACAATTGTATCAGGTGGTTACAGTGGGAAGCCAAATCCCCTACAAAGTGCAGGGCCACTTCGTCCTGGTGATATCCCATCAGCTATGTGGCAGGCTGTGGTAGCTTCTGAGGATCGGAGATTTTTTGAACATCATGGAATTGATCCTAGAGGACTTTCTCGAGCCGTGTTATCTATGTCAGCAAGTGGAGGAGGCAGTACTATCACCCAACAGGTACAATTGGTGTTCACTGGCTTCATTCTATGTTTTTTTTGTTATGTTTATTCTCCTTAGATTTTGTTTAGGATATTTATTACCTTTATGGCAAGGAAGGCGTAGCACCTGTTTTTCTTTGCACTTTTCTTTGTTCTTATTTCTGTATAATATATGCTTACCCGTGCCTCCAACAGCTTGTCAAGAATATGTTTTTAACGAATGAACGGAAGTGGGTCCGCAAGCTTGTAGAGATTATTCTAGCTTTGCTACTGGAGAAACAAATGTCAAAGTGGGATATTCTACATCTCTATCTGAATAAGGTAAATCTCTTTTTTTGGAGTTAAGATAGACTATCATAAAACTTTTATCTCTTTTTTGTTGTATATAAAAAATTACATACATTATATTAAGGTGCAAAATAACAAGGCATTACAACTGATGTACGCATATGGGTGGGTAGTTAGATAAGGCAATTAATTCTTGTTGTTGCCAATAATAAGACCTAGCATAGAAGTCCTACAAAAGCAGTAGCATTTTTATGCTTCATATTTTCACATACTTTTTTTTTTTGGTTTCACTCTAAAGGTTTTGGTGCTGGCAAAGGGCTAGTCATTTGGATCTGGCTTACCTTCCTGGTGGTTCTTGCCAAGCCAAAATTTCTCTCTCTTTAATAACGATGTTTTGCAGATCTACTGGGGGCATGGTCTATATGGGATTGAGGCTGCATCAGCATTTTATTTCGGAAAGCACCCATCACTACTAACTTTAGGAGAATGTGCAATGCTAGCAGGAATTATCCCTGCTCCAGAACTTCTTTCGCCATATCATGATCCCAGCAGGTTAGTCATGCGTGTCTTTTTTCTTTAGCCTGAATGTGCAATTTTGTAATTGGTATTGCTAGCTTGTATGCCAGATATGAATGGTCTGCTTTATTCCTTTGAAGCAGTTCATGTATCCCCAGACCTTGAAAATTGCCATTAGATCTTTCTACCGTGCATTGTTCTTGAAATTATTTTCCTTTCTTTAGGATGTCTTTTTCCTTCATTTTGATATTCTTCTAAATTTTCGTGTGATAGAGGTAAGAAGCCTCAGGCTAGGGCGTTGCGTCGCATGGTTGAGGCTGGATTCCTTGATGCTGCAACTGCAGAAAATGCAGTTGAAGAGCCACTTGCACTTGCTATTGAACTGAAGGAGGTGATGTCTGGACCATGGAAAGCCCCATATTTTGTGAGCGAGGTTGGATCTTTGATAGTCGCGGCGCTCTTTTGTACATCCATTAGGCTCTTTACGTAAATTTTTAACAGGTTCTATACGAAGTTGACCCAGAAATATGGGCAAGACCTGATCCTCCAAGGAGGGCTAGAGGTTAAGGGTTTTTTTTTCTTATACTACGTGATATTTGGTTTTTGAATCGCATGAGGATTGCAAATATTGAGTGTTTTGTGATTGATCCTTATTGTTTGATTGCAAACGAATGCACAAATGTCCATTTAAAGTAAAAATAGGGAGTGAAAGACAATATGAATGCGATTTACTAATTATCTCTTACTCAGACATGTAGCTGTATTGTTTGTGTAATATCTATTTTTATAAAAATTGACTGCATACGATTCATGTAGTTCCTACCATAATTGCTGTCAACTCATTGTGGAGATGAAAAACCATATATGAGCTCTTAATGGACAGTCACACAAAGAGTTGTCCACCCCTTTATCTAAATGCTTGGATGCTGATAGAGAAGCATAGAACCTTTTGATTTAAATTTGTGGTTATGACTTATTTCTTAATATATTTCAGAGTTTCTTCTTAGCTGCGCCTAATCACATCTCAAGGACTTTGCTGAGACCATATTTTCTTTTTCTTTCTTTATTTCAAGGGGCCTGGGACATAACTAGCTACCTAATTTAGTAGATAATTCTTATCTTTTTGAGTCTTAACTATCTTCTATCCTCTTCCTTCTACATGATCAGGTCTGGGGCTGAAAGAAAGACAGCACCAGCCATTAATATCTGTTTGTATCTTCGCATAAATTACAAGCTAGAATGCACAGCCAAAAAGAATTAATGGACTTCTTTATTCTTGATAACATGATCCTTGAAATTCGCTCACAACTTCCCGAGTCTTAACTATCCTCTTGCTTCTACTATGTGAGGTCTGGGGCTGAAAGGGCTCAGAAAACATCAGCTGTAATTATCTGCTTTTATGTCCTTATGGCATGCAAGTTAAAAAGCACAGCGACAATACAGATGGTTTTCCATGTGCACATTTTATTATCTTTTAGGGTTTCTTAGCTGTGTTAACTACGCACCATAAATTTTTGATCTCATCGACATTATTGAAAGCATCTTTTCCTTTCTCGTTCTGTTCCAAGGCGCCTGGGACAACTTAGTCACCTACTTTAGATATTCATATCTTTTGAGTCTTGTATCATCTTATGAGGTCTGGGACTGAAAGAATTCGAACGACACCAGCTGTTAATATCTGCTTGTCACTTTTTATGAATTACGAAATAAATTTGCAGACACAAAGAACTAACGAATTTCTTTATGCTTGATCACACGATCCTTGAAATTCGCTTACAACTTCTTGAGTCTTAACTATCCTCTTGCTTCCACTTTGTGAGGTCTGGGGCTGAAATGACTCAGAAAACATCAGCTGTTATTATCTGCTTTTATGTCCTTATGGCATGCAAGTTAACAAGCACAGCGACAATACAGACGTTTTCCCATATGCACATTTTAATATATTTCAGGGTTTCTTAGCTGTGCTAACTATGCATCATAACTTTTTGACCTATAGACATCATTGAAAGCACCCGTTCTTTTCTTTTTTCTATTTCAAGAACGTGGACAAATTAGTCACCTACTTTAGATATTCATTTTACCTTTTGGAGTCTTATCTATCATCTTTCTTCTACTTGATGAGGTCTGGGGCTGTAAGAACTCGAGCAACACCAGCTGTTAATATCTGCTTGTCACTTTTTATGAATGACGAGATAGATTTGCAGAAAGAATCAATGGACTCCTTCATTCTTGATGATATGATTCTTGAACTAACAAACTGCTGCCTTACTACTCTTACAGCTTCCTGCATTTCCCTAATCGTGGAAGACCGAGGGCAGGAGATTACCGCCCCGCCCCATGATGTTCGCTGCCCATCGTCGAAAATAACGCTTCCCTTCTATGCAGTAGAAATTCAAGCCAATAAGAAATGAAGGAAATTTTTTTCCGGAAAATTAAAAAAGCGGCGTATCATCGCCGGAAAAAGCGTAATTAGAAATTTTCGCGTAATTAGAAATTAAAGAAGTTGTTCCAGAGCTGAAGAACTTTGATTTTTATATTATATTAGATCAAGATAATTGTGGGATTGTTCGTCCACACAACATGGAGCAAAAAGAATATCTTCATCAAGAATATACATGAGGCCTTGGAGGTGATAGAAGGATTTCCCCGAGAGCAGATATGTTTGGTGGATGATGACCCCATCAAGTGTTGCTTGAACGTGACAACAAAGATAAATCCTCCCATGGCACCCAAATAATGTAGATGAAGAGAATTGGGTGTCGCCAGAAATACTACAGATGTTTGAGTCCTCATATCAGCCCCTACAAAGGCACGCTTTCAGAGTGTTAGACTAGATTTGCAAGGAAAAGCAAACCCTACGCACTATGATCTGGTTGTAAAAATTGTTGTCAATGAAAATATACTTTCAGTTTGTAAAAATACTTGTACATGTACATAATTTATATGAATATACAAGATGTTTTTTAATGCGAAATTAGTTTGGCCTTGACTCTTTCCAAGTCTACACTATACTGTTTTGCCTTGGTTTTGTTGTCACTAATTTCTAACACACTCAATAAATGGTGCAATATTGCCACCAATTCATATTAAAAAAAAATATAGGACACAATTTCAAGCTCAAAACATAGGGAAAAAAACCCGAGGTAAAAAAAAAAAATCAGTGGAATAATTTCAAAATAACAAAATCGTGGTTAGATGTTGTTACCATTGCTTCCATCTTGAAGGTTTATGGTAGTATTGGGGCTATAGATAAAACCAGGGAAATACATGCAAAGTTTATAAACAAGGAATATGAAAGAGATCCCTTTTTTTTTTTTTTTTTTTTTTTTTTTTTTTGTAGGCAAGATATTTTAATTTATAATAAATATGGTATACAACCTTATTTATAAGCCTCTTAAAGGCTAGATGGAAAAAATTTGCACCACAACCAAAAAAACAGGTGAAAGTGAGGCACTAACTAACTTAGTACTAAAATTAGAGTAGCTCTGTATCTTCTTTGCCACATCTGATACTATTAGCGGACTCATGTCCAGCCTTCTTCTCAACATGCAGCAAATACTAAAGGAGCAAGTCTACATCCTTTCCGCCCATTTATTGCTGTTTGAAATCATGTGGGAAAGTTGGTACCTTAGACAAGGCCGAGAAATTTATACTTTAATTAAGAAGATGGGATTTGGAAAGGACGTAACTATCTATTCTCTGAAAATATGTGAGGGCAATATTTCACAAGCTATCGTATAGAGATCTGGTTGTCTTTGCCTCAAACAGACAACAAAGAAAAAGTTAAGGTAGAGCATTCGAACTATTGGTTGTTGAACAAACTAGAGCTTGCCATTTATCTTTCTACCCGATTTGTAGAGGGAATCACATATGCACGCTTATCCTCGGCAGACATCAGGGGGGCTCTTGCTACCAAGACGTTTCATTTCTGTTTCCATAGCAGAAAAGTCCATTATGGGCTTTCCTATATACATAAAAAGTAGGTTAGCCTTCATTCCGCCCACGAGAGCCAATCACGCCATGCAAGGTCACATAAATTCTTCACCGTGGACCATGGGTTGCTACCATGGACTATAAAAACTCTATTCTATTCTATTCTATTCTATTCTATTCTATTCTATTCTATTCTATTCTATTCTATTCTTCCGAAGTTCTTCCATTCTAGTGAGTTCTGAGTCTAACTTTACACTCGTTCTAGCAATTTACCCAAAGATTCTCGACTAACCTATGTGTATCCCGAACATTGATCCAAAGATTCTATATGATTTTACTTGCATTCTAGGTTAGATTTTATCGCCACATAGTGAAGGCTAACCCGCTTCCACGTAACAAGTATGTTCCTTAATGCTTCCCGAAGGAACATTCTTGTATATAAAGATGTCCTTTCTCTAGTACAAAAATGCCCTACGCAATGTAAGGGGAAAGGCAACTGGGACCCCTTTTCAGTGTATGGTAGAGTCCTGCTACCGGCGTTAGCCGATCACCGACCACATCCGAAAGGCTGGACCTGGTTGTCTTTGCCTCAAACAGACAACAAAGAAAAATTAAGGTAGAGCGTGATTCAACTATTAATGGTTGAACAAACGGAGCTTGCCATTTATCTTTCTACCCGATTTGTAGAGGGAATCACATATGCAATTATGGAATGATATGTTTGGTTTTATTTGCACATGTTTTTCAAAAAAAGATACAAGCCAAGAAAGACATAGATGGCAGTTGATATGGTCTGTGGGGTATGGGATAAAGCCTGGAAAGGTTAGGGCTTATTGGATCACGATTTCCTTGAAGGATCCGCCCTTTTGGTGTGTTGGTTATCACTAGAGGTGTTAGTGCCTCGTGGCAACATTGGTGTGTTCCACATGCTTGAGGGCAAGCATCTCGAGGAGGGGGAGGAATTGATATGGTCTGTGGGGTATGGGAAAAAGCCTTGAAAGGTTTGGGCTCATTGGATAACGATTTCCTTGAAGGATCCGCCCTTTTGGTGTGTTGGTTATCACTAGAGGTGCTAGTGTGTAACATAATCACTAGAGGTGCTAGTGTGTAACATTATGTTACGCACTAGCACCTCTAGTGATAACCAACACACCAAAAGGGCAGATCCTTCGTGGAAATCGTTATCCAATGGACGCCAACTTTTCTAAGGCTTTATCCCATACCCCACAGACCATATCAATTCCTCCCCCTCCTCGAGACGCTTGCCCTCAAGCATGTGGAACACACCAATGTTGCCACGAGGAATTGAACCTTGGCTCTGATACCAAATGTTATGCACTAACACCTCTAGTGATAACCAACACAACAAAAGGACGGATCCTTCAATGAAATTGTTATCCAATAGGCCCTAACCTTTCTAGGCTTTCTAAGCGGATTGGGGTCTCAAATGGCCTCGAAAAGAAAAATTCCATGTCATATTTTCTTTTGCTTATTAATTGTACTTTCCTTCTCTTTAATCGCGATAAATACTCAAAAAGTAACTTCATCAATTAGTTTTTGGGCCATAACTTTTGATTCATAGCTTCAAATCGCAAGATTTTTGTTTCATTGGATGCGGAATCAAAAGATATATCCAACAGTATATGGGTTGAATATATTTTAATCTAATTTAAATGACCAAAAGTTAAAAAAACAAGAAAAAACCTGGTTTTTTGCATTTTTTTAGTCTTTCCTTTTATCAAAAGCATATCAAGGCTATACTCATTGGAAAGATCTCGCCATGGGCTATCCAACGCAACAAACGGTGTGCAATTTGGACATCACAATCACAAGTTATAGCCAAAAAACGATGCATTTGAGTCAATGTTGTTAAGTACATCAAAATCCGTACGTTTAAAAAACGTTTTTTAAGATTTTTTGAAGATTTTTAAAATTTTTGGAAAAAATATTTAAAAACGTATTTTATATAAAATACGTTAAAAATCTTAAAAATCCTTAAAAATCTTTAAAAATCCTGAAAATCTTTAGACTGTGATTTTTTTTATCTAAATATATGATATTCTTAAACTTATTTATCCTCGCATATAAAATTCTTATACTTTTTAACCTTTATAATAATGTTTTTCTGAATCTTCTTAAGAGTTGCATGGCAAAACAACTATGATATCTTTGTACTTGAACTTAATAGTTTCTAATAGTAGCATAAGCTTTTGACTTACTTATTGGCATGCTACGTCTTGGCCTCCGCGGACGATAAAAGAACCTTCCTTCCTTATAACTTGTAGCAAAATTATGCATTTTAACAGTAGAAAATGTATCCAATAAAGCAATGCAAAGAATGTGCAATTTGTTTTTTGGCCATACCAAATCATAAAAATCCTTAAAAAAACGTGAAGATTTTTATAGAGGTACTTTAAAAATAAAAAACGGGTTTTTTAACAACATTGATTTGAGTTAAAAAGTGCAATTATTACAGTACTATTTATTGCAAAAGTGCCACGTAATACTGATTTTCATTTTGAATTCCTCTCTTTCATTGGCTTGAAGGTACTATGACGTGGATATTAGAAATTAAAGTTAAGGGCCATTTTGAGACCCCAAATCCGCCCTAATGTCAGCAGTGCGCCCGGATCTTCATAGCAGAATATTTTGTTCCATCGAATAGTTTCATTGTATTTGTTCACGTGTTAGTTCTATCATTTTGATATCAATTCATGTGATTCTATGTGTCACAAATATTGCAACCCATTTGCATTCAATAAAAGATGCATTGGATTCCTTCAATAGTGATTTTGTGATCCATCCATTATCATATTTTTTTTATTGATTCTCCTAGCTTTTCTTGATATTTACCCTAGCTAGGCCATTTCTCTTCCTTGAAATAGAGGAAAAGAATTTGGATTGATACAAGATGAGACTCAAGTTTCCATTTGAGATAATCTTGAAAACCCATTTGTTGCTTTTAAAACAGAGGTTTAGAATTTGGGATTGACTAGGAACTTTTGTAAATCCATAAAGTTTTCATTTTCCATTTCTCTTGGCAATTCTCTTCGTTAAAAAAAAGAAAAAGAGAATTTGCATCTTTATGCTATATTCGTTCAAGCAAAAAGAGAACTCTGAATACTCGAGTTCAAATGCCCACGTTTTTTTATCTCTAGACATTCAATTCTTTCTCTTGAAACAGAGAATTAGAAGTTGGGACCATCAAAAAAGGAACTTTTTTTGCAATTCTTTCCCTTGGAAAAAAAGGGAAGGAAGTCTTTTTTCCTTAAATCATTCTATATAAGGCATGGTGTTAAAATATCCCTACGTGGGGAGACAAATTTGATGCGAATAGATAAACTCCAAGCTCTATATGCTTGAAATAATATCAGGAAATAAAACAAATAAAATGCAAATCCACCCCTTAAGGGCAGCTCACCACTCACCACCCAACTGGGCTATCCTGAGGCGATAGCAACTATTCGTCCAAAGAATACTATCGCAGACTGCCTTGTTAGTCACACATGTTGTACTGCCATTGGAGGTTGTCACCAAGATTTACTGTAGCAATCCACTTCCCCCTTCAAACTATCTACAACCCGCCCCTTTTATAGATGTTCGATGAAGCAAAAGCCCCTTTTTATAAAAGGTTCGATGGCTTATAGAGAGTAAAGAGCCCACCTTTTACGCCTTAATAATACCTTAAAGGTCTTTTCTTTCTTTAGAGGTTGCCATCTTTTGTTCCTCAATGGCCATCGACTGATAATAACTTAAAGGGCCAGTCTATCTTTCATTCCAACAATTTCTTATAGTCTCAAGAGTACTATAGTCTCAACAGTCTCAAGAATAATACAATCTCAATAATTCGGCTTAAATATCACTAGTTATGGTGCCCTTTAGTAACAATTTGAAGGGGCGTTTGTTTGATTGTTGACGTTACTGGGCGTTAGTATGATTCTATTGCAGGCAATTAGGAAGTTGAAGTGGGGCTTTGGGCAATTTGTGTTGAAATATATGGCATTGCAAGTGAGTTGAGAGCAAGGAGTTCATAAGCATGCTAAGGCATGTTTTTTTTTGGATTGGAATTGCAAGTGAGTTGGGAAAAGGACTTTATCATATCGAGTAGGGATTCGTAGTATGCAAATGATTGAAAATGTGCCATAAAGACTGTTGGATGAAGCATTTGTTTTATAAGTTTACGATGGAGGCTGCTTAAACGTAAATAAGATATATTTGAATGTGGTTGTCTAAGATATTTTCTGATGACATGCCGAAGAGATACCACTCCATAAATAGCATGTGGTTCTGATTTGTTAAAGTGTACATTAATGTTCTGATTTGGAGAATGCCTAATGACATGTTAAATAGATACCACTCATTCACATTTCATGGATCAACTTAATAATGTTAGGGGATTCTAATCAAATCTCAAATACATAGCTATATGTGGGCAGTTAATTTACTTCTAAAGACAAAAAATGAGAAAGACAGTTCATAACTTATGCTCAAAATTTTACTCTCAGAAGTAGTTAAGTACATCAACAAAAAATACGTAACAACAACAAACCCTACGTAAGAAACAGAAGTGCGCCGTTAGCATGCACTGGACGATGGAATCGTAGAAGTGGTTATCTAGGACAAATTTGTGATGGTACAATTCTGGGAGTACTTGAAAATCGAAAGGGTCTGATATGCTTGGAATGCTTGAAATACTACCAAATAACATCGTAGCAGGGCAAGAATTTATAATTTTCTTAAAATCCATATGCAAACAAAAGCAAGTTTGCTAGACAAAGCAGACCTAAAAGCTCCAACAACAAATACGTTTAACATTTACAATTTGAATCGCTAGATTTCAAACTCTTATAGCGCCCAATGGTTATAACATGTTACAACTTGAATATGTAACATGTTACAACAGCATTATTATTGCCAAATCTCAAAAGTACTTCAGAATATTCTTGGCCTCTGAGTCCATAAATGTAAAATAAGCAAATTTAAAAGTACTCCACAGAATGCAAAATAAGCAATGGTTGAAGGCTCTCATCTGGTTATTTAAGGAACCCAAGATTTTAGTACATTTCTTATCATATTCACTTACGAATTGCGGAAGTGTTATAACTGGGCCTAGGCCAAGTGTGGTGTGCATACACCCAATCCATACTCATTATAAGAATCATCTTCCAAACCATTTCAAAAATTGTATGGGCTACATCCAACTCAAGCTGAATTCCAATCCACTGTTTTTGCAGTAAAACAAATACACAGCAGACTCTGCACTTTGTAACCCTTCCTTACTAAATATAGTAGGACTTCCACTCAAAATGGCCAAGGTAGTGGTTGCCAAAAACCTGCATTTAAAAAGAAAGAAATGAAAAAAGTAAAGTACTTGCTCTATGCCTTTATCTTCGCCTGCTGGCTAATTCAGCATAATACAAATCCTTGCAAGGTCACCATATCTTTATGATATTATATCGTGATCCAGAACAGATCGAGAAATTTGTAGAAGTGAGACTTGTTAACAACTCCATGCACACCAATAAAGCAGATGTTTGAACTTTGGATATGTCCATTTGGACTTTGAATATTTGGACTTTGATACATCCAGTACACAAGAAACCACCGAAGAAGACTTCTCAAAACATAAATAACTTGCAGGTTATGATAATTTGTTAAATTACCAAAAAAAAAACACATGGTTAAAATGGCCAGTGCTTGAGATGGTTTCTGAGGAGAATGTATGCACCATAGACTCTGCTGTAATAGAGCCTTCAATAATAAACCAGTGTAAAAGAGTCCATCACGACTTCAGCTAATCATAACCTGCCATTGCAAAGAATGAAGATCTAACTTTCTTTTATTAATGCAAAAATGAATGCCCTTACAATTAATTAACGATATAATTGTTTGCACAACAGATAATTTGCTTCATGGAAGAAAAATTTCTTGAAATTTATCTTGCTATGTACCTGGCTTGAAGCCCCCTGCTCCGCACATCAAGGGATTGAAAAATTTCAAGCTCCTGCTGCAGAAAATCCTCTGGCTCCATTGATAAGAAAATAAATAAATTAAATAAAGAGCAAAAATAAAAACTACCAAATGGGAGATGTCATATATCTATGCATATCACATGAAGTATGAAGTCCAGAATGAGAACATGTATGAAGACCACGTATGTTTCTCAGACCATCTCAAGCACTGGCCATTTTAACCATGTATGAAGAACATGTATGGAGAAGCATGCAAACCACATCTGCCAGTTAATAGAAATGAGAACAGAGTGAATGCAAACGTGTCCTCCTTTGAAACAAAAACACGAAGGAGTACAACAACATTTTTGAAAGATAATGTCTTGCAGCTCATACTTTAAGATTTGGAAGCGATGTTCAAATGGAGCTACCTTAATTTTTGACGCGATGTGCATCAATCGCGAAAACCCGTCGGGATTTGGATTTTGGTGCTTCGTGAGAGAAAGGCATACATGGTTGATCGCTAAACTCAAATCCACACTTTTGTCGCAAAGGTAACAATGCTCGAATCCCCGAACTGAAATCGGCCCTTTCTGCAAAAAGCACAGCCAATGTTTATACCATGTTTACGGGCTGCTTGTTAAAATAAGAGAATGCAAACATACCGGATATAGAGATAATATGTAAGAATGAGCTACCAAACCATTAGAGCTATGTGCTTGTTTTGCCACTGCCCCTCTCTTTTATGCGGGTTTTGATGTCCGCCCAAAGCTTGAAAGCTTGTGATGGACATGGAAAACCCAGTTTTCACTGCCGCCATAGCTGCTTCAGCATCTGACATTTTTAAAAATGCATTAATCCGTTGGTACTTAATGTCAAATTCATGCATTGGCTTCTGTTAACAATAAGAAGCCGATCTGACTAAGAGAACCATAGACAAATCACTCTTTGATTTAGTTTATAAGGTCTTCCAGACTTTCAGTTCATGTCCAAAGCTCAATTTAAATGGACAAATTTTACCGAAAAGAGCAAAGAATCAAAAACATAAAAGCTGTATGCATAATACCGGACCAGTGGGAGGCGAATCATGTTCCGCCATGGCTGAAATCTGGAGCTTCATGTTCTTCATCGTCGCCATGAATAGAGAAACATTTCACCCCGAGTCATTTGCTCAGATCAATCTATCCGCTGCCCATTAAACATTCACCTCTTACAGCGATCTCTGCCGCATACAGAGCCTTACAGAAAAATAGAAAAATAGAAAAATAGAAAAATAGAAAAATACGAAATGCAAAGGGCTGAGCAGAGGTATGAAAAATAGAAACCATGCATGCTTCTTATCTGTGACGCAAGTTCTGGTAGCCAAAATGGATACTGGATTCTTCATAGCTTGCTATTCTGCGGCTGGGGATGTTCTTACGCAAAACATAGTTCTTTGTAGCAAATTTTACCTGGACGTTTTCGTAGCTGAATGATGGAGCTGCGCAGGAAAAAAAAAACAAACAGACCGGGATTCCTAAAGAACAACCTAAAACTCTCTCAGATTTGAACTGCATTTCCCTAATCGTGGAAGACCGAGGGCAGGAGATTACCGCCCCGCCCCATGATGTTCGCTGCCCATCGTCGAAAATAACGCTTCCCTTCTATGCAGTAGAAATTCAAGCCAATAAGAAATGAAGGAAATTTTTTTCCGGAAAATTAAAAAAGCGGCGTATCATCGCCGGAAAAAGCGTAATTAGAAATTTTCGCGTAATTAGAAATTAAAGAAGTTGTTCCAGAGCTGAAGAACTTTGATTTTTATATTATATTAGATCAAGATAATTGTGGGATTGTTCGTCGACCACAACATGGAGCAAAGAATATCTTCATCAAGAATATACATGAGGCCTTGGAGGTGATAGAAGGATTTCCAGAAGAGCAGATATGTTTGGTGGATGATGACCCCATCAAGTGTTGCTTGAACGTAGACAACAGCATAAATCCTCCGACATGGCACCCAAATAATGTAGATGAAGAGAATTGGGTGTCAGCAGAAATACTACAGATGTTTGAGTCCCTCATATCAGCCCCTACAGTGCCTGCTTTCCTGAGTGTTAGACTAGATTTGCAAGGAAAAGCAAACCCTACAGACTATGATCTGGTTGTAAAAAATTGTTGTCAATGAAAATATACTCAGATTTGTAAAAATACTTGTACATGTACATAATTTATATGAATATACAAGATGTTTTTTAATGCGAAATTAGTTTGGCCTTGACTCTTTCCAAGTCTACACTATACTGTTTTGCCTTGGTTTTGTTGTCACTAATTTCTAACACACTCAATAAATGGTGCAATATTGCCACCAATTCATATTAAAAAAAAAATATAGGACACAATTTCAAGCTCAAAACATAGGGAAAAAAACCCGAGGTAAAAAAAACAAATCAGTGGAATAATTTCAAAATAACAAAATCGTGGTTAGATGTTGTTACCATTGCTTCCATCTTGAAGGTTTATGGTAGTATTGGGGCTATAGATAAAACCAGGGAAATACATGCAAAGTTTATAAACAAGGAATATGAAAGAGATCCCCTTTTTTTTTTTTTTTTTTTTTTTTTTTGTAGGCAAGATATTTTAATTTATAATAAATATGGTATACAACCTTATTTATAAGCCTCTTAGTACTAAAATTAGAGTAGCTCTGTATCTTCTTTGCCACATCTGATACTATTAGCGGACTCATGTCCAGCCTTCTTCTCAACATGCAGCAAATACTAAAGGAGCAAGTCTACATCCTTTCCGCCCATTTATTGCTGTTTGAAATCATGTGGGAAAGTTGGTACCTTAGACAAGGGCGAGAAATTTATACTTTAATTAAGAAGATGGGATTTGGAAAGGACGTAACTATCTATTCTCTGAAAATATGTGAGGGCAATATTTCACAAGCTATCGTATAGAGATCTGGTTGTCTTTGCCTCAAACAGACAACAAAGAAAAAGTTAAGGTAGAGCAGATTCGAACTATTGGTTGTTGAACAAACTAGAGCTTGCCATTTATCTTTCTACCCGATTTGTAGAGGGAATCACATATGCAGTTATCCCTGCTGTATCAACAGGGCTCTTGCGCTACCGCACGTCGCTCTGTTTCCATAGCAGGAAAGTCCATTATGGGCTTTCCTATATACATAAAAGTAGGTTAGCCTTCATTCTGCCACGAGAGCCAATCACGCCATGCAAGGTCACATAAATTCTTCACCAGGGACCATGGGTTGCTACCATGGACGATAAAAACTCTATTCTATTCTATTCTATTCTATTCTATTCTATTCTATTCTATTCTATTCTATTCTTCCGAGTTCTTCCATTCTAGTGAGTTCGGAGTCTAACTTACACTCTGTTCTAGCAATTTTGTGTATCCCGACTGATTGATCCAGCATTCTATATGATTTTACTTGCATTCTAGGTTAGATTTACTGCCACATAGTGAAGGCTAACCTGCTTCCACGTAACAAGTATGTTCCTTAATGCTTCCCGAAGGAACATTCTTGTATATAAAGATGTCCTTTCTCTAGTACAAAAATGCCCTACGCAATGTAAGGGGAAAGGCAACTGGGACCCCTTTCAGGTGTATGGTAGAGTCCTGCTACCGGCGTTAGCCGATCACCGACCACATCCGAAAGGCTGGACCTGGTTGTCTTTGCCTCAAACAGACAACAAAGAAAAATTAAGGTAGAGCAGATTCGAACTATTAATGGTTGAACAAACAGGAGCTTGCCATTTATCTTTCTACCCGATTTGTAGAGGGAATCACATATGCAATTATGGAATGATATGTTTGGTTCTATTTGCACATGTTTTTCAAAAAAAGATACAAGCCAAGAAAGACATAGATGGCAGTTGATATGGTCTGTGGGGTATGGGATAAAGCCTGGAAAGGTTAGGGCTTATTGGATCACGATTTCCTTGAAGGATCCGCCCTTTTGGTGTGTTGGTTATCACTAGAGGTGTTAGTGCCTCGTGGCAACATTGGTGTGTTCCACATGCTTGAGGGAGCATCTCGAGGAGAGGGGGAGGAATTGATATGGAACATGGGGTATGGGAAAAAGCCTAGAAAGTTTTGGGCCCATTGGATAACGATTTCCTTGAAGGATCCGCCCTTTTGGTGTGTTGGTTATCACTAGAGGTGCTAGTGTGTAACATAATCACTAGAGGTGCTAGTGTGTAACATTATGTTATGCACTAGCACCTCTAGTGATAACCAACACACCAAAAGGGCAGATCCTTCAAGGAAATCGTTATCCAATAGGCCCAAACATTTCTAGGCTTTATCCCATACCCCACGCACCATATCAATTCCCCCTCCTCGGAGACGCTGTCCTCAAGCATGTGGAACACACCAATGTTGCCACGAGGAATTGAACCTTGGCTCTGATACCAAATGTTATGCACTAACACCTCTAGTGATAACCAACACAACAAAAGGACGGATCCTTCAATGAAATTGTTATCCAATAGGCCCTAACCTTTCTAGGCTTTCTAGGCGGATTTGGGGTCTCAAAATGGCCTCGAAAGAAAAATTCCATGTCATATTTTCTCTTGCTTATTAATTGTACTTTCCTTCTCTTTAATCGCGATAAATACTCAAAAAGTAACTTCATCAATTAGTTTTTGGGCCATAACTTTTGATTCATAGCTTCAAATCGCAAGATTTTTGTTTCATTGGATGCGGAATCAAAAGATATATCCAACAGTATATGGGTTGAATATATTTTAATCTAATTTAAATGACCAAAAGTTAAAAAAACAAGAAAAAACCTGGTTTTTTGCATTTTTTTAGTCTTTCCTTTTATCAAAAGCATATCAAGGCTATACTCATTGGAAAGATCTCGCCATGGGCTATCCAACGCAACAAACAGCGTGCAATTTGGACATCACAATCACATGTTATAGCCAAAAAACGATGCATTTGAGTCAATGTTGTTAAGTACATCAAAATCCGTACGTTTAAAAAACGTTTTTTAAGATTTTTTGAAGATTTTTAAAATTTTTGGAAAAAATATTTAAAAACGTATTTTATATAAAATACGTTAAAAATCTTAAAAATCCTTAAAAATCTTTAAAAATCCTGAAAATCTTTAGACTGTGATTTTTTTTATCTAAATATATGATATTCTTAAACTTATTTATCCTCGCATATAAAATTCTTATACTTTTTAACCTTTATAATAATGTTTTTCTGAATCTTCTTAAGAGTTGCATGGCAAAACAACTATGATATCTTTGTACTTGAACTTAATAGTTTCTAATAGTAGCATAAGCTTTTGACTTACTTATTGGCATGCTACGTCTTGGCCTCCGCGGACGATAAAAGAACCTTCCTTCCTTATAACTTGTAGCAAAATTATGCATTTTAACAGTAGAAAATGTATCCAATAAAGCAATGCAAAGAATGTGCAATTTGTTTTTTGGCCATACCAAATCATAAAAATCCTTAAAAAAACGTGAAGATTTTTATAGAGGTACTTTAAAAATAAAAAACGGGTTTTTTAACAACATTGATTTGAGTTAAAAAGTGCAATTATTACAGTACTATTTATTGCAAAAGTGCCACGTAATACTGATTTTCATTTTGAATTCCTCTCTTTCATTGGCTTGAAGGTACTATGACGTGGATATTAGAAATTAAAGTTAAGGGCCATTTTGAGACCCCAAATCCGCCCTAATGTCAGCAGTGCGCCCGGATCTTCATAGCAGAATATTTTGTTCCATCGAATAGTTTCATTGTATTTGTTCACGTGTTAGTTCTATCATTTTGATATCAATTCATGTGATTCTATGTGTCACAAATATTGCAACCCATTTGCATTCAATAAAAGATGCATTGGATTCCTTCAATAGTGATTTTGTGATCCATCCATTATCATATTTTTTTTATTGATTCTCCTAGCTTTTCTTGATATTTACCCTAGCTAGGCCATTTCTCTTCCTTGAAATAGAGGAAAAGAATTTGGATTGATACAAGATGAGACTCAAGTTTCCATTTGAGATAATCTTGAAAACCCATTTGTTGCTTTTAAAACAGAGGTTTAGAATTTGGGATTGACTAGGAACTTTTGTAAATCCATAAAGTTTTCATTTTCCATTTCTCTTGGCAATTCTCTTCGTTAAAAAAAAAAAAAAGAGAATTTGCATCTTTATGCTATATTCGTTCAAGCAAAAAGAGAACTCAATACCGAAGAGTTCAAATGCCCACGTTTTTTTATCTCTAGACATTCAATTCTTTCTCTTGAAAACAGAAATTAGAAGTTGGGACCATCAAAAAGGAACTTTTTGCAATTCTTTCCCTTGGAAAAAAAGGAAGGAAGTCTTTTTCCTTAAATCATTCTATATAAGGCATGGTGTTAAAATATCCCTCATTAGGGGAGACAAATTTGATGCGAATAGATAAACTCCAAGCTCTATATGCTTGAAATAATATCGAAATAAAACAAATAAAATGCAAATCCACCCCTTAAGGGCAGCTCACCACTCACCACCCAATTTGGGCTATCCCCGAGGCTGATAGCAACTATTCGTCTAAAGAATACTATCGCAGACGCCTTTGTTAGTCACACATGTTGTAATCGCCATTGAGGTTGTCACCAAGATTTACTGTAGCAATCCACTTCCCCCTTCAAACTATCTACAACCCTGGGCGTTTGGTCTAGTGGTAACACACTAGTTCCTTAGCAATGTGGTCTCGAAGTTCGAGACCTTCCGAATCGCACTTCAGTGCTTTGGGGTCAAATCCCACGACGCAATGTAAGGTGGTTGGGGGCAGGGCCCAACCAAGCAATGTAGTGTGGTGTGTGGTCACATGTCCAGTTGGATGCTGCCTAGTGGCGTGACGTTAAAACTACTATCTATCTATCTATAGATGTTCGATGAAGCAAAAGCCCCTTTTTATAAAAGGTTCGATGGCTTATAGAGAGTAAAGAGCCCACCTTTTACGCCTTAATAATACCTTAAAGGTCTTTTCTTTCTTTAGAGGTTGCCATCTTTTGTTCCTCAATGGCCATCGACTGATAATAACTTAAAGGGCCAGTCTATCTTTCATTCCAACAATTTCTTATAGTCTCAAGAGTACTATAGTCTCAACAGTCTCAAGAATAATACAATCTCAATAATTCGGCTTAAATATCACTAGTTATGGTGCCCTTTAGTAACAATTTGAAGGGCTTGTTTGATTGTTGACGCATCAAGGCAGTATGATTCTATTGCGGTGCAATTAGGAAGTTGAAGTGGGGCTTTGGGCAATTTGTGTTGAAATATATGGCATTGCAAGTGAGTTGAGAGCAAGGAGTTCATAAGCATGCTAAGGCGTGTTTTTTTTTGGATTGGAATTGCAAGTGAGTTGGGAAAAGGACTTTATCATATCGAGTAGGGATTCGTAGTATGCAAATGATTGAAAATGTGCCATAAAGACTGTTGGATGAAGCATTTGTTTTATAAGTTTACGATGGAGGCTGCTTAAACGTAAATAAGATATATTTGAATGTGGTTGTCTAAGATATTTTCTGATGACATGCCGAAGAGATACCACTCCATAAATAGCATGTGGTTCTGATTTGTTAAAGTGTACATTAATGTTCTGATTTGGAGAATGCCTAATGACATGTTAAATAGATACCACTCATTCACATTTCATGGATCAACTTAATAATGTTAGGGGATTCTAATCAAATCTCAAATACATAGCTATATGTGCAATTTCTGTTCTTGTGTTGTTTATCATTTGTGGTTCTTTTGTCTAGCACTAATTGTATTTTGCTAAGACGTGCATTAATGTTTGTGCTGAACCACTAAATTTGAAGTTCTTAGACATGTGTAAAGTTAGGTATAAGCCATGTACTACTTGTAATATATCCAACCATTGTAATTTTGTCCATGCTATGCACAATCTTCGTGTAAAATCTAATACAAAGTATAGATGCAGCAGGCTAGCGAGGTAAGTAATAGGTTCAAGAAATATCGTAATATATTAAGTAATTATGATTCTACAACGTTTCTATATGTAATTGAATTTCAATGAAAGCAAATCTGAAAAGGTTTGAAGGTTTCAAGTTGACATTCCTAGAATGTCATAATACTTACGTATAGATTTATTATTTTGATTATGATTTTAATTTCATATCTGACATCAATAATATGGTAAGCATGGTGAGCTTGCCAGGACTTAAGAAGAGTCCTATATTTTCTAATAAAAGATGTCTTAACTTCCAGTAAACTCAGTATATCTAGTGCACCTCCCTCATTCAATATGTTAGTGTGCACAAAAACATGTGTCTATAGCAAGAGCTGTTTACAAAAGCATGCTAGTGTCTCCAGAGAGAGCTGCTCCATATCCAAGAACACGGCTCCATAACGAAGGTGGAGGATGCAAGAATCAAACCTGTCAAGAATATTGATGGGCAGTTGGCACCCTGGCAGCTTTTTCGCAACAGATTTCGGCTTCAAGAACGGGATTGTGCTATTTGGGCGCGGGTGGCCAATGCTCTGCCGCTGCACCCTCCGCAGGCCTCAGGACGTGTGTGGAAGTGCCACTCGAAAGTAGACCCCTTGAATTTCGGGAGATCCTGTTATGGGCTTTTGGCAATTCAGGATGAGCTGCCACCTTCGGATGGTTGGAGTCTTCAGGTGCCGGGAGATGATTGGGCCTTCATCTGGAAATGGGTGTGGAACCCAATCTCGCCTCCCAAGATTCGAGTATTGCTGTGGCAGATTGTGCATCGCTCCCTGCGGGTAAACATGTGGGTTCACAGGATCAACCCGCGAATCAGTGACATGTGTCCTATGTGTGGTACCGGTGTGGAGACCTTGGAACATTGCATGTTTCTTTGCTCACATATCCAGCCGGCATGGCAGTGGGTCCAGCGCCTCTTCCATACCTCGCTCCGGAGTCAAGAGGTTCTCTTGGGGGTGTACCCTAACAGGTGGTCCCAGCTTCAGAGTCTGGCCTTTCATTTGTGTAAAGCCTGGTTGTTGTGGCTCATTTGGAAGCGTCGATGCATGAAGGTGTTTAGGAATGCGGAGATGCAGCCAGGGGCTTTGGTCCCACAGTTGAGGTACAAGCTATATCTTTCTTACCTGGCGTCTCCTCGGAAAGAACAGTTCAAAGCAGCGATCTGGGAAAGAACTCTTCACATTGTAGACAATCTGGGCAGATTTGTGGCATGAGTCATAGGTAGATGCACATGTTTGGTGGGTACTCGCTCTAGTGTGGGCAGGAGTACCCTAGTATCGCTCATCTTTGTATTTATTTTGGATAAATATTAGTTAATTTGATCCTTCAAAAAAAAAAAAAATATGAAACAACATTTTAGCAACTGGAACCTTATGAACAACACCAAATCAGAGAGACTGTTTGGCGGCTGTTTGGCAAATGAAGACGACGTTTTTTATCAGAGGTCTTTTGAGCATTCAAGAGTGACTTTCAATGTTTCAATGGTAATGGCCTTTTAATTTTCTTTCTGGCATTTTTTCGTCGTCATATTGCTCATCGTCTCCAAATGTTCCACAATATTATGCTTTAATAGATCTTCCTTATGATTTGCTTGCAAAAAGGACGCAACAAACTTTTATGCATCGATTCCTGTCATTTTCTGTCATTTTCTGAAAGGTTAATTTCTTCCCAAAATGAGAACTTTGATCGAACCACAGCAATATTTTGATCCATTGTTTGTGTGTTAAATCTAATGTCAAGCAATTATTGCCTTCTAGAAATATAGCTACCTAGCATGTATCATGAAACAAATGAGATTATATAATATCGAGAGACTGTTAAACTTACTGGCAACTACTCTAAGCAAGAGTGCAAAGACGTTAAAGCAAATGGATATCATTGACATAAACCACATTTTCCACCTACTTTAATGGTTACTGTAGCTATCTGGGATACAAAATTTCTTATTCAAACACTAAGGATGTTCTCATCCACATGAGCACCAAGATCTCTCATTCACATGAGATTCTCGAGGTCTCAGAAAATAAAATGAATGAGAAGATGCTAAATTATAGAGGATATTTGTAATGATGTGGCTATTGCATACTTCTAAGATAATCAAGACTATATGAGTTTGCTCAAGCTGAGATGAAGTAACCAAATGGAGAAATGAAGGTGTGATTGTATCATATAGATGCCCCTTTGCCCATCAATTTGCATGAGTCTTTTTTGAAAACTATGGATCTGCTGGCCATTATTGGACCTGTGTTCAAACTCTGAATAAGGTCAAAACCTCAACCAACAAAGATTGTCTTACTGGCATAAGTCAGGCAGCATGTACTTGTCAAATAAATCCATCGAAAGCATCTACAATACAGTATCTAAATCATAATCTACAAAATTAAAATTGATATTGAAGTTACCATTCAATCTTAGAGTCAGAAGGCTCCAAGATTCTGCAACGCCAAATTTGTGTATTCTGGTATTGGAGCTGCTTTACTTGCAATTTCGATATCCTTAACTCAAAAACGTAAGCACAATTAAATTTCTGCGAGATCACTCGGCATTTCCTTATCATTAACTTAAGAAAGTAAGAACAAACTTAATCCCTGCTATATGAACCCTTTTGCACATCAACATTGATACCCACAATTTATATAAAGCCTGAAACATGGAGCATTTGAAATTAAGAATATGAATGTAATAAGGACATTTGAAACAGGGACCCTACTAATTAAATCTTGCTATGAAATAGATATATGAAATAGCAGAAGACTTCAGCCCTTGTAAGGTTGCAGCATCAGTGCATTAACAACAACATCTTCTGCTAAACTTGTGAGATCATGTCATGGCCAACATCTCATCAGATTTCAAATGTGAAAAATGAATTAACGCTATTGGAAAATGATGATGGTCAAATGCTTATTGGGCAAGAGTTTTATCATCCCGACATCACGAGCCATATACCTAGTAGGAAAAAACATGATTAAAAGATGAATAACCTATCTGGAACCAGCGACTTACCATGTCTATTCTTCGAAGTGTCAGACGTAACACACTTATGGTTTCAAGCCTGTTTATTGAAACAAACTTCAGAGTTTGGGGATTTTAAAGAACCTTAAGTTTTCTGTTTAACTTCAATACTGCCTATTCTCTCTAGTTTGCAGCACATGCTGCAATTAAAACGGTTCAGTGAGATATATCAAACGTAGAGATATCAGTGAATCAGAGCTTGAATATGATAGAATAGACATTTTTGTAGCTCACATCGATAGAACAATAATTTGACCATTGTTCAAGAATCCAAACCATCTACGAAAAGAGAATATCGTTCATAACCTTAACCCTTTGGAACTTGATGGCATCTCCAGTTGCACAATGCTCAAAATTGGTTGCAGAAATACTTGGACAATGACCATGAAAGCCATACTGGCTGTGCTACGATGCTTTATGAAACATTTGAGAAGGCTATTCGTCATGTATACAAAGTTAAAACAAACAATGTCACACGTTAGAAGTTGCATCTCGCATTTGCTAAGCTGTTGCTTTTTGCTGCAAGGATGTACACCTGAAATAAGGAAACCTAACATTTTACCAGGGGTTTGATGATGAGTGCACAAATGAAGATGCTTGGCAGCTGTAAGTTGAAGTCCAGGTATGCAGACATGCACACGGACGTGTTTCTATTGTAAACAGAAATAAAAGAGGTTAGATAATGTGACCAACAAAGAGTTACATTTAATGACAGAACTTCAAATAACATATGGCATGAACGGAACATATGCAATTTGTTTGTCATTGGTTCGCCTGTTAAATCATCATCTAACAAAAAGAAAGATAGAGCATTCAATGGATTGACTTGCTGGAAAATACTCTTTAGATGGTTTGGCATTATTATCTTAATCATGGTAGACAGTGATCAGCATTCAGAGTACACGTGAAAAACAATGTATAAAATTTAGTATAGCTAATGTCTTGTCAGTATGGAAAAGTTCATAGAAACAACCCAAAAGAGCAATTACCAAAAAAGGATGTTTTGCCGTGACGTTTAGTCTTTCTTCCCATAAGTGGTAAAACACTTGTTGGGGCATCGTGCACAGATCAAGCCCAGTCTCCAAAGAAAAATGGCGCAGAGATGCCAAGATCAAACTGCAAAAAGCAAACTGCAAAAGGCAACAAAAAGATATGAACTTGCAAATATACAACCAGTCAAAGCAAAAAATTGAACATCTAATATTACCTTATGCTTTTCCTCAAGAATATGATGCAGTGGTAACTGCAAAACACGTCTGCAATAAATCATTCCTGCAAGAGCTGTTGAACGATTGCATTCCATAGTTTGTAACCAAATAATCTCATAAGAGAGCATCATAACAACTCCTATAATACAAACGTTTGGACATGCTTTGTGTTGCATGCATCTGAAACAGAGGAAATACTGGATTCTGCAATCAAATTATAGCGAATGTAAACCCAAAAGGACCTATTTCCTTCCGTTACGAAAAAAAATCGTGATTCAACCTTAGAGGAGCATATACCTTATCCCGTGGCATCCATGCCGTGGAGCTATAAAATTCCTAATCCGGCAACAATACATACCCATAACAAACTTTCACGATTTTTAGAAAATCAGAATACTTTATGGCTGCCGAAATGTGATGGTGAATTTTCATTCCTTAATTGCAAAACGGATATGATGCCCACATGCACAGCAAGAAAGAAAGATAGAAATGCATGCAATACAAATATACTTCCATATTGAATCATGCCAATGACAACATATATGCAACTATAAAGAACCTAGTATAAAGACAGCGCCTTTTCAACTTTTTTTTTTTTTTTTTTTTTTTTTTTTTTTTTTTTTTTAAGGACGACAAGCTTTATTCACCAAGTAAGAGCTAGAGCAACATAAAATGCAAAGACAGGATTATAACCCCAGTGGACAAACCGATCCAACTGAGCACAACCACTTGCCTATGCAAAAGAATGAATCTGAAGGTGAGTTAGTAATGTAAGTAGACAGACCTTCCAGGTGTCAATTTCCTCACCATGCTTCAGACAGAAAACATTTAGCACTCCGTGATTTACCTTGCTTTCCTAGGAAAACTCGGATATTTTAGAAAGATTTTATCAAATTTATAGATGCCATTAGAACCGATAGCATCTTCAATACCTTTTGAACTTGACAACATAGAAAGGTGAGACACGGAGGATCTCACCTTCCATGGCAGTCTAACACATGCAATTCGCCACAATTCTCAATTATGATCAAGCTAAGAACTGTCTTCAAACAAACTGCCCTCAAGATATGTTATGAATTTCTAAACGGACTGCCTGGCCAGACTTCATCTTTCAAAACACCGATGGTTGTGTTCCACCACAATTCTGTTCACCGCAATTTCTGTTGCAAGCCTTACAATAGAACTGGAGCATCAAGACCTACAAACAACTCACTAATGGTTATAGACAGCAAGGCCAGCCTTGGGGTAAATAACAATGCCCAATAGAAGCATGCCACAATTCTATAAACTTGAAAGCAATTAAAAATGGAAGCACTATCCTTAAAGCTTGGATTTTCCGAGCGTATTGCATGGAGAAGAAAACACACATGCAAAAACATCTAGAACCTGTATCGTTCAGCCTGGATCTGTTGGCTCTTTACTGGGCATCATTCAATCTCAGTTTATGGTGTTGTACAACAGACCTATATTTTGTAATAAAAGATGTCAGTGTTCCGGTTAAACTCAGTCCATCTTGGACAGCTTCCTCATTCAATATGTTAGTATATAGAAAAACGTTAGTGTCTACACCAACAACTGCCCTATATGCAAGAACATGGTTCCATATTGAAGGTGCAGGATGCAAGAAAGCAACACTTGTTGATGAAAATAGAGGATAAATAGAATCGGGAAGCTATGAACTCTTGTAAGAAGATGTCGGCCAGCCATAAATAATCCAAGAAACAAATACAATCACCTCAAAATACAATAGTTTTGGAAGCCGGTAAGACCCAAACGCTCAAAATTTAGAACACAGAATAAGGCTTACCAATCGAGAAGGGGGATAATAATCAAGCAGAAGCCACTTCTGCGGTCATTCGTGGCATGCATGCCGAGATGATGGATCGGGTTCAAGAACCCCTGCTAAAAAAAACATAAGCAAAAAATGTTCTCGATTTTTGGAAGAACGCCAAAATTTGCCGGCCACTAAAAACCTAACAATCTTAGGAAATTACCCTTAAAAAAAAATCCAAAATCTTTTCCACCATGCCGGAAACTTCCAAATTAACAAGATTGATATTCAAGGTTTTGGCTTCTACATTTTAATTTCCTTTCTCATTATCTTGCTCCTATAGCCACTCCCCCGAGCACCACCATATCAATTCCTCCCGTTCGGGATTTGATCGTCCTCGATCAAGAAATTATATGGCAAATTTAACACAACCAAGTCCATGGTTGCAACCCTGATTGAGTCCACAACCAGAAATAAACAACTCCATCCCTTTAAGCTATAAATTTCTAAGTCTAGTTTTTGAAGGCTAAAAATTTATAGACCAACTATTACGCTGCAGACATAATAGTTATCTCATAAAATACAAAGTTTTAGCTTTAGAAAGATGGATTGAATTAAGAGAAAAACACCTTAGAGTCCTCTAAGGCAACTTAACACAAATATTCAAAGTTTGAATTTTGGCTCGGAAGGACGATCTTGGTTAAAGAAAAATTCAGTACAACCACTAGAGATCACTTTCTAGCAACAAACCAAATCTTTAAAAGGCTTAGGAGAAGGGCAATTTAACAAAACCACTAGAAAAATCCAAATTTAAAATGTAGGCTTCGGAAATTGGCTTAAAGAATTATCAGAATTTTGAAAATCTGCAAACATGGCATATGCCTTATCCAATAATAGAATAGAGATAATCTAGAAGCTGTGTACTAAAGGAGCCTGGTAGATTTGATCATTGTTGAAGCAAAAAATGAATTTGAGGCAGTTTCAAGACGGTTTGTTGATGCTGGATTCTTGTTTCCACTTTCCTCTTAAATGACTCTTGTATGACTCTTACGATAATTTAATGCTTTTCTATCATTTCTTGTTGCAACTCCTTCATAATAAGATCCTGTTATAAATTCTCAGGAGTTAATCTTGCTGTAGATACTGCTCTAGCGGAGAGTCACTCTCATCCTTATCTCAATATGGCTTTCTTTAACTCTAATCAATTTCTGCATTTACTTGATTCAGTATCGGCAATCTTTGTCTTGCTTGAATCCAATAATTTACAATCTTCAACCATGTCTTCAACCTTGCTAACTTCATTATCACATTGCAAACTTGCAATCGTGGAGAATCTTTGATACAATATTCTGGGACTTGTTAACTTGTGAGATAATTCTATTGATCAAAACTATGAGTTACCTCAAGATCATAACTCTTAATTGGCTGACGAATTCATTCGTTCTTCCTTCTTCAAAGAAAACTGTTAATTAAATCCACTTAGATTCTAGAATTCCTCTTTTATATTCTAAATTTTAGTTCTAAGAATCTATATCCCACAGTTTCTAAAGAAACCGGAACCATGCTCTAATATCAATTTGATACGAATGGATAAACTCCAAGCTCTATCTGCAAAACAAATATCAGAAAATAAAACAAACAAAATGCAAGCCCACTCCTTAAGGACAAAGCTCACCACCCAACTGTGCTATCTTGAGCAAGAGAATCTCCGGGAAAGATTGAATTTGGGATTAGGAAAGGTTCAAGTGAAAACAAGTTTACCACTAGAAAAATTCATCTCCAGAGAATCACAAATTTAAGGAAAGTTTGGCTTAAGAGTAGGCTTACATAGGAATTTGGAAAAACACACAAGATGGAAGGCTTATCCGAGAAGTCAATCCTCAATACAATTGATCTCCAATAGTTATGTAGGCAAAGGATTGGATAGAAAATCGAGGATAGACGCTGAAGGATTCAGTTTTAGGGCTAGTATCTGTAGAGCTGACCACAGTGTTGAGTACATGGAGCCGATTCTCAGATAGCCAAAGACAATGGCAATTGTTCCACCAAATGCTACTGTAGCAGGCCGCCTTGTTAGTCACAGATGTTGTAACACCATTGGAAAGTCAATTTGCATTCATTTAGACCATCATAAAATGCTTATAACAACAACATTCTCTTTAGATCCTACCCCACCAACCATTGATGTTTGTAAACTAGTAGTTCATTCTGAGTGACGTGTTAGATGACACAACTAAAAAGAATCGTGACAATAGCTTTAAATATAATTTAGAAGTTCAAGTAAATTGACACCTAGCTAATCCCTAGCAAAGTACAATTATTTGACATCGAGGTTATCTTAATATGATGAGTTATTTTATAGTATGTTGTAGCATGTCATGACGGTGGAACAATAATGTGGGTCAATTGGGTTTGTGTCTTTGCATGCCATACTTTCTAGTGTATTGCTTCATCTTGGTCCAGTTATTATTTTGTTCAACAAATGAACCGGATGATTTGACTATAATGATGTAAGCAAGCCACGCTATCGCATGTCTTTGTATTCATACTAGTGGAAAACTAGATGTCGAAATATCTACACTTTTTGTTTTGGAGACGTTGCTAAGGAGAACGGATAAGTTAGAATGTGACACTTTCCATTTTGGAAGCATTGCTAAAGAGAACAAATGAGTTAGAATGTGGGTCATACGAAGGTGACTTTTATGTCAAATATCAAGTCAAAGTTGTTTGTCAATTGAATAGTTTGATTCAGTACACATGAAATGAATAACTTGGTTGATGATACGGCAAACATTTATTGAATTTATTTTGTTATGATTGATTCTAGCATGTCTAATTTTACTTTCAAAGTGATTGATTCTATTTAGGAGAAGGTAAGTTGAGAAGTCGGTGAAAAAGACAATGGCAGCAGATGCAAAAGAAGAGAGGATAAAGCTGATATAAATCTCGAAGTTTGTAATATTAAAGGGAAAGTTACCGAAATGCCCTTTCGAAATGGGTAAATTACACAATTGCCCTTATGAAATCTGTAATTCCCAAAATGCCCTTCGGGCAGGCAACGGGCAATGCCCTTCATGTCATGTTCAAGTTTTATAACAAGTTTCACGTTTCACGGCAATCTGCCACAGCTATTATCAACCAAAGCTAGCCATGTTATCATATAGTCATCAAGAATAATCTACAGTCCGATGCTGGTAATCTTCATCCTTATATATCAAAGAGGATAACCAATTGTTGAGGTATACTTTTGAAATATCAAAGACAATAATGATTCTCGTGTTAAGAAACGTTGTTGTGCTCTGCTTGCTAGGTTTTCCATTGAAATTAGAGGAGAACAAGCGCAAACAAGAAAATAACCATACCCTAACGCTGTACCAGCTTCAATTTATACTCTAGATACAACACAGCACATAAACTAGTACAAGAGGGTGACAACAAAACTGAAACAATCCACAGACTAGAGCAGAACAAAAACGTGCGAACAATGTACAAAACTGAAACAATGTCCTTTCAAGAATGGAGTTCTTTTTTATGCTCTTATAAGCAAAATAAAGTAATTAATGCTAACTACCTTTACACAGCACATAAACTAGTACAAGAGGGTGACAACAAAACTGAAACAATCCACAGACTAGAGCAGAACAAAAACATGTGAACAATGTACAAAACTGAACAGAGATAAATGCTGCCATATCTTCCCTTTTAGCTCTGCAACATGATATTCATCCCTTCAAACCTTATCTATCTTGCCCTTACATAAATCTGTAGTGCCTTGCCACTGCATCTCGAGGTCAAGAATTCTAAGTGTTCTGCTCCAAACATTCACTACAAAGAAGCTAGAAACTGCTCCAGTATTCCTGTGCATTATGTAATAATAAGAAATCAATCTCATAATTAAAAAAGAATTCACAAAACACTTCACCTCGCAAATAAAATACCTGCAATTTCAATTCGCACTCTGCAAGTTCTGCGGTTGTGACCGACACTTTTGCATCTTGAACATTTTACTGCTTTCTTATCATCCTCAGTAGACAATCTTATTCTCCTCTTCTTAGGTCGCCCTGGCAATCTAGATGTCTGTGGAGGAAGCATATCTAAGTCGCATTTAATTAAAGTGGGTCAAATCTCGAATTTTGGGACTCAGACTGAAAATCGGACTCAGACTGAAGAAAAAAATTTGGAGTTGAATGCTTGAATAGAATTACACATCATACACTAATAGAAATTCACGTCAAAGAACAACAACTAGTTCACACGTTTTTTTCATAAAATTTACAACTAGTTCACCGGGAGAAGAGTGGAAAGGAAATGCCTATGGAGGGTGGCTGGCCAAGGGGCAAAGGGGCACAGGGAGGGGCAAGGGGAGGGGGGGCAAAAACCGTCGGATGGCAAGGGTGGGGCAAAGGGGCACATGGAGAGGCAAGGATGAGGGGATGGCAAAGGGCAAACAGGATAATAAGGAGGGGCAAAGGGGGAGGGAGATGGCAAAGGGAGGACGAAAGTCGAAGAGGGGATGGCAAAGAGGAGATGGCAAGGGGAGGGGAAAAAGGGGAGAAGGGATGAATCCAAAAATAAGGATTATAAATAATAAAATAAAAATAAATATAATAAATATAATATAATAAGTAAGACAATTAAAATACAATAAATGATTTAATAAATACAAATAAATAAAATTAATTAGATATTTTTTTTCTTTCTTTCTTTCTTTCTCACCAGTGGCGAAACTCGTTAATGTTTCAATCCGGTCTTTGGAGCAATGGAGGGCGACTATATGTTCCCCCCTGTTTTTCCTGGATTGGGCTTCTCCAAGAACATTTGTGGGCCTCAATCCGTTGTTCTACCATGCAACCCCTGTACTGTCGAAGCAGCCCAGACCCACACCTCCAAAGACGAGGATACAATAATGGATAATCTGAACCTCGGCCCTTTACGAATAGCAGCCAGCGAGGAGTTGTCCCAAGAACTTGGCATACAAACCAAGCATGTTTCCTTGAATGCTAATCTCCAAACGGACGCATTTTGCAACCTGGGCTTTCTGCAGCTTCCATTGCTTAGTAATACACCTGAAAATTGGGATGCGCCAAACGCCACAGCATTCTGCATATTAATCAATGATAAAAATATTATATCATCTGGGTGTTATATAAGATCTTCAGACTGTTGTGTTGTTTATCCGTCAAGCTTTTGGCTTTTCAGAAATGCTCAAGAAGAGCTCAAGAAGTGCGGTTAGGTTTTTTTGGTTTTTCTGATAATGAATCTTGGGGTTAGGGTAGCCTTGGTCGCAGCGGGAGCAAGAAGTGCGGTTAGGGTAGCCTTGGTTGCAGCGGGAGCAAGAGCAGCAGGAAGAGGGAAATTTTGAAGCGTTGAGCTCGGGAGGAAAAATAAGAAGCGTTGTGTTGTGAGTAAAGCCAGAGGCCCGGATGCGCAGAAGGGCTGCATCGTAAGCTCTGGCAGCAAGCTCTTGGGTAGCAAAGCTTCCAAGCCAGATTCTATTCTGCGTTAGGGGATCTCTGATTTTGGACCCCCAGCGGCCCCAAGCTCTCATCCGAACACCTCTGTATCTCTTCTTTCCATCTGCGTTCTTACGATAACAGGCCCTCATACTTCTCTTTTTCTTTCCACCGCCCTCATCCACACCCTTCTTATCTGCCATTTTTCTGCTCGGTTCTTTCTTCCAACCACTTTGCTCCTCCATCACTTTGCTCCTCCATCACTTTGCTCTGCCCTCGAAATGCAGTGCTAGATCCGGTGATCAAGAGCTTGGGCGATAATGAGCCCCTGCTTCTCATTGTTTTCATCCTCCGTTTTCATCCTCTAGCTCTTGGCAGCGGAAGAAACAACGGAAGAAACAGCATGAATGACGACTAGCAAAAGAAATAACAGCCATACCTTATAAAAAGATCTGCCATAGCCTTCTTGCTCCCGATCTTTCCTATTCTTTTTCTGCATGTATGCCCGATTCTTGCTCCCAACTCTTTCCAATTCTTTTTCTGCATCTTTCCATGGTACTTTCGGCTGGGTGAAAACTACGTCTTACCAGCCACAGCCAGGGGCTTCGATGCCATAGCCAGGATTTTGGGTGTTCTCCATAGCCACGATTTTCGGCGTAAGTGTACCAAATCTCAGCAGTGACACATGTCTTAAATCTCTTGTTCTTTAAAGGTATGTACCAAAATTCCCCCCCTTTTTAAATTTCAAATTTCGAATTTAAGCATTGGGGAGAAAAAAGCGGGATATAGAGTGTACCTAACAAAAAAAGGCGGGGTATAGCGTGGCCAATGGGATATTTATCTAAGGCCAATGGGTATGGATTAAAATGTTATATATAAATTCTAATGAAATAAATTCTAATGCCATATGTTATATATTATTTTAGCTCATATTATATTGTTTAACTCATCTTATTATTAAAATCCCATTTTTTTTAAGTAGAAACAAAGCGGGGCATCAATGGGATATTTATCTAAGGCCAATGGGATATTATAATGTCTATATTATTTTAGCTCATATTATATTGTCTAGCTCATCCTATTATTAATGTCCCATTTTTTCCGAGCGTACATTCATTTTGTATATGCATACATAGAAAATGCATAGTATATGGTGTGCATTAGAAAATGCTTAGAAAATACATAGAATATGGTCCTATTAATCATGATTTTTGCTCCATAATATTTGAGATAGAAACTATGTTTGTAGGCAAGTAGGTTTGTTTGATCATGTGCATATTTGATCATACGTTTGAGTCTAGAAAGACCCTCATTCTTAAGTTTTTCACTCTAAGTTGCCTTTCTCGACTCGCGAGTCGAGAAAGTTCCTCAGAACTGCTTTTTCCACAGAATTGGCCCACATACCTGCGTTTTTCATTCTCGAAGGCCTCAAGGAAATGAAAAGGCCCTCGTGACTTCAGATTTTCACTGAGCTACCTTTCGACTCTCGAGAAAGGTCCTCGGTCTTAGGCCTTTCTCATTCATGAGTCGAGAAAAGCCCTCCAAATTTTTTTTTCCTACTTAAAAGAACGAGGAAAAAAGTTCCCTTTTTTTTTTTTTTAAAGCTACATTTCTCGACTCGCGAATCGAGAAACGGCCTTTTCGACTTTAGTCGAAACGGCCTTTCGATTCAAGGAAGCCGGAAACCTTTTCTCGACTCGCGGCCTCAGACCTACATTCTTCAGAAATGGCCCTTGGAACTGATTGTCTTCTTATTTGTATTGTCAGTAGCATCACTTGCATTAACTTGATTTTGCCTTTCCGGTACAGATCGTGAACGAAAAGGACATGATCGGGAGCCATGGAAAGACCCGTTCATTGAGGAAAGAGGACGAGAAGAGGTTGGTGTGGTCAAGCTAGCGTGCTCAGATTTCTATTCTCTTCAAGTTGCTCTTGTGGCTTGGAACACCTCAGATCTTGCTCTGCATGATGTTCACAGTAGGTGGTCTGTGTGCGAAGATGATGTCAGCCCGACCATCATGGTATCTTCAACTATTGTAAAATACAATATAATGAAATTATTTATGAATAAAAATTCAGGGCAGATCGATACTTTGTTTACAGAGAGATAGCATTTTCATTAGTTTTTTTGTGCTCTTTATCTTCTCGACTCGCTAACCGAGAAAAGTAGACCACGTAATTTTCCTTAACGTTTTTTTTCACACAGGAAAATAGGCATCTTCTAAAACAATAATGCGGTTTTAAAAGTTTTCCTCATCCTTTTTGTGTAAAATAACAGGGTTCCAAAAAAAAGTGGGAATGGAATGAGACCCACTTTAATTAAATGCGACTTATCTGTGGCTGCCTCAACTTCACCACTATGAACCACTGGAGAGATAACCCCTTCGTAAGTTGCATAGTACACGCACAACCGATATGCCTCATAGGTGTACATCTGCACTTGCTGTTTCTTGAATAGAATTGATGCAGCAGCATGGGCACAAGGAATTCTAGACTTCTGCCATCTCAAGCAAGAGCATGAACCAGCTTGCACATTGACCACATGCTCATGTTTTGCAGTTACTACCTTGAACATAAATTCAGTGGATGGAAGGACCCTGTAATAACGTGCACGAGCAATAGCAACTTTGATCGCATCATCTACTTCTTTCACAACTGCAAAAGGGCTCTGTCTAGCAGCCATCCATGCATCAAATCCCTCCTTTCGACCGTCATAAAACCATGTCATCATCTTGTCACAAATAATAGTCAGCATGGACATTTCTGCAATGTTAGAGGTAAGATGACCAAACCGATGGCCTGGAAAGTATGCTTCTGCCCAATATCGAGGATGACGCATCTCATCGAGTAACCAAGTTTGAGCGGCAGCGTTTGTAGTCCCAATTGCTTGTAAAACTTCTTGAAACTTGGCAATTGTTTCTACACGAGTTGCTTTCCACAACAACTTGACCAGCTCTATACTCTTGAATTCCTTTTTGAAATTCTCTCGCTAAGTGCCTCGACGATATCCATGCATTGCATTCTCCCCAAAAAAAATTGACACTCCTTCCAATATTCCTTTACACGACGACACAAAGAAGACAACCGCTCTATTAAGTGCTAAAGAACCCCAACAGAATTAAAAAAACCAACACCGCCATATATCATTCTCGATGGCAACCCATGCATATGCTAGTGGAAACAAAGACCCATCGCGTCAATCGCAAATCGCAGATGAGCAAAAATTCCTCTATACCGCTTGTTGGGAATGCCCCATCTAGCCCAATAACAGCCGATTCCCAAATCCACTCAAGCTAGCCAAAAAGCAAGAAACATTCTTGTAGAACCTTTTTTTCTCATCCATCCTTGACTGGTATTAAATACTACCAGGATTAGCATCCATTAACCTAGAGCAATAGTCATTCAATCACTGATAAGCTTCTTCATGTGAACCGTGAAGTTCAGCCATTGCATTCTTCTTTGCTAACCATGCAACACGGTAGCTTATCTCTACTCCATGGTCTCTTCGGACATCAGCAACAAGATCTGAAGATTTATAACTTTGGTGCTCAAGGAACTTCCCAAGATATTTTTCCGTCACCCACTTTGAGTTAGCTTCCTTATTGTTTCTCTGATTAACCCCACCACAAGAATGCTCACCACCTATGCTTAATTGTAACCTCAGCACTATCCGGAAGTTTAGAAGTGTGGATCATCCATGCACAACCTTCAGCTTCACACTTTACTCTGTATCTAGAACGATCATATTTTATCACTGATAATTCTACATGATCTTTGACGGCTTGATCTCGTACTGCAGCCTTGCATTCTTCAATTGAATCAAATTTCGCACCCTTACACAATTCCATAGCTGGACATAGAACCTTCTGTGCTGGACACAGAATCAATTAAATACTAAAGATAAGAAATTCATGAAAATAAAAGAAGGTTTGAGCTTTGAGCTTTGAAAGAAGGAAGTTATGGAAGCAGAATCTGCCATAGATTTGGAACAATAAGAAACACATAGAGGCTTTGGAATAAGAAGAAACACATAGAGGCCATAGACGAAAACTGTTATCTTAAGGCAGAGAACTTGAATAGGGAGAATAGGGAAAGAAATGAGCAACGAAATTCCCTTGAAGAATTGTTTCAGATTACAGATTATTCAGATTCAAATTCACAAAATGCATGCATGAATTGCCAGAATAGATCGATTCCTTGCTTCTCCTTACCTTACAAACCGGTGCTCTGTATAGGGAGGCTAGACGGGTTCACTAAATCGCTGGACATCTCCTCCAACAGCAGCGCCAAATCCAAATGAGCAATTTCTCTCTGTTTCTGTAATCGGAAACTTCGTTTCTTTGCCCGTTGCCTGCCCGAAGGGTATTTTGGGGATTTCGGATTTGATAAGGGCAATTGCGTAATTTATCCATTTCGAAAGGGCATTTGGGTAACTTTCCCAATATTAAATGATTCTTGAGTCAATGCTTTAACACTAGACTTGTCTCGGTGACCATTCCTATAGGTGCTTGCGTTTAAATTTTTGGGATTAGCACAACTAAGGGACCTACATCTTTCTTCTTCGCGTAGCACCGGCCCTTTCCTCCTCGCAGGGTGCTCCAGCCAAGCCCTCGAGAACATTGGCGACCGTTTCTTATTAGGGTTTTCCCCGAAAACCTGAAAGGGCAGGGTTTTTTTTTATCCCGATAAGAAGTTGTCACCACTCTTCTCACCTTTGCCTCCCTATCACACTATTATTATCATTTCTCTCTATGGGGTAGTTTGATATTGTGCCTATGATCGGCTACCCCACTCACTTCACAAATTATAAACCCAATGTATACTGCTATTGTGATGAATGAAAAGCCTTGTAGTTAGCAGTGTTTTTATGGGGTTAAGTTCTTTTGTATTAAAAGAGTTATTCACAGCTTCAAATTTGAGAAGAATCATTTCTGTGTTCTTTGTAATGCAGCCAATCATGCAAGGGATCGTGAGCTTAGATTTCTGTTATACGATCTTGTGCATATGAATTGGCCTGATTATTAAACAGGAACTTGATTTGGAAGTAGTAGTTTATATCTACAATGGAGCAGATGCCTTTTTAAATTGCAATAGATATACTGAATACATATGTTGTTGCTAGAACACTTCTTCTGAACTTCAGAAAGAGCTTGATCAAGCTCAATAAAGAGAAACATATAAAAAGTTTTGGTCATACATAAAACTCACGAAATAAGTGCTCGTTTCACTTTATGTCAAAGAAGGCAGTTCTGGACTGGTGCAAAACTGCCAAATTCTCTACGGTTTGAGAGATTATCACAAAGTATAGGTGACTCCATTGGCCTTAAAGTTCTCAAAACTCATTAAAAAACAAGTCAAGACTCAAATGGTGGCAGAATATTACAAAATTGAAATTTTTGTCATGAGTTACATAAGAGTAAATGGCAAAGATCATGTGGGCCAATTCTGGTCCATGGATCAGCGACTTTGGAGCAAATGTTTTCAATTTTGAATTTATGTTGTGAGCAATTTCGGACCAATTGTTTGCAATTTTGGAGTGTTTAAAGCATTTGCAGGTAGTTCATTTTCGGAATTGAATTCCGCCGCCAAGTTCCTTCCAGGAGCCTTCAGGTGGTGAAGGTTGCCCGACATGGCCTTCACGACACAGAGATTACGTCATATCCCAAGTTCTGTTAAAGAATCCCCTTTTCCTAATTTTTTAGTATCAGATAGCTCGAAGGCCATCTTGATGCGCTGTTTCTTGTTTTCATTTTTAGGTCGCTTGATTTTTTTGGCGGAAGATCGGCCATGGCTAGGGTTGGAGATGCTTTTCTGGTGAAGAAAATAGAGAAGGGCAGTTGATGCAGAGCTTGCGGAGCTTCCGGCTATGGCACATGGCATAAAATGGTCCCTCTACCGAGCTTTGCGGCTATGGCCTGAAACAGCTTACAGAGCTCTGGAATAGAGAGATCCGGCAAAGCTATGGCAAAGAACTCCTTCGCAAAACACAGCTATCTGTCAAAGCTATGGCAAGGAAGTGAAAATGCTGCCAAGCTATGGCAGAGCCCTTTCCAGACGAATTGTTTGAAAACTCGGTTGGCGGCGCCACTAAAATGACACCAGAAAAAACACCCAAGAATCACCTGATAAAAAGGGGTGTAATCTCAAGTAATTTGTGGGTCGTGAAGGTTACGACTTAAATCCATTAAATGACTGCCTAATGGAATAGTGCAGGAAAACTATCCTAGTTAATTATGTAAACCTTGTTGCCACGTAGGCGACTAATTGACATGCGTGTCGAATCTGGCCCTATATTTTGTAATTGTACTTCCTGGAAATGAAAGTGGCTAAAAACCGCCATGTGGCAGCATAAGTTGGACATAAAATTTGGGTGGGGCGTTTTCTTCCCCATCCACAAATCCCTGTGTGCCATGTGGCACAGATTCTTTCCGAGAATCAGTGATTCTTGTAGGCCATTTTCAGTCCTTTCTCAAGAATCGGTGATACTTGAAGGTCATTTTCAGCCATTTCTTGGAGGTATGTTTTTAGTCATTTCAATCCTATATTATTCAAATACAATTATAACATTCAATGAGATATTAGACACAATTCATTCGATGAAATATTAGACAGAATTCCGATCCTTTGCATCGAACTCTTCAAGCATGTTCAGATACATTAAACATAGCAGAAACATTATATTCAAAACCAGATCCATAGCAAAAAACATTATACAGAATTATGCATCTTGGATCTCTTCACAATCATACTCTTGAAATTCTTTATCAAGTGCAGCAGAAGCCATGAAGGTGCAGTTGCTGAATGAACCACCATAGATGTTTGTACCTACAGAACTCCCAATGTTTATATTCAGATTCAAAGCCTTGCGAGCTATCGGTCACATTGCTAGTTCAGCTTCATCAACATCAAAGTAGGTAGCATCTACAATCTGTTCCAGACTCCTTTTCTTCAAATCTGGAACTTGCACTCCGCGATTTGCAAGTTCAGAAATAGAATCTTTATCAAATTTCTTACCAGATTCCAAATCTTGAGCACAATCAACCTCCATGGAACACTGCCCATAATCATATGACATGTCTGTTGCTACGCCTTCATCTTGCTCTACATCAGCCAATGCAACTGCAGTCGCACTTCCACGTTTCTCACATTCATCTCGTCGCTTCAATCCTTCCTTGTACGTATCCTCAAACATTCGCCTATTTCCAGAATCATCAAAAGGCCTACTAACCACAAAAATTGCACATTTCGTCTGGAGTTCCATATTCTTGTCATATCTACATGGCAATAGACAATTATAAATCAAGAAATAAAAAAAAAAAAAAAACAAAAGCAGTACCTATGGTATGCTTCAATCGTCCTTTGTCCAGTAATCTGCATACCAACAACATCTGGAACACCAACCCTAACTATCCTACTTATCACACTTGTCCTCTCTGATTTTCTAGAAAAATTACTATCGATCCCTATTGTCTTCATCAAGTATTTTACCCAGCCCGCTAATGCCTGATCACTAACCCTGAGCTTTGAGTTATACCAGACTGACGTCCTTGGAAAAAAGATTACCTAAAACAATAAAAATTAATATAACACACTAAAAAGGAAAAAACTTGCAAATGAAAATGCATACCTACATAAACTCAACCTCGGGTAGATGCCTGAGAAGTTGTTTGTACTTAAGAACGATGTCACCTTCCAAACACTGGCAAGGTAATCTAAAGGATTCTTCTTGATAATGGTTCATGTCCACATCATGATTCTTGGAAATCCTTCCACAATATTCTAAATATTCTGTACCATCATCGTTACCAACCACAAAGTCAGTAATTTAAAGCTTATGCAACTCTTCCTTTGCGCGAATGGCAAGCTTAGCAACACAATAGTAGAGGAACCGACGTTGCAGGCCACGATTATGCTATATTTGATGATCAATGTCGTTTAATAATGTTGTCTCATCAGCAAAAGTAATCTTCTCCATTTTGTTTCTCTTTTTACAAACACCAGGAGTCATTCTAGATCTCCTCATTGTCGCTACACAAGCCAACCTTGCTCTCTCAAAAATAGGACTGTGTCGATTATCAAATGGGAATTCAATGCGGCCTTCTTTGTAGATTGAATTTTCCTATGACACCGAATCATGCTGCCAACTTTCTTGAATAAATCCTGCAAACTGTAAGACATAATAGAATTATTAGTACACAATTTAGGACCAGAATAAAAAATAGTGAAATACAACTATAACTTACGATTCGGTAGGATAATGCTGGCCATCCAATTTGGTTACTTGTAGCATAAACTGCTCGAGCATTCTCGCAAACTCCACGAGGTCAAGCTCTTCAATTGTCTTCTCACATGAAATTCCCCTATACTCTCTCCACAAATCGAACCTGTTTCTAGACCATGTAATCTTATTCTGTGACTTCTTTGCACCTCCATCATCAACCTCCTTACAAAGATTCTCATCAATATCTATAAATGGTATCTGCTTTTATGCCAGTGTTGCCACATGCGGACAGTAGAGGATGAGCACCATGCTCTGCAAGAGTGTTCGGCATATACGCATATCCGAGCAACACATGCGGATCTTAGATGCTCTGCGGCACCGCTGCATCAATTGCTGGCATCGCCAATGGTTGCACGTCTCGCATCCTACATTTTGCAAGTCTCTCCTGTCAGAGAATCCCTTACAGGACAAGGGATCTGAGAGCCTACTACCAGGGTTTTTCCTCCCATGTGGGGGTTTTTTCATCCCAGTAGTAGGGACACATTGTATAGTAGCATTTGTCTTTTTGGTGTGGTTTTATCTGCTTTGTGTACTACATGTACCGTCTCATAGGTCAAGTTTGGCCTCCACGGACGTTAAAATATACTTCCTTCCTTCCTTCCTTCCTTCCTTCCTTCCTTCCTTCTTTCCACGAATACTAGAATTTTTGGGTAGAACTGGATGGTCAAACACTCCAGAAACTTGTGCATTGGTGATGTAATCAGAAATCACTGATTCTGAAAACTGCTTACTAATCTCTGCCTCAAAATCCATATTTTTCTTCTCTTCAATCTGCCAGTGTCACAGCCATCCTTATTCTGATCATTGGTAATATCTGACAAAACAATGAAGCTCGACATCTGTCATTCCTGTATACTCCAGACTTCCAATCATACTTCTAAAAAATAAAACAAGAATGACAAAAATACTACTACACACTATTGACATACTTCAGACTCTACATGCAACAAATAAATCACATTAGGCACTAAAAAATCTAATAAAAAACATGCAAGAAAAATGCTTACCTAGATTAGAATCCAGGTTCAAAAATTCCTCCTACAAGTCGGCAGACTCTTCCTAGGACTCTGAATGTTGAAGTTGAAGGTGCACTTGTTGAAAGAACAAAAAAAATAACATGTCAGAACCAAGAATACCAAAATCTAGTGCAAGAATAAAAGATTCTTAGTCAAAGAAGGCGTTCCAGTTGAAAAAGCCACAAAAATGTCCAGAAAGAAACAACAAAATAAAGATCCTTCAAAAACTATGAGAATCTCAGGCGCTCTACTTCAAAATTGCATAAAAGAAAGAGCAAAACGAGGCGCTTCAAAAAATGTAAACAACGACCAATCGACTACGTGTAGAGCCCTGGCGTCACGACGATGCCATAGCCGGGGCTCCAGAAAATATCCCACCACAAATTTCACGTTACATTAATGTCTACGTATCCGCGCGTCGGCCATTTTGTGGGCCAGAATTTGCTCCACATGGACATTCTTGTGGCAGAACAGCACCTAACTGTTCTTTACGTAAAATGTTACCGGGATAAATTTGTTTAACCTAAATAATCTGTGCAGATGAGTATTGAATCCGCTCTCTCTGACATCGTTCTCAGCTTTGCACAAATTTGTGTTAGAAAATTGTAAACCGAGGATGGCTCTTGCACACAACCATTAGTGGAGGGTGCCAAATCGCGGGGCTCTCAAATGGTTAAATGGACAAACGTTAATACGCCCATTTGGTGTCTTTTCTTGATATGCATCATGTAAATAGGATTTGGAGGAAGAGATTTAAATTTCTTTCAAGATCGCACAATGTTGGTATTGGGATACGTTACATTAATATGTGGGCAGACTTGGAGGAGGAAGGATTAAGTACCAACTCGCCAAACATTCCCTCTGCTTTGTTGAGGAAATGTGCGAAGGAAAGGGACCTCTCAAAAGGTAGGCGTGTTCATGATCTCATTAAAAAAAGTGAGCTTGAAAACGATGTTTACTTGGAAAATCTGGTATTGCATATGTATGGTGTATGCGGAGCTCTGGAAGATGCAAGAGCAGTATTTGACAGTTTGCAAAATAGGAATCTTTTTTCTTGGAATATTATGATCACAGCTTATACCCAGCAAGGACATATAGATGAAGCTCTTACTCTCTTTAGAAATATGCCAGAGCGAAATGTTGTTTCATGGAATGCCATGATTGCAGGTTATATTCAACAAGGGAAACTAGAAAAAGCTCTAGATTTATTTCAGGACATGCCCATGCGCAATGCAGTATCATGGAACCTTATGATTTCAGCATATGGGCAGAAACATAACTTGGATGAAGCCATTGAAATTTTTCACCAAATGCCAAATCCAAATGTTGTATCATGGACTACCATGATCAATGCTTATATACAGCATGGTATAGTTTGTGAGGCTGGAAATCTGTTTGAACAAATGCCTCACCGTAACGTGGTATCTTGGAACACAATGATTTCAGGTTATGCCAAACAAGGGAAACTCAAAGAAGCCTGGCAGCTGTTTGAACAAATGCCAAGGCGTAACATTGTCTCTTGGAATGCCATGATTGCAGCCTATTCTCAACATGCTTATCTTAATTGTGCGCTCGAACTTTTTCAACAAATGCCTCAGCGAAATGTAGTCTCTTGGACTTCCATGGTTACAGCTTATGCTGAGGATGGACAGCTAAAAGCAGCCCTTGAACTTTTTAACCAAATGCCAAGTCGCAATATCATCTCTTGGAATACAATAATTTCAGCTTTTTCTCGAAATGGTCAGATAGCATGCTGTTTTGAATTGCTTCATCAACTGCAAGAAGATGGCATGAAGCCAGATGTTCACATCTTTAACAGTATTCTAGATGTATGCGCCACATGCAGAGTTCTTGGTAGAGGTAAATGGGTACATGCTACTGCCCTCGGCCATGGATTTGACTCCAGCGTGACCCTGTCATGTTCACTTATCAATATGTATGCCGAATGTGGAAGTTTGGAGGATGCAGTATTTATATTTGAGGAAGAAACAGAAAGGAATGCTGCTCTGTGGAATTCAATCATTGCAGCCTTGAACCTATATCATTATGGAAAATATGTGATTCAAAGTCTTTTGCAAATGCATGCAGATGGGATAACACCCGACAAACTCATTCTTGAGAATGTCCTTTGGGCATGTTGCTGTGCTGAGATGGTAGATGATGGCTCATATTGCTTTGCCTCTATGGGCATGAATTATGGTGTTGTACCTACAACTGAGCATTATACATGTATGATTTGTATCTTAAATGATGCAGGATGGCTAGAAGAAGTGGAAGCTTTGAATAATATACTCTTAGTTCCATAAACAAATGATTGGAAAGGAAATTCAGATGACCATAGTTATATAACACAGGAGACTGTTTAGACGAGATAGAGATACCATGGGCTTCTTGTGGCTGGGCTGCTGTCTCATTATAGGTAACCCAATACAGATCCCAATATTCATGTATGTGGCATTATGCCTTATGGCTATATTTCTTCTAGCATACCAAAATATTTATATGCCTTATCTGCACCAGACCACATACTCTGAGAGGGGAGTGTCATGCGTCTTCGTCAGATTGGAGCTTTAGAGTAATCAGTATTCATCTTTATGGCTTCACCTGTGCATTTTCTCTTGCTGTAACATCGCGTCTTTTAAAGGATTTTTGGTTACCAGCTTCCTTCTCTTGCTAGAGACTTTCTGTTAAACAAGCTGTGCAATTTGTGTTTTTACAAGGGCAAGCTTTCGTGATTGGGAACTAACTGCTGGTTGAAACACAGCAACCAAGTTTTTTGTTATGCATATAGGAATCTTTCCAGCAAGATGTAATAAGTTTGACACACTCCAAACAAAAGTGGCAAAATAAGAGGCGTAAGAATAAGCAAGATGAGCTGCCTTCTAAGGAAAGAACTTAACTTTAAGTGGTGAAATGATCTGAATGTTGCAACGCCATCAAATGCTTGTAATGTGTATCCAAAGGATCTTAATATTTTCCATGATGATCGGGATAAAAATATGATCTTCATCATCAATCTCATGCATTATCCAATTGAAATGTCACTTCTAGAAAGCTATTTTCCTTCCTAGCCCTCCTCTTTCTAAGCCATACCACTAGCCATTCTGTTGTGGATGTCAATACCTTTGCTTCCCCAAAAAGTTGTTGCTTATCGTGTAACTACCACTACCGCTACTTATCCTGTAAGTATGTTGAAATGGATTTCAGAGCGGTGTAGGTGGTCTTTGAATCTTTGGACTTATCTAATTGTAATTTGAAGGTGCAAGCTTTTGTAATCAAGAGATGTGTGTGTTGTTGGCCTTTCATGCTACTTTTGAGTCTTTATTGTGATGTCTTTATCTAGTCCCAACCTTGTTGCTATAACCAATAAGCATCTAACTAATAAGCATTTCACTATTCCAATCTCTCAACTAGACTAAACCAATAATTAAGCTTCTAGAATATCCAAATGACGACCTTATTATGCCCGAAGAGCATATCCTAGGAATGGATCACATCCAGCTCATCCAGGTTTGTGCTTTTTCTTCTTTGGGATATTCAATCCAGTGGATCATATCTAGCTCATCTAGGTTTGTGCACTTCAAACTGACAAGCTCCTCCCTGTTGCCAAACTAAAAACCTCTGTCATGCGAGATGAGGGCAACCTTTGTGCCAGAGCACCTTATTTTTGAAGGACGAGAGATGGGTTTCATTACAAGTCAATGAACTTGCTAAGCTCTTGTTACACTCCAAAGTGGAATGCCACTACTATAAACTTGGTGATTCATAAAATGTGAAGCTTTATTCGAATAATCTTAACACCCTGCTCCTTGGGTTTTTATGCCTAAAATAGTCATAATGCCCTAGGGCATTATCATGAAGGCTCATAACGCCCTAGGGCGTTATCACGAAGGCTCATAACACCCTCGGAGCAGGGTGTTAAGGGAGATAACGCCCTGGCCCTCGGGCGTTTATGGGAATAAAATTCTCGAGCAATATGGCCATGGCAAATATGGCTCGGGCGTGCCCCCGCACGTCCTTGCCATTTTGGCCATGGCCATATTGCCCTTGAATAATGCCCTCTGGCCAGGGTGTTATCTACCCCTTAAACCATTGTCCTTATAGACAAAAATCTAGTTACATCTCCAGAATGTAATGCATCTAGCAATCTAAGGCAAAGTATGTTTCAACTAACAAATTGGATGGCCGGTTAGATAGATAGATAGATAGATAGATAGATGAATTTTTACGTCCACGGGAACCCATCGGGTTATGGGACGACACATGCAAGGGCAACAGCCCATCTAAAACCTGGGGAGTAGGCCCCATCACCAAACGCAATAACCAAATATTAAAAGACTACCAAGAAGAAGATAAGTTAGAGAAGCAAAAGGTCAATCTATATGGAGTGCATGAATTCTTATAAGGATGTATGATGCCATAAAAGATTAGCAATTATTCTTCAAGGCTAATGAAGTTTAGACTGATTCTGGCTACTTGCTCATAAAAGCTACAATCAGTGTAATAAGTCTGACGTGCCATGGCTCATGGTTCAAGCGAATGCTTCCACTTATCATGATTCATTGGGATAAACTTGGAGTATTAATCTAGCTATCATCTGAAGACATGCTGGCTTGTTATTCAGTGTATTTGATTGTGGTCATGGATTCTTCGTTCAACACCCAAATCGATTTATTATATCATGTAGTCCTTTTCGACTCAACCACTTCCATATAAAAACATTCTTTATCGATCAGATCAAACATCTCACGAGCATTACTTCGAGCCCCACATTTGCAATACAAGGAAAATTGTAGGAGTACCCTAACATTTAGGGGTATTTATAAAAAAGCTCCCGATTTTTCCAAAATTGTAAGAATGTCCTTTTGCTTGATTGGGCTTTGCTAATTCCATTTTTGATCACTGAAACTCTTCATCGACCTTGTGGATGGCTACAGAAGAGAAAATCCTGGGATTCAACGACAAATGCATATGATTTCGAAGATCAAAATCTCAAGGAGCTCTGTTAGATTTGTGACTTCTCATGCCTACGTTTAAATTATGGGCCTTAGCAACAAATTATAATTTCGAATGAACTGTATGGAAAATCTCATGCCTTGGTAGATTGCATGCAAATTTTGTGGCTGGTTTCTTGCTTCAATTTTCTGTTGGAATGCAATTGGGAAATGGATCTGAGGTGCTTCACCATTTGGCACATGCAAAAGCAGTTGGATTTCTTCTTGTCATTTTGCCTTTTGCGAAGCCTCATCGAATTATGCCTCCTTCAATTGGTTTCATAAGAAGAGATCTGAAATGAGTCTAGGGTACCAAGTATTGGGCTCCAATTTGTCAGAAGAGAAGCAAATTTAGGGAATCTGGGAAATCTGAATGAAATAAATCCCAAATAGTCTAAGATAAAGAATTGGATGGAGTAAACAACTGCGAAACAATTTTATTACACTGGGCCTGATTGGTTACAGCGGTGTGATGGATGGGCCAGGGCATTTTCACAATTTTGAAAAATCAGGGGAATTTTTATAAATACCCTTAAATATGAGGGTATTCTTACAATTTTCCCTATTTATTAAAGCGGGTTCTTAAAAACTATCATCTATCAAGGAGCTTCTATGTCTCGTAAAAAGAACTCATGCCATTCTTAAAATGAGATATGATAAGAATATTGTGTTCAAGGAATCCTGTGAGAAAAAAATTTCATTGATATCATGGCCACAAACAGCATCTGAGATTAGCGGCAATTTGACATACTTGGTGATTGATACAACAGCCATGTGCTTTAGCTCGCATAGGCAAAGGAAGGGAGTACCATGCAATGGGTGCTTTGCCCAGAAATGTAGAGAACAAAGGCCGAGAGTTAAGAGGGCAAAAGAGGATGCAAAAATGAAAGAAAAAAAACTAGCAGAACTGCAGGGTTGGGAAGAAGGCTAGTTTGATGGATTTGTGTTGGTATTTTAACTGTAGTAATTTGAATTTCAGTGGCATGGTAAGAGAATATGTATTAATATATGAATCTTACATTGTGCATCCCTTATTGGGTCCCTGATAGAAAGAATTCGCGTCGCGGCAGTATCTTGGAAATGTACGGTTTCCCCTCATACGACGAAGTGGGGATTACCACTGGTTTTAAAGCAGCTACATTAGCAGCGTTTTATTCGGCTAGAAGTCCGCCGTCGTGATTGGCAACACGATTGACAGTTGCTTTCTATCCTTTATTTGCGAGAGCATCACATACAGTAGCCCAGGCGTGAACGCCCTCTTCACGACCATGATTGCATTGCCTTCTATAGGGCATATTCGAATATTCACTTTTGTTCCTAAAATCCCGTAAAACTTAACCACAAAATATTTCGGGCTCAAACATGTTCAAATTCAAATTCAAATGAATTCAGATGCAGTGGCGCATGGAATCCTGAGATAAAAACCAGCAAACTGGGAAATTTGCTGTTGTATTCAAACACAGAGTCCAAATCAAGGGCCATTGATCCTTAAACGGGTCAGAGGGCCACCAGTTTCGGACCAATGCCCCTCGGGCAAATAGAAGGTGCTTTTCCTTTGTTGGACACAGTCATAGAATTTTTGTAGCATCATTGCAAATGTGGACCTCGTTTGGTCGATTTCAGCGCGCCCAAACCAAAACTTGTAGCTCCAGGAATTCGCACGAGGTTGGAATAAAAGAAGAAATTGGATACAAAATATCGATAGAATGGTCTTTGGTGTTGCACACATCCAGCAAGAATTGATGTCCACAATCTTAGGTGTTTTCCTGCTGGGGGACATTCAAAGGGACGCCGGAAGCATTGTGCATCGCGAGGACTCGAAATTCCACCTCTTCATAATGTCGGACACGAAGATGTAGGCAAAGGAATGAGAGAAAAGCCAAATTCGACCGGAAAGGAGCAGAGTTGAACTTACAAAGTGGCGAAACAATGTATGTTCGAGTGCATGCCCGGCATTGAATCCAAATGCAGCAATACAAGGGGTTTTGAGCCTCTGATATACCTCCTGGTCTGAGACCAATATAAATAGGCTCCAGTGATTACTGCCAACAAACCAGTTTTTAGGGTCCAATTGCCCATCAATAGATTTGAAATGGATTGTTTACCTGCTCATGACTAGGGAGTAATAGAAGCCTATGTTTTGCATCCGCCAATTCTGCCTGATAAAGGGTTTGGGTGGGATTAAATTAGCAAACATATCATAAGCACCCGATTGACCTTCCAAACTATTTTGCAAGAACAGGTCAAAGGCCTCGGGATGCACGAAAACGTGTTGGGATCGTTTGTTCTGCGGAATAGCATGTATTAAGGCCCTGTAGATGGCAATGTATTCAGCGAATGATAGCATTGCAATGCTTGGGTAGAACTTAAAATCGTGACTTACAGGAGATAAGCACCGACACACTCTTCGTTGATTCTACAATCCACATCATCTCTGGACCAAGAACCATCATGAAATCTTGGGCAAAGTTGCCATAGACACGAAATTCTGCTGCTGATGATTTCTTACCCACCCGAATTGTTGTGCTGCATAGTGTCAATGGGTACTTGAATGTGAAGTTACAGGTCCACCTCCTGGAAACAAGACCTAATTGATAATGGTAAGAAAACACAAAATTAAAAAAGGTAGCTTCTAACCGATGCATCATGGGGATCTCAATTAAGGTGCCTTCCTCTTCTGATGAAGCTCTAGGGTCAGGGAGACCTGCCGATTGAATTGCTCACGCAAATTGTGAATATAGCTGGATGTTTCAAACATTATGTGGTTAGGGGCTATGCAGTCCTCTGGTTTTTTTGCCCTCTCTTCTTTCTTGGGGTTTTCGACGAGCTCCTAAGTGGGAGCTTGCTCACTTTTGGGGAGGGGAGACCTCCTTCTGCCTGTGCCATTTCCTTGCTGAAATCATCGTGATCTACCTGAGCTTGCTCTCTGGATAAAGAAATCTCGGCCCTCATCTCTTCAACCGTCAAACCAAACCTGCTGGCGATCTTCTTTCTAATTGCTTTCCTCTTCTGATCTTCCAAAGTTTCCCGACCCAAGCAGTTCTCATTGCCGGATTAAGAAGTTTGTGCTCAATCTGCTCGTCTGCCATAGCTTTGGCCCTTCCCTTGGCCCTCACCAAAATTCGCCTGAGATTGTGCTGCCACAGGTAATCTTCATCCGCGCTCCGCTCCAGCTTTACCAGTTCAAAGTTCCTCTTTCTCCTGCTTATGTCTGGAGCATTTGGTTTCCTACCTCTTGTGACTACTGGCAGCTTGTAATCATTGGTCATGCAATGCTTAGTAAGTTTGTGGATCTCCAGCTCCCACTTCTTGGAGTAGCTACTACTGCACCCATCGAATAGACAATACCACCAGCCATCTCCCTCATTCAATTTCCAATTTGGGATTTCCTCCATGTGGCATCCTCCGGAGGATGGTTTTCCACGGCATCCTCGCCGAAATCTATTTCGGCCTCTATGCTATCTTGCAATCAAACATTTCTATCTCACCTGCAACCGGAACAGACCTCGGGGATACTAAGCCTCCCCCTTTCCACCCCAAATACCTGGGAATAACTCGGCCACCCGACTAACAACCTTAGCCTCCACAAATAGATCCACCATGAGACCTGCGCCTCCAATTGCCCCAAAACCTGCAGGAAATTTAGGAGGGGAGTCCACCTCCGAATCGATCTGTTCTTCCTGGAAGGGATTGTTCGCGAGGAAGACAAAAGGCTGAGTTAGCGAAAGATTACTGCTGGAAGTTGTCACTAACTGAGGTTCCAAGGCTCTACTCCCATCTGGGGTAGTTGTGACAGCCGGAGGGAAAACGGATCCTATATATACGAAAATATATATATGTTTTACATTTTCCAACCAAAGGGCTATATATATACATATATATATAGGATATATATATATATACGGATATATATATAGATATATATATATATATATATATATATATATATATATAAGATATATATATATATATATATATATATATATATATATATATATATATATATGATTTGAAATAGAATGGTATTACTCTATGAGCACCTCCACAGTCCTGTAGGCGTTAACTACTGATTACATCATGTGTTACGGGAAGTCCATATCACCGACTTCCACAGACTCCTCTCTCTCAATCAGGTTAAGCTCTCATCTTCATCCTAATAGATTCTGAAAATGGTCTTTATATGTCTCTGTATTGCATTACTTCTATAATAAAAATCCAATTGCATTGGCATTTCGTGCAAATAATTGTGTTAGAGTTTTTGCTTCAATACCATATCTGTCTCTTATCATCGCATATGCAGGACAGTGTAGCAGTGCATGATCTTCGTCTTCAACATCTCCAATACCACATATCTTACATGTACGCAGCTCTCGAGGAATTCTCTTCCACCTTCCTACTTCAATATCCGGTCTATCTTGGCCAGGCGCATCAGACATATCGCATCTTTTTCAATCGAGATGTCCATTTGTAAGTCTATATAGCACATGTGAGCTTTGGGTTTATCATCTGCCGATAAGTGTTCATCTTGGTAGGTGGATTCAGCCATAGCTTTTCAGTCATCTTCTGTTTGACTAGTTTTCTGATGTCTCCGTCATAAGTCATTGCATCTTCAAAGGAGATATTCCATCTACCCAACCATTCTCTGGCATCTCGAAACTACCCTTTATCAATGCTAGCCTGCATAGCACGATGTGGAAGTCTAGTAATGTCTTGTTCCTATATCTTTTTCAAATATCTAATGCATCTCACCATGGCTTCCCCTTCCATCGGCATAAGGCCACTTTCTGCTAGCATCATAGGATAAGGAACTTGGGCTTTTACTCCGAGTTCCAGCCGCAAAAACTTCTTGAGTACCTGTTCAATGTCTTCCCATAGTCCTTTGGGCAAACTAGGCTCCCATACCTCACTGCCGTATAGAACCACAGATTGCACCAACGCAAAATAGAGTTTTACCTTCATAGGCCACGACCATAAGTGGACCCGTCTACAAAGACTTTGCAGTGCATATAAAGCTTTCATACCTCCTTCAATATATACATGCGTTCCACCTATGATTTCTGTGAATAAGCAGCCCTAAATATTTGTAGGAGTCACACTTCTGTACAGATTCTCCATTGTATTGGAACTGGAAATCCTGTTTAAGAGCCCCTACGACCATGACTTTTGTTTTATCTAGGTTTACCTGCATGCCTGTTTGAGCACAGAACGTGGATAAAGTGTCGAGATGCTTTTGCATATGCGCCTAAGTGCGAGCAAAGATCACCATATCATCTGCATACATCAATAACCTGATGGCATACTCCTGGATGCTCGTCCTTCTCCCCCATGAATTCTGATCCATTCTTCCAGACTATCTATAAACAATCCAAATAATATAGGCGACAGTGGACGGCCTTGTTTTACACCAATATTGCTTAAGATTCTCTCCGGCACTTCTGTGGATAATGGGCTAGATAGCTGCACTAATACTTTTTCATAGAGAATAAGTACCGCCTCTCTCAAGTTTTCTGGCATCTGTAGGTGCTCCAACCTTTCCCAGAGCTTATTGCGAGGCACTTTGTCGAAGGCTTTCTTAAAATCAACAAACAGGATGTATACTGGTTTTTTCTTCCCCTTTACCGAATCCATTATGGTTTTCAATGTAACCAGGTGATCTATTGTTGATCTTTTGCATCTAAATCCAGCCTGAGTTTCAGCTCTGACATTATGTCCTTCAGCCCATAAACTTATCTTTTTCTCTAAGAGTGATGCAAATAGTTTTGAGAAAAGACTACTCACCAGAGAGAGAAATGAAATGAAATGAAATTTATTATTTCGTCTTCGAGACCGCCAGGTCTATGAGACGTTTATACATTGACTTCAAAATCATAAAACAGATCATCCAGTGCATCCTCTGAGAATAATACACTGGGCTCCTCTACCTCTATCTCCTCTATTGCACGTTGTTTCAATAGGTCCTCTCTGCATCTAAGAATATCAACTATACATCCCCCAATACATGATCCTGGATATGAGAAGAAATCACCAAGCGAAGTAGCCAAAATCCCATGCCTGAGTCTGATATTCGAATATGCCTGACAGGAAATCAAGACGTGAGTCTCGTCCTCTACCACCCCTCCATCACACACCCTGCAATGCCTAATGTCATGTGCAATATTTGCCCATCTCCCAATCTCTACCCCCAGGTGATGAGAGCTCAATCGGATCACGGCAATAAACTTCATCTATATTTTTCTTGATATGGGCTCCCCAAGTAGTAGCGCCCACATGGAAGGATTCATATGTAATCTGTAATACTCTTTCTTCACAGCTGGCACACTCCATGACTTATGTCGAAAGCTATCCCTGACCCATCCCTCTATATTTTCCTTATGTACTTCTAAATCATGAATACTCATCCCCCATTTTATAAGCCATCTCTCAATGTCACATATACCAGCCCTTGTTTTTTGTTTCCTCCATAGCAAGTCGTGGTAGACTATTGCTTGGCAACTCATATAGAACCTTACACATGTAGCGTAAGAGTCTGCAAAGCGCTTCAGCCTCAAGTGGCATCATCCCACACTCTACCAACATCATATCATTATGGTGTTTGCATTTTTGGTACCTAGCTCCGTATGAAAAAATTTCTTTTGTATCTTTTCTACTTTTTCCAGCTGTCATTGGCAAGGCCTGGCCCCCAGACTTCACACCCATATAGCACAACAGTTTGCACCAATACCTTGTATAACATGCGCTTCATCTCAAAATTCCATACCTCAGCGTGCACACACTTTTTTTGCATAGCATATAGTGCCTTTAAGCCCCATTCACTCTATGCTCAACTTCTTGGTTCGAGTTGGGGCTCTTATCTATGTTCACCCCCAGATATTTGTAGTTATCTACCACCTCCACGTGTTTGCCCATATAATGTAGCTGAATGTGATCGGTCTTACTTGCTCCAAATACCACAACTTTGGTCTTATCCAGATTCACCTGCATACCCTGATTATTGCAGAATGTCGCCAATGCATCTAAGTGTCTTTGCATCCCTTGTATGCTCCGGGATAGCAAAACAATATCATCGGCATCTGATGGGAGCAGCGAGAACATATCCATACGAGGTGTGCCATCTCCCCATGTGCTCCTATCCATTCTTCCAAGCCGGTCTATGAATAACCCAAATAGAGTAGGTGATAAAGGGGCACCCACATTCACACCCATATTGCTCTCTACTACCTCGTCACAAAATTCCACAAAAGGAAATGACAATTGCACAAGTACCCTATCATAGAGTACCCTTACATGCACGAGCTCCTTGGGATACCAAGATCCACCATCCTATGTCCCAAATTTTCTCTATTCACTATATCGAAAGCCTTGCTAAAATCCACAAATATAGCATACAACGGTTTCCTTTTCCCCCACTCACAGTCCATCATGGCCCTAAGGTAACCAAGTGATCGTTAGGTGGACTTCTTGGGCCTAAAACCCGCTTTGTCCCGCCGCCCGACATCATGGTCTTACGCCCACATACTCACCTTGCTCTCCAGAATAGATGCAAACAGTTTTGCATACAAGCTGCCCACCATGATAGTGCGATAGTTGCTCGGATCTTTTTTATCCCCTGATTTGTGCAATGGTACAATCCTGTTAACTTGCCATGACACAGGGAAGCCATCTGTCAAAGCTGTATTAAACATATCTGCCAACTTATTTTCAACTGCTTCCCCACCCATTTAAAATAGTTCCATACGAGGCCGCAAGCATCGGTAAGCTTTACCATTAGTAAAGTCTCTTGAGCCCCCCCGCACATCCTCTACAGTGAATGTCAGCATATCTGCTATAGTATCTGTGTCATCTGCCATCTTTTTGCCCCCGGGCACGTCATAAAGCTTGCGCACATGCGCCATAAGCATCTCTACTCGCAATTCATTATCCGCATATTTCAAAGGTTTGAGTCGCTTCCAGAATTTTTTTGGGTCTACCAATAACTCTTTTACCATCGTCTCATGTTTCCTGTATAGATACACTCTCTTTTTGTTTTTTATCAGCTTAATGTACTCCTTTCTTTCCTGTGCCTTAGCTGCTCCATGTGATGATTTGAATTTTTCCCGCTGTCGCTTGCATTCCATGTCAAACCAGCCATTGCAAGGCAATCCCATCCTTTGGCGATAAGAGACAAAACAACTGTCCGCTGATTGAAGCAAAATATTAGTCAACACATCACTTATCTCCTGTAATGAGTTCGGCCATACAAAAGCCTTAACTTTCTCCTCGCACATATCACTGTATCTCTCCGCCTTATCATATCTCAGCTGCATCTGTTGTTTTTTGGTCGTATCAACCCACTGCACGCCATGCAATTGCACCCTTATTTCAATAAATATCGGCACATGGTCCGAATTTTCATTCTCATCCCCAATGGATATGCTAACAATATGTTCTCCAAAGGAAGGTTTAGCAATGACATAGTCTACCACGCTTGCATTTTTACAGGTGCATTTACCCGATCTTGGATATCTTGTTGTGCCATTGAAAATTACCATGTCAAAACCACTACACATATGTAGAACATGCCGGCCTTGCGGAGTTGGCCATTTCACCAAGTCGTCAGATATCCTATTCCACCCAGTTTTCTCAAGCTCACCATTATCCATCATCTCCAACCACTCCTCATTCCCATCTGGGCTTACCAATGCTGCTTGGTTATTACTAGTGCGTCCATTAAAATCCCCCAATAACAAGACTTTCCCTGTACTACTCAGTGCCAGAATATCCTGCTCTAAGTGGAAAAATGGGTCATCCCTATCAAGATCCCCCTTATCATACACCGGTGAATCCCTGGGCGGAAAATAACAACCAGCAACACATATTTTGCTTGTCCTACCAGCCAGCTCAATCCAAATACTCTGCGGTGATGCCTTATGCCTTAGCACCTCTATTGCATGCGCAATTTCATTCCTAGCATAGCAAGCAATACCTCCAAAACTTTTAAGCCTCCATCCCTTATTGTTCCAAACAGAATGTAACAAAGTAAAACCAAAAATATCTGGCAGACCTTTCTCTTCATGTTCACATGTTTCCAGGAAAAAATTATATCAACATTATCTAAAACTTCTGACATGGTAAATATCTTACTATTTTTTAATGTATTTATGTTCCAACAAGCTAACCTGGCAGTCGATATTTGCTATGCATCTTCTATCACCGCCTTACCTCCTCTCCAGTATGCGCGCTTTCCAGATGCCCGGGCTTCCTTCATCTTTAAAATGTCATCTTTCCTTTCTTTGAAACTGAATTTTAGTCAAGTCATCATTTACCGGATGTATTGCCCCTTAGCAAAGATAAACTTCTGCATAATCCTCGTCTTAGCCTCCTTGCCTGCACACTTCACCAATATGTTGCGGGTACCTTCACCTTTCTTCCTAACGCGGTATGCATCCAATATCTCTACTTGTATTTGCATCTTTTCAGCCATAAATTGTTGCACAGTTTCTATAGTGTTCTCATTATCGTTTTCTGGCAGTCCGGCTATTCTGAGATTATTCACCTTGAGTTCCCGCTCATGCATATCAGTTAGCTGCTCCAATTTATCGTTCAATGTATATATTGCTTCTTGAAAACCCTCATTGCTTGTTTCACCGTGATTTATCATATTTTCAGAGTCCTGTTGGTTCAGCGGCGCCACCGTCATGCCTGCTACTTGCTGTTTTAACTCATAGTTCTCATGTTTCAGTGATAGTAGAGACTCGTTCATACCTTGAAGAATTTTTAGCATTTGGGACTCTTTGCGGCTGATGCTTCTCTTCTTGCTGCTCCGCTTCCTTTCTAGATTGTTCCATGGGTCAAGATTTTCATCATGGGCAGGAAGGCTGGCCCATAATCATTTACTTTGTGAAGCCTCCACCGCGATGCCTCCAAATGCTTCTTTGGACAACTTCGACCTTGCACCTATTGCAGAAAATGGGTACCCAATTCCCTGTCCAAGGACTCCTGCTGGGTTGCACAGATCATTTCCTATGGGGATTCTCTGTTTTTCTGAACTGCAGTCGGATGTGACCACAGACCTCTTCGTATTTTGAACATCTCCATCTATTCCCCTGCTGCCAAACACAGATCCAGACCCATTCGTGTTTCCAGAGGAAGCCTCATTTCCATCTATTCCCTGTTTCAACACAGACCCATTCTTGTTTTTTTTACCAGAGGAAGCCGCAGATGCAACCTCCCTATTTTCTGCATCTGTCTTGCCTTCACCAGAAACCAGAGAAGTGCTATCAGCATCGAAATCATCAGCATCGAAATCATCAGCATCAAATTCCTGTTTTCCAGAACCACAGCCGGACCCCTTCTTGTTTTTTTCAGAAGATGCCGAAAATGCCCTAGCTGCTGCTTTAGCATCGATCCCTGTAACAGGGTCCGTGGACCCGGCCGACAAAGCCCGGATGTTGCCATCGGAGGAGACTTTTTGCCCTAGGATTTTTGCCACGCCATCGCCAAAAATGGCAGAGAGAGAGAAAGAGAGAGAGAGAGAGAGAGAGAGAGAGAGAGAGAGAGAGAGAGAGAGAGAGAGAGAGAGAGAGAGAGAGAGAGAGAGAGAGAGAGAGAGAGAGAGATATATATGAGAGAGAGAGAGGGGCCTCTACCACATGTGAACCGGAGAGACCATGAGAGAAAATGCGAGAGATAAAATGAGAGAGAGATATCTGAGAGTCCACTTAGTGGACTCTCGCATTTAGAAATCGCCCCAACCGCCGTTAGAGGGTTCCATTAATCAATGGGCCGTTAAGTCTAACGCCCCGAAAAAATTATAGGGCTCGTTTTTGGAGGCCAAAAAATTCGACCTTAATTCCGGCCTCTGTTCTAGGTGGGCGGGCTCCAAGAATCAGAGCTCCTAATTCCTTCCCTTCTAGCCGAGCATTCAGCGCCAATTCTCAATCCGGTAAGCATTTCTTCAATTACTTTACTTCAATTCGTTCATTGCTTTGGTGATAGGCACTTTGTTAGCATCTAATAACTTGAAAAATCAGACACAAGTTGTCTCAAAAACATGACAAAGGCAACCAGATCCTCCATGCCGACTGCTAAGAAGCCTTTCATTCCCCCGAGGAGCGAGAAATTGGCTCCTAGAAGAACTAAAAGGATGATTGGATCAGTTTCCCAATCTGTGGCCATTGAGATAAATTCTGAACCTGCACGTGTTTCCAATTGCATTGCAAGGGGAAAGAAGAGGGATCAGCAGGAAGATGGATTGCGTGAGGTTCAATCTGAACCCCTCCCCAATGAATTAGCCTTAGTTGTGCACGATAACAATTCTGTTGCTATTAACCCGGCCAAGAAAAGGAAAACTCCGGTTGATTGGTCGGACAATGCAATCTCCACCATGCTTGCTTTGATGAAGGAGTACAAGGTTCATAATAATGGAAGTATTAATCTTTCTTCAAGCCAATGGCGAGAGATTATTGTGAAATTACAACCCACAGTTCATGGGCTTGAAGATTTGAGACAGTTAAGGAACAAGTGGGATAAATTGCAGATAAAATTCAGGGATGAAAAAGAAGCATCTGAGAGAACTGGCTCAGAACCATCTACCTGGCCTTGGTTTGAAGCTATGGAAGATCTGAAACATGGAGTTACTAATGAAAGGGACATTCCAGGTGCAGGGGATGATGGGGAATTTGGGGCCGAGGCATTCGAGGATGCTGATATGTTTCCAAATACCTACATGTCTGATGCATTCTATGAGACAATTGGAACAAATGCTTCATTTGTGGAAGAAGATTTTGTAAACATTGCAGATGATAACCCTGTGTCCCCTGTTGCAAATGAAGCAAATGGTAGCAAAGACAATTCAAGTGCACATGAAAAAAATTCTAGCAAAGATACTCCGAGTGCTTTCAATCCTTCTGACACAAGTCCTCGGTCTGCTGCATGTAATCAGCCAGGGGTTAGTGGTAAGCCAATAACTAAAACGAGATCTCGGGTTCATATTGATGAAGAAATTGCAGCAGGGATATCAAACATAGCTAACAGCTTTGGTGAGAATGAAAAAAGGAAATTAGATTTCATGAAAGAGGAATCTGTTAAAAAACATGAACTGGTCAGGGAATTGGAGCCTATGAGGTCTGCCAATACTTTGAAAATTGCCCAATCAATGGCTACAATGACAGAAAGCATTTGTCAAATGACCAAAGATACTTTTCTGGAAATTGCTAAGTTGGCTGCATCGAAACAGACAAATTAGTATGAAATTCTGAGGTATGGACCCTTGTCCTGCACTGTCATTTTCAATTTTTTATTTTTTTGTTTCTGTTATGTTCTTCAGCTTATGGAAGTTAGTTAAAAGAGTATGTTCTGTTCGGGTTCAGTATGATTGGAACTTATCTTTCAATGTAGTATGGGGATCTCAATTCGAATTTAAATGAGCATGAAGTAATATTCCTGATCTTGACTAGTTTTATAGTATAATTCCATAAAGGTTTCGTACAACGTCTCTTTAAATTCCATTATGCATGTCTCGTTTCTAGCGCTAGAATCTTTATTGTTTTGGGCTCGAAGATGGCAAGGCGCAAGGTCTTGGTCCGGCGCCATTTCCCTGTGTATTCTTCCTCAAGCTCATCTGATATGGTGGTAGCAGCGAGTACTACCTCAAGTAGTATGACAGTCGAGTCCAACGAGATTTTGGAGCTGCAGCACAAGAGCTTCCATGCATCCGTTAGCCAAAGAGTTATTCTTGGCTACATGGCTATGGAAGAAGTCTTTGTCGAAGCGGAGTTAATTGCATGGGCTGAGCAAGCCCCCTTTCGCCAAAGAGCACATGTTGAGCTGGTTCACGTCAAGCATCATGGTAGATGGTGCCTTTGGGAGGTCTGGATCCCCTCAGTTGCATGTGAGAACTGCCCAGAATAGCCTGCTGTTGTGAAGGCCCCTTTTTTTTTTGCGCCTCTTCAGGAACTCAGCCCTTTTTTTTATTTCTTGTTTAGTTTAAATCTCTGGAAGAATGTATGATACTGAACCAGCCACAGGCCTTATTTTGTACTCAGACCATGATGAAATGGTCGTATTTTTGTAAATCCATGAAATGTGAATACAGGTTTTGGGATTTCCACACATATTCCTCACTTGAGTTTATTTGTCATTTTCACTAATACAGGTTTCGTAAATGCTGTTGTTACAGGTTAAGAGGACGAGGTACATGGAGTTTTGGAGTGTTTAGTTGTTGTTTATTAGCATTTCAGGGACCACAAACTTTTCTGATACAACTCTATTTTCCTTTAAATTTGTTCATGTAACAGACCTGAGACTTTTGAAATAAAAGCAGCTCATCATCTTCTATACTTGTTCATTATCTTGTTCATTTCAATCTGATGCAAACTTTCTGCTGTATTTGTTCATTTACGAAAAGCAAACATTGAATACTTATTACTGTACTTGTTTATTTTCATTGTGCAAACATTGTTTCATTGTGTAAACATTGTTTAAAGTCTGCAAACCTCATGCAGTCTTTATTTACTTTATCATTCTTGAGATACAAACATTGTTTAGTTTCTGCTGTATTCGCTCATTTACAAAATGCAAACATTGAGTAATTAGGTGTTGCACTTGTTTTACTTCTGAATGCAAACTTGTTTTCACTAATTCAAGGACAGTTCATGTGCATACTAGTAGTTAATACTTCTGCTTAAATTTGAGCAGCAAATTTCGAAGTGAGCTGCATATTTCTGCACCACAAATGACAGAATGCATTCTATTAATGGGAACACCCTAAACAACATGAAATGATTGGAAATGAATAAAAGAATCATACTAAATTTCTACCATCTCTATTTTGAAAAATTACATGTCTTATCAAATCCCCTTCCTTCTTCAATTTCTTATTCATGTCCTCGGTCTCATAGTAGGCAATATCTCGCAATTCTGCTTCTAAGGGCAGCATTTCCAAATCCTCCACAACACACAGGCAGCATGAATAATCTTGGCTGCCCTACCAACATGAATAGGCAGAGCTTTCAAAATTCTGAATTTCTCTTTCACTATACCAAATCCATTCTCAACACAAACCCTGCCCTTGCAAATCCTCTTGTTGAACTTGCCAGAAGCACATGTGCCATCTGGAAAAACCTTAATCAAAAACCTTCTGCTTGGATAAGCTGAATCCCCCAAAAGCATTGGAGGTATATTAACTGTTACATCTGCATCCAGTAATTCTCCTCTCCTGTTAATCTTTTTTCCTGTCATTTGAACAGTAGGTTCCTGCAAAATTTGTTTTGATGCTAGCCTCTTGTACAATAGGCTCTTCTTGAACTGATTGGAATCATGCACAGAACCTGTTCTACTAACACATACATTGACAAATATTCGAGAGTGTGTTACTACACCTTGCATGAGGCAGGAATGTCTCTTGTGTCTGCTGTAATAATCATCCCCTTTGTCTTTTCTCCATGGCTTTCTGTACAGAAATATGTGAGAACCATCAACAACACCAAAAATATTAGGCAGACCTGTGGCATCTTCAAATTCCTTCATGATATCAAGAAGTCTTTGACCCGAGTGTAAGGCAATAAATTTTTTGTAAAGCATGGTCTTGGATGCTAAAACTAAAGTCACTTTCTTGGTGTATTTTTGGACTGTGGCCTTTCCAACATAAAACCTTTGGCCAACATGCAATGGCATCTCTCCATGAGCAAGAAAGTAGAGTACCATGGCTACTGCTTTCCTGGGATCTACAGGGGGCCTTACCTTCTGGCCTGGCCTGATCAGGTATGGCACAATCAGGCCAACCAATTTTTCGACTTCATTCTGTAAAACTGATGCCACATATCATCTTCAAATGAGGGAAGGCAATTCCAAGCATGATTGTCAATGTTATCCCATTGTGTGGTCTGTCTCGGACAAACCCAGAATCTTCTCGGTGGTCTTCTTAGTCGAGACGTTGCAGCCAAGAGCAAGATTGAAGATGCACATTGAAAACTGGTGTTGTCTTCTTCGAAATCTTCTTCCTCGACTATTGCCATAGGATCCTTCAGTTCTTTCTCTTGAATGAGATCCAAGCAGAACTTCTGTATTGCTAAACCTAGCAAAATAGCCCTAAGAAGCATTGCAATCATACTTAAAATTACCGGATCCATGCTTGAATGACGCTATCGGTGAAGATTTCCTGCCTCGAAGGTGTGGGGAATGGATTTTTTACAGATATCGAATGGAAATGGGACGCGGGAAGAAGAGCTCGAAATATCCCATATCACTCATTTTGAAGATTGAATGAGGAAAGAAATATCCCATATATATGGGATGGCCAGCCGGAGACAAATAGGAGGGAAAAAATCCGGCCGGGGGAGGGAGAAACAGCTCGAAACGGCCGCTGTTAAGGCCCGAGAGAAGCTCATCTCTGATCTTCTCTCGGCCTATACGTATAAAAATTGTCTCTCGCCAGATAGTCGAGAGACAATTTTTTTCAATCATGTGGCCAACCCGAGAGAGGGAGGGAGGGAGGGGAGGGAGGGAGGGAGGGAGGAAGGGGGGGATTTTGCGCTAACTAAAGGTTGTAATTCCTTCAATTCAAAAGTTCCTTCGAAAAACTAGGCCTTAAAAATTAAAATAGAAGATAATAAAATAGCCACGAAATATACACGATGGATATTCCATGCCGACGTGGTTAGGATGGCCTGGATGAGTCCTTCAGGGGCTGTGATTCCATCTAGTGGATTCACAATGTAGTGATTCCATCAGGCGAAATTACATTGTGGTGATTCCGCCGGGCGAAAGTGCAACGGGGTGATTCTGTCTGGCGAAATTATATTATGGTGATTGCGCCACGCGGAAGTGCAACGCGGTGATTCCGTCTCGCGGAATTACAAGGCGATGATTCCGTCCAGCGAAATATTTTACATAGTGATTCCACCTGGCGCGATATCGTCGACGGTTTCCTTCCGTAGAATCTGCCACTGGTGATTCCACGGGAGTAAATGCTAGAACGTGATTCCATCCGACAGTATCAAGGAAGTGTGATTCCGTTGCGTAAAATAAAGGGGCGATGATTCCATCCGACAATATTCTACCGTTGTGATTCCGCGAGGTATAAAACAGACGGCCAAGATGCACCTTGCAGACGAACGGCTGGGACCCATTAGAGGGTGTCAGGTACGAAAAACGAAACCTCCGAAAACGAATCTCGTTTTCGAAGAGTCTGATTCGGCCGAAGAGTATTCACTGCGACAAAATCATCAAAACTGAGGTAAAGCTATTTTCAACTTCTTAAAATTATATAAAATGCAAAAATAGCACCGTGTTGGATGCTTCCTTTCAGCACGACAAAAACCCTGATATACCGTGTGGCTCTCGCATAGCAATATGCTTTTGCACGAGCACTTTCCTACCCATGTAAAAAAACGTCATTGTAGGCCTTTACCTACTTTTTTTAAATCTTAGCTATGCAAGATCCTAATGGCTAAAGTACAGAGAAGAAATGAATCAAATAGTCAAACAATTACTTCTGTACCTTGGTACTTTTACAAAACACCAAAGCAAACCCAGGAGGGAAAGGGACTAAAACACTATAATGCTAAATGTTATCAGCGTTAAGAACCCGAACAGGATATAACTTCAATCATCAAACCGTTAATGCTTAGGTAGTTAGCATCTCCCACCTTATCATTCTCACCCTTCATGTATGAATAGCAGCCACATGTTTCTGAAACTACATAGCCAAGATTCAGAAGACAAATTGAAATTGTGCATGCTGTTTCAACTTACACCAAATCTACGTCATTAAGTGCACCCCCTGCGAGCAATCCTGGTGATCCTAAATAAATAAAATCCAAAATTGGGCTTCTTCAATATTGAAGAGGATGCCGCTTTACACCAGGAAAGGACAACTGTTCCTTCAATACAGAGGCTGAGGACCCTCAACATTATACAGCTTTAATTTTATTAAGCTGCTTCTTCTTGATCTTTTTAGAATGAGAATTCTTCATGCCCAAATAAAAGAGAAGAGCTCCAAAAAGTGATAAATTCTGTTAATACATTTTAATTAACAGGTCAGATTGGCAGGCATATATGTACTCTACTTATTCCAAGTTGATTTAATACCTTGAGAAATTGCATGAACTCCCTTGTATAAACTGGGTCGGCAAGATCATAATTGTAGAAGTCGTGTATTACTGGAGTTATTGCTGCCAAAAATAGGAGCTGCACAGAAGCCATAGCTTCCCCTGTTAACACTGTTTCTAACTTGAAGCAAAATACCATTTGGAAGAGAACTTAAAAATACGAGACAAACCAGAAGATAGGCTCCCAAGGTGCTGCCAAAAATGAATAAAATCGCACCGAGACTTTCCAGACCTATTGCTGTGATTAAAACGTGTGCCGGCTGTGCAAGAAGAAGAGATATAAGAGAACTGTACATAATTGTATTGCACACATAGAAAACAAAAGTTAACCAAGAGTAGCATTATACAAAATCAGGTGGATAGCAATTTTATAGCCATTTCGGTAAAGCCCAGAACACAAAAACAGCACAAGGCCATATCATTTTGTTTACATCGAGAAAACTTTACCTCCATTTCGGGAATACGCAGTCCTAAAGTATTTAAGACATGCTGCTTGAATAAGGTATATTTTGGCTGAAAAAACTGTAGAGCGGCTCCTCCGTTTTGATCAAACTCGCTAATCCTGAAATCGAGTTAAGCACAATCTAAACTTTAAGAGATTGTTTAAGTGCAATAGCCGCATTTGAAATAAATAGGTGCTATAGTAAACAGAATAACCACAGGTTTACTGAACAGAAGACGTTAGTAGTTAAAATGTAAGGCACTTTCTATACCCCTCTTCTTCTACAAGAAGATAAAGAAGGGCCGGAAAGTGAAATAAGAAAATACATGTTAACCTAACAATCTGACAAAAGATTGATCAAAAAACTTCTTTTACAAGGCGAAAACACCAAACCGAAAGGCAAAAGGACGACGGGGCTAAACAGGTTCCATATTCAAGAAAAAAGGGAGCGGGCAGAACGAATCTGGGAAGTTAAAAGCTCTTACTTCTCATAAGCGGCGAGGATAAAAATGGCCGAAAACAGAACCCTTCCGGCGAACGAAGTGAAACCCATGCTCGCCCTTCGCGAAACAACTCTGGCGAAACAAAGCAGAAAAATAGAAAGGGAGGGAAGACACTTGAAAATGACCACCCTGTAGCCTAACCATATCGCAACTTGGATATAGTATATTTGTTCCTTGCAGTCTCTATGCCACGTGGCGACGTATTACTGCCCATGAAGTTGAACAGCTATTTTCCACAACCATGGTTCCAAACTAGCCTAGCCTGTACCATCGTTGAATAAACTTTTTTTTTTTTTTTTGGAAGGTAAGAGTGTATTTTCTATTGATGAAAAAATTTACATACAGTAGAGCCCATAGCAGGAAAGCACTTCTCAGATCCATGCTTAACTGCTCAGACTTTAATGACATTTACAAGAAGTAAATTCGATGCAATAGCCTTCTCAACATCTTCCCTTCATGAAGGGTACTATAAGAGTTAGCTGCCCTCTTCTCTACACGGTAGGTACTAGCAACAGCTTCCTCAATATCTTCTCCTGCATGATGGAACTATAGGAAGCAGACTACTACTTCTCATAGCGCTCATGTAATTGCCTTCAAAAAATATTGGCCTAAGATAGAAAGTATCAAGCACATGCCTTGAATGACATTCAAACCACAATGCAACAATGGAGAAGCAATAATCCACTGCTAGATACTGGTGCAAAAGTCCGATGACGCTCCTCTTCCGAACAGCAATCCCGTTAGTCCACTGTTCAATCTACTAGACCATAGATTCGTCATTTCAAGACCTTGATTCCAACCGCGCGAGGTTGGAGGTCCCTACTTTTAAAAATCCTTGGCGCTATCAGACCTTGCAATGCATAACAGGACTACCTCTAAACTCAAACACCAACATCAAGCCCTTGTGCATCTGACTGCTGCAAGTCTTGCCTCTTGCATGTTGTCAAGTGTAGAGCTTATCCAAAGTCTCCCGCCTTTGGGGCCCGTGGCTTCAACATGATTGAACTCTGGATCCAACAACAAATCAAGGCCCCCCCCAGCTGGGATGGGGAATCATGACCAAACTGAAATCCTTCAAGCTAACATTCCTATTAAAGTTAAGAGCAGCACCAATTTTAAGTGGCCAATGTAAGAGTCAACTTTGCAGCAACCTCGCAGCCATCTGTAAGACTATCTAACAAAACCAAGATGTTGGATGGCTATGATGGAGCCAACCTGATCTAGTGCATTCTGAGATAATCTTCCCACATCTGTAATCGTTGAATAAACTTGAGATTTTTTTGTTGGGAATTTCATTTAGGCTAGATCAACCATCTTGTTATTGTTATGCTCAAAACTAATAAGCTACCATTTCTGTAAATACGTCTATGCATGATGGTAGCAGGGTTGGACATATGAGGATGTTAGCCTAATAGACAGATAGATATTATTTTAACGTCCAAGAGGAGGGTCATCAATAGTGGCCCATGGTCCAATTTTCGTGAATCATATATAAAGGGATCAAATTCTCCAATAGTGGATCAACCACATAATTATCATATCGATCTAAACAATTGGATGAAGTGGACGACAAAAGGGCTTTGTTCCTAACCATTAAACATTGATCCACGTTTGGAGCTTCAACTATCCTGAGATAAACCCTCTTCAGAGGGAGTTTTATGGATAATATGTATCCAATTGTTTTGAACTAAAATTCACATAATACATAGTTCTTAAAAAAAATGTGTATTCTACCCATTAATTACGTTTTAGAATACTCTTACGTATTCAACAGGTATTTTATGTTTTTGAACTACCAAAATAATAATAACCCATGAACTTAAACATTCTTATTAACAAGGTTTTATGCAATGCATTTCAATGTTGGGCACTCATTTTTATTGTCAAATAAATTTAATAGACTTTGATCATCTTAGAGCTATAAAATGAACTACTTTGATCATCTCTGATCATTTTCAAGAACTACAAAATGGTTTAAGAAGTGTATATTGAGAGGCTAAATGGAGCCCAATTATTACTGGAATAGTTCAAGAACCACATGGAGAGGCCCGTCTTATAGCTGGAAACTCCATTGAACCCATATAGAAACATACACCCATGTCCTTATGTGCACTAACCACAAGTTTACTATTTTTCTTAAGCTAATTTCATTAAGGTATTTGTATAAATGAATGCATGTTTGTGGCATGTTCTACCACATATGGGAGTTAGAAGCCTTCAAGCGTAGACATTGCTTTTATTTTCGCATGTCCATAATTGACATCATTCTAACTTAGCATAATTTTTGGTAAAGAGAAATGTTCGCGGCGACCTTGGCCGTCGCGATAAATTTCTTGTAATAATAATTGTACACTTCCATTTTGTCATATTTATTCTTTGTGGTGTGTGTGAGAGAGTGCTTTAGATTTGGTTTATCTTTTGCATGTTCCAACATAAGCCACTTTTTCAAAATAGAACATGACATAATAAATGTGACACATCAACACTCCACACATTAATCACACCCTCTTCATATACAATCACATAGAATGCCTACCGAATGTGGGCAATTTTCTAGTATATGTATAGAATTCGACATCCAAGACGCACCACGTTTAGAATACAAAGAATATGTAGAAGACAATTACTTTGTACATAAATAATGGTATATAATTCTGTAAGATGAATAAACTGTGGGATAAGTACAATCACTTTGTACATAAATGGTATATTATTATACGTATATTGTTTATTTTGAATAGAGAACTACATATTTTGTACAACTTATATAAAATATGAAAACTTTTGCTCATGTAATATGTATGCTCTGCAAAGCAATTGTACATGGGCATATATAGTGTACATGCCTACTATAAATACACCGAGTATGATGGATACTAGGATCTGGGTAATCATTATGTATTTGTGCCATAGAATGCATCGTATTTTTGGGGTTAGAGCATCAAATTTAAATAGAGATGCTAAGAATAATAATTTGATTGATGGTGAAGAATAAGCGGTAAGGAGGAGGAGGATCTTTTACGTCATGCCACTATACGATGCACAGACCACACTGCTGTTGCTTATTGGGTCCTTTTCCCCAACCACTTTACATTGAATACGACTCCGGACGACCTCGAACTTTAGATATATATTTTTAGGACTAGTGCGTTACACACTAAATAAATAATTAGAAATATATGTTGAATGGAATACTAAATAGCAATAAAATTAAGGAATTTATGGGCTATGTGCTACTATGTATGGCGGCATGGAATCTGGGAAGCGGATTCCAGGGAGTCCCGCGACCGGCGGGAGCCGGGAGCGGGTCCTGGAATCAGCGACCCAGTTCCAGGCCGCCACAACATGGTAACTGGGTCGCAGCTTCAAATTTACCTGCTCCTTACCTGCTGAGCGGAATCATCATGCCGCTTTCCACTCCGGAGGCGGAATCAGCGTCCTAGTTTCCATGTTGTTAAATGAGCAACCACAATTTCATTGGGATGTTTAATTCAATAATAGAATAACAAACCTAGCATTAAGTTTTGGATGATGAAAACATCATTCTCAATTTCATATAATAAACTTTGAACATGTCTTGAAAATGAAAACCCCATGACAGTTAGCAGTACTTTTGAACATGAACTAGTATGGCCTTATAACATTACACGTTTTCTCAATCACATGGGTGTTGCAATAAAGAAACCAATCTGTGTTCTAAACGGTGCATTTATTGTCTAAACAAAAGATTTGGTACTACCGTCTGTTTTCCATTTCCATTGCCAGCTGCTTGTGTGCTAAATAGGGCGGATTGCATTGTCTTGTCATTGCCTTGTTTATTCTTCCTCGCACTTTCAGCATGCAACTTCTTATCTCGACCTTGCCGAGATGAGGGTGTAGAACCGTGTTGAGATGAGGACTTGGAACCTTTTTGAGATGAGGGTCTAGAACCTTGTTGAGATGAGGATTTAGATGATGCCTTGTTTGATTCAGTTTTTTCTTGAGAACTCTGCACTACATTGTCTTTACCATGCATAGATGTAGGCTTAGATGATGGCTTATCTTGAGGAGATCTCAAAGGTATATCCTGAGTCTGTTGAAGTGAAGACTGTTGTTGAGGTGGCCTCATTAGTATATCGCAGCTCTGTCCAGGTGGTGAACTCTTCTCTTCATGCCTCCTCATCAATATATCTCCTTGTTCACAAAGTTTTTGAGATGGTGTACGCATCAGTATATCATGACTAGATTCAGTTGGAGACTTCACTGGAGAGTTCTCTCGAGATCTTTGGCGCCTTCTTTCAGCACTTAGAGCACGAGAGCTATCTGCTGCTTTAAATGCCTCTGCATATCATTGTCATGGAAATTAATCATAGAATTTATATATTCATTTGATATTGTAGAATTTTAAAGAAAATAGAGGATGCAATGGCGCTCATGGACCTAGGACCCCTCCATTATAGAATTACATCCCTAGAATTTGGTGGAAAAAACACAATGGATTGAGCTTTTTTAAGATTAGGATTGCCTTTTCCACATTCATCATCCTAAATTTAAGAAAATAAAGGGAAAGCATGATATTCTTACCAGTATAATCATCAACTCCAGGATCTGTGACAAAAGTCTTTGTACGACCATACCAAGGGATTGGTGGAGGCGGCTTAGCTGCAGGATGAGAAGGAGGTGGAATACGTAACATTAGTGTAACATCTGTTCCTATCACAGGATGGTAGAACTCTTCTCCTGGAACAATTCTCTTGCATCTTGGTTCGAGATAATCAGTAACATTGGTTTTTGATAACCCATAAAATGGAGGTGGCTCATCTATAAGGGAAGGATGAAAGGAATGAGAAGGGGGTTCTATATCTAGGAATTTTGTGATAGGAGATCTTTTGATGCCATAGTAGTAATGATGTCTGTGCCTATCTAATTGTGGCTCCTTTTGACGGAGGCGTTGTCTAGTATGAGAGTAATCTGTTATAGGGTACTTTCGCGTACACACTTTGGGAGATTCTGCCATTTCCTCTTAGATTCTGTTTTGAACTCTTGAACAAAAATGCATATTGCTGTGAAATCGCTCTTATTTTGTCCAATCTATATTAATGGGTCAGATATATAATGTAGCAAGGTGAACCTGTTGCAAATCATGGAAAACAAGTAAGAAAAATAAAATTCCATCAAAATTTTATTTGTTCTTTTTTTCTGACGAATCTTTGCACTTTCATAATCAAAGTATAATGTACATGCACTTTCTGACTAAATATAACTAAATAATAGAGTTGTAAGTCGATAATTCAATCAAGTCTCTCTTACTTTGTATGTATGCATGCACACACGTATGTGCGATTCCTGTAAAGATGAAGGAATTGTCCAAATTCTTTGACTATGAAGTTGTCTGGTGGTGTACATATAAAGGACAAATATGCAAATACATAAAGCTTCCATCACCATATAGCATGTAAAAAGAAATATGAAGGGGTCAACTTTTTCCTTGAAGTGTAACAACTCTCACATTAATTTATTTTTCCCCTAGGTCCTAAATCTTCCGTCTTCTAGAAGATGAGATATGCACCAAAAAAATAAAATTCCCTAAGACAATTTTTGTGAGCATTCCTCAATGTGCAAGGCAACCCCATTTTAAAAGTGTATCTTAAAAGTTGAAGACATTATCATGCAATATGGTAGTATAAAGTTATTATACCCATACATGTCCTCTTAATAGCTTCTGGAATACGCACACAATACATCCAAATTGATAGAATAATACACATCTCGATTCTTCTAAAGATAAAGAAATAGAAAAGCCCAAGATCTATGCCCAAGACCTGGTTCAAATAGGTGTTAAAGTCTTCTAAGGCATAAAATGAATTTTTATACATTCTTATCTTCCACTCCGCCTTAGAATCTAAATGTTATCATCCACTTTAAATACATGCCAACGACCTACATGTGTGCACATATTCTTTTTGTTGTAACTCTATCGACCCCTGTCCACACATGAATGCCAAGTAATAAGGAATCTAATTCACAATACCTTTCTTCATATATCAATCTTTGGACTAATAAATTTTGTATTTTACTATTGTAGAATAGCTTTTAGCTCTGAGAATAGAGCTAAAAGCTATTCTAGAAGTATTTAATATTCCACTGTTGTTGGAGTTGCGTGATTTCAAAATTAGTTGCAGGGTAGAATAAATTCTTATATTGCTAATGATTCTAAAGATTTTAGCGGACAACTAGAGAAACTGGAGATTAAAACAAATACTTAATAGAAATTACTTGCAGTATGGCACATTCTAATGTATTTTAATCTCACGCATTCATATGGCAAAAAATAATAGTGAGGAAGCATGCACTTCCATAGGTTTGCATAAGGGACATAAGAATATGAAAGGCCATCCTCAATTTCTCCCAAATAAGTACAAATAAGTACATGGAACTAGAACATACCTATATCTTCAACATTTTCTGAATTTGGACACCCAAGTTCAGTTTCCCTTTTTTTCATATGCCACAAGGATGGCATTCAAAAATGATGTTGGCCCATTGCAGTGGTGGCTTAGTGCTAATGCCTTGGATTGGGGTGAACCCCACCAGGGTTCAAAACCCACTGGCTACCGTCGAGTGGAAGACGGGAGCAGGTGCAAGTCCCACCAACTATGCCTTAAAAAAAATAAAAAATAAAATGATGTTATGCATCGCCATTTGTTCGAACACAATTTTAGCATTCTCTAGACTGCCACACCTGGCATTCATATTAAGCAGCACATTCCAGACTTCTAACGTTTCTGAAAGTTTCGAGCTTCACAAACTTGCATGAACCCATTTGCTTGGAAAAGGAGTTCCTCGAGCACAACATATATTATGCAAAAAATATAACCATATCTAGAAACCGACCAAGCTGCATCTGCTGAAGAATGGCAAGAGCTCCCTAAAGGTTATTTTATGAGATCATAATTCCAGTTTTAATCCTGCTCGAGTTGCGCTCCACCTTTAATCCTGCTCGAGTTGCTCCACCTTTATACTGTGCAACCTATGGTAGCACAAGGAAAGGTCAACGTACTTGGTCTGTAAAGGGAATAGGTATGGTTACAGTTCTATGCACTTGCCTTTACCATATAATTTTAAGGCATGTACTACGAGAATAATCAAGTGAAAGCATCTTGGGTCATCATGTGAAAGCATATTTAGTTGTCAGGTATAGCTAGCAACAAATTCATTCTAAACTTTCAAGTGGGAATATCTGCACTATAATGATATTTCTCGAGTAACCTTTTAGCCCACAGCAGAACGTGTTGTCATAAGCCCTGTAGGAGGTCGTCAACCTTAAAATTGATGTTCATTGTGAAATATACTATCAATCTCCATTCTTGTGGAACCCTAATTAGAGTAAGGACATAAGGAGGTCTGCATGCCTGTTGATCATCCTCAAAGTGCGAGGAGGATTGTCTGGTACATCTTGATCTAGATAACTCCACAGACATCTATTATGGACCCAGCTTGACAATAGAAGTTGGAAAGAATGGAACTTATATTGAATACAATGGTGATTGATGGTGAGATGAAGTTAACGACATGCAAGAAAAACCAATGTGTTTTTTGGGATGTTAGTCAGAGTAAAGATCCATTAAGGAAGTTTGCAGGCCCGTATTAAGGAGAGATTATGATGGACAATACAATTATTAAAACCCGTAGTTCTTTTTGTGGTTTGAGATTCAAGATGTAGATGACATGATACTACCAGGTGATGCAAGTGAGTTGTTTCATCAAATTATAAACTTATGGCTAACTTTGACCTTGGTTCACCTTAATTTGATTTGGTTGTAGCAGCACAAGCATGTCATATTTAACCCAATGTAAATATATAAAAGGAATTGTTGGATAAATTTTATATGCAAAGCATCTTGAGCAGGGCGTTTAGTAAAACAGCCGCTGGAGCATGTGATGCTACTTTATGTTAATAGTCTAGTAGGATTCCTGCCATCTTCTTCATACTAGTGAGCTCATGCGACATACAAGGAAACGGCATTGGCTTGTGGCTAAAAGTATTTCGGTTTGTCTAAGAGGTTGAAAAGAATTTAGCAGGCTTGAGCAGTCGTCTCAAGCACCTATACATGGAACTTGCTGTTTGCCAAGACATCTTCTTCCCTCATGCCACTATCAATTCTTTAGACATATCCTTATATCAAAAAAAAATCTTCCATTGTGGTTGCATATTGTATATTAGCCAAATTTCGTGAAATCCTTAATATAACACCTGGGTATGGAAAGTAGACCCCGACAAACATTCATTTTGGCCATGCCACAACAATGAAGGGATTGTAAAGATGAGTTTGTTCACTAGTTTCGTAATTGGAACCGTAATGGCACTAGAAAAGAGCAGGTTACACAGCAAGTTCGAGTGTATATATACTTAAAGCATTGTGCAGTAGCAAACCAATTATTGCCTACGTCTTTCTAGGTGAATATGGTGAATATACAAAGTACTTACTTATTACTGAGCAGAGGTCATTAACAAACTTAGAAAGGGTCCACTCGGCTGGATTATACTGAAGCATGTTTCCAAGCATATGCAATGAAATGGAACAGATATAAGAGTCATATAGTACAACTTCAAGACACCCTAGGCAGAATTAGTGTTTTTAAATGCAAAATAGTCAAAAGCCTGTGAATAGTTGTGCCTGGCCACTCTGCCTTGCCTCTGTATAGAATCGTATGCCCTAATAGCCCATGGATAAGGAAAGACTGTTTCAACATCGAGAGTAACAGGAACTGGAACAAACATATAATAACGAATCGTGAATTGGGTCCAAGCATCTCCCATAGGTTCTATATAATAAATTAATTAAGAAAGATCCAGCAATGTATTTCTAGGAAGAAAGGAGAAAATCTTCTATTGCAAGCTTCCTGACATAATCCAACTGAAATAGACTGCGGCAAACAAGGAACAAGTTTGAGAAGCTCTTACCTTTGGGGAGTTGAATCCTTCTTGTTCGATCAGACCGTCCTATAGCTGTCCGCGCCCAATTTATGATGACCAATAGAGGCGAATAAAATCTGAATTCAGTGACAATAGCAACCACCTGCACGAGTCAAATCTGAGCATATAAGATGCATGTAAATCATCAAATACTGCATCTCAGCTGATTGGAATTCAATAAAGGCATATTGCTTTGACTTTCCCATCTATTAAGAACAAGAATTCAGTTGATTAAGTTATCACTTTGAATACAACAACAACAACAACAACAACAACAACAACAACAACAACAAAAACAAAAACAAAAAAAAAGAAAAGGAAAAAATTCCAAGTTTTAAACGGCCAGCAGAACCTAACAAATAGTCTAACCGTACAAATGCATGCAAATTCTGTCATTGTTGAAGTGATAAAGTCTTCTGTTCTGAACTGCAGGTCAAGCGTGGAACAGAATCCTGTACAAGCATGGGCTGCTATTATTTGTGTGAAGCTTCACAATTGTATTGTATATGCTATTTTCATTGTATATGTGCTACAAAACCGAAATGTTACAGACGAAATGCTGCTCCAAAATCTTACAGAGGAAATGCTACTGGCGCAACCAGGGCTGTCACTGAAGAATATTTTAGACTGTATCCAGTGTTCAGGATATCTTAATACTGTAATCGGGTATTTAGGATTGAAGCCAGATTGAGAGATTTGCTGGAATCTTCCATCCCCAGTCCGTTCCTGTTTTGCTTGCTGGGTTCTCAAGACTCAGAGGCGAAAGAAAACTAAAAACTAACCTATATAAAAAAAAACTAACCTCTTAACAAAGAGAATCGAATTGTAGGTAGGCTCCAGCTGTAGATTGAATCGAACAGCATGAATAGGGAGGCATTTGTTGAAAACGGCTTCCACAGGGGTGCCCAAATGAAGTCCCGCCCAAGACCTTTTGCCCAAATCCTATACGAGTCCACAGAAAAAGGCGCAGAGTAAGGAACGAACGGGCGAGGCAACGGTTCAAGGTAGGGATGTGCGTTAAAAATAGGGTTGCCATTTTAAACAAATCAGGATTTCTAAAAGCCGTAAAGTAAAAAAACAAGATGCTAACGCATCAATGAGTTGCCCGTTGAAAGACCCATTGATGCATTCACAACTAGGTATCATTATAATCATCTACTAGTAAACGTGTGCCTGGCGTTGCCGGGCTAATGTTTTGGCATGTGTTTTTACTCGATTTTAATGGCTATATATGCAACTTCGACAACAACGCATGTTGATATTGGCAAGAATGGACATTATTTGCTTTTATTTTTGTTTTTTTATTTTTAGTTATTGAAATTGTCTAATGACAGTATCATCAATATATTAACTTTGCGTTTATGAAATTCAGAAGGGAGAGTAATGTTTTATAAGGAATGTGGGGGGCAGTTAAATCTACCTCTAAAGACGAAATTTTTAAAAATTGATCTTGGACTTATGCTCAAAATATCACTTTTAAAAGTAGTTAAGTACATCCACAAAAAATAGGTACATAAATTTATGCCCAACAATTTTTCCACTAACAATCTCTCAATCTATAGCACGGCCAACTAATAAGGTGGGTGCCATTGCACAGTTCCTTACGATTAGAAGTGACACACATGTGCCTGTTGTTCTCGGGTATATGTTTTGGTGCCTTATTTCGTTGCACTATATAGTAGGATTTTCTATGAGTGCAAGTATAATCCAAATAAAAGCATTACATTGTTCGATTACCTTTATAGCTATAACAACAACGTAGATAAGGCCATTGGATTTGTTCAACATCTCCAAACAGGAACCTAATGAAACTAAATAAAAATGGCAATGCCATGCATAAGTGGAATATCTCAAATTCCATAATTGTATACAATTCCATCTCAAAAAGAATGATAGTTGCATATGTATCCGAAAGAGAGCTGATTTACAAAATAGAAATACATATATATCCCATTTATGTCTGGCCATTCTTGCAGTATGCCTTTTTGATAGTTGCATATGTATCAGAAGTATCAGAAGGAGAGCTGATTTACAAAATAGAAACATGTATAAATCGCATTTATGTCTGGGCATTCTTGCAGTATGCAAAGGGCCTTGACAATGCATTTGGAGCCAAGCCTTGACAATGCATTTGGAGCCAAGCAAACTGCATCTGAGAACCTCTTGCTGGTTATATGCATAACATAAAATCTATAATCTTATTTTTAACGATACATATGACATTTTGGTATGTACTTGCTCTTATAGAGAAAATAAGGCCGTTGCATGCAAGGTTCAAAAGCTAGGCATTGTTGAACCAATTCGACATCAATAACTTCCTCAGCTATCTATGTTACTTGAGCATGCCGCTTCGTTATTTTTACAAAGAGTTTTCATTATTTTTATAATTCATTTGATAATCATCTCTGGAGATGTTATACCCGCACCAACTAATGTGTCCATTCCATAGTCAATCAGCCAAGTTATATTTTTCTGAATCTTGTTCAACCAGAACGCTACCATCCAACATCAGGCAATACATGTTGTGCATGACATTGCATATTATAAAATAAAACCACGAAATACTAAAGCGTAGCTAGCTAAATTTTGCTACAATCCAGCACATAGTTACATGTTTACTATGTTTTCCAACAACGTTTATGGTTAGAAATTAGAAGTCGCCTAGCATATAGTTACATGTTTACTTTGTTTTCCAGAAAGGTTTATGGTTAGAAGTTAGAATTTACCTGAAGCAGCAGCTTGAGATTAAAACCAAAGCTTCTCAATTTCATTCTACATGAAAGCAGAGATGGAAGTTTACCAGAAAGAAGAATTAGTTAAGCTTTCAGAATTGAATGCCCACATAAAAGCAAAACTGGAGAGACAGAGCTTTACCATATAGCTGAACCATGCTGATGGAGTTGATCTGCTTGCTAGAAAAATAATACAAAAAGGCAAAATTTGCACAATAGTAGGTATTCAGGTATGAATAAATGAAAATAACTGTGATAGAATGGAAGAGGCTATAACATTAGGAACAGTAACCTAAATTCATTAAGCACAGAATTAGCCATGGCATAAGGGATGTACCTTATTTTGCTCAGTTGCTCTTTTGCTCTTTCCCTTATTTTGCTCAGTTGCTCTTTTTTCTCTTGCAAGGTGAGATAAAGCACATCAATCTACTAATATTCTAAATATCCCCATATCATGCATTATTAACATTCTAATAACACAAATGTATCAGATCAGAAAGTTAATCATGACATTTTTGAGATAGAATAAAAACCAAAAGAAAAGAACCAAATGTGACAAAAAATGGAAATTTGTCTTACCCGTATTTGGAGGTGAAAGTGCAGCATCATTGCTTGATCAGTTCTGGGGCATAATCTTTGCTTGGACAATGGAGAGATCATTGGGCGTTGGAGCAAGAAAAACAGCGGGCGCAAGAAAAAACGTTTTGCTTGCCTAAAAAACTCTGATCACAGAATTTGGTTTCGGATTCTTTCCTTATGCTGCTTCGGATTTCCTGATTTTAAGCCCTGCAAGAAATCATTGATCATTGAAGGCGGAGGATGAGAATGTGGCCCATCATAATTATCTTACTAAGAAAACGCATAAAATAAAACGGCTTGAAAAAACCATCTTTTAACCTGTTTGCAAAGAAGCGAGTTGCAGAATGACATGGAGACTAACCTGGATCAACGAATCATGTGCTGCGCTAACAAATCTTGGCAGAAGCTGGCTTAGAATAGAAACTTGAGAATAAAATACCTCCGAGGCTCTAAAATCTGGCTGGTCCTGCCTCGCTTGCTTGCTCCCATATCTGCCACAAACAGAGCCGCTGAAATAGATCTTTATTTTACCATCTTCGATTACTTGCACGTTGATTGTTAGATTCAATAGCATCAGTATGTGGTTACAGTATCAGTTTAGAAGCTGCAAGATAAATTTCTAAAGCACTAAAAGCTTGAAAATAAATGCCTTATCCGGATGTGCCCAATTTCTGAGCAAGCTTGAAGAACATCATATTTGTCATCAAATTGTGCCGAGGATATGCAGGCTCACACAAACAGATGCTAAATTGTTGGAAAGGTATGAATCAAACATGCAGGGCCTTTTTCTTGCCACGATCTGTTTGCCTTTTCTTGCCACAGCCTGTTAAACCCCCAAAAAGGAAAGGATTGTACCTTAACAATCCTTTGCTTCATGACTCTTATGATTCAACCACCTTTTTGCTTCAGAAACTGCAAACAGTAAGCAAAAACACATAAGATTTAGAGATATAACAAAAACCATGTGCCGAAATGTCAAAGATGGTTAAACCATTATCCAAAAGCTGCAGATAGCTCAAAAGCTTGCAATCACATAGTCCCAAAATGCAAAACTTGTTTACCTGTTTCTTTCTGCAGCAACTTTCCTTTCAAAATGGTTTCCCTGAACAGAGTTTTCCAGAGATGCCAAAGAAACATGAGAAAAGAAAAGTTTCAATGAGAGGATCAAGTTTCAGAAAATCTTTGGAAACAGAGCCCTAGATTTGCAAATGTGCAATAAGAAGAATACCTGGAATAACGTAATGAAAAGTGCAGTACCAGGAGTAGCTGGAATGGACCGTGCAGACCATGCGGTACATGGAACGGAACATCACCATACTAATCTGCTAGAAAGTTAAAATAAAAAAGGGTTGGAAATAAAAGGAATGAAATGGGAAGGAGGAGATCCGATTGATGGTCAGCCTATATGGAGTAAGAAATGAAGAAGAAATGCTCATTGCCACCGTCATCTCATTGCCTCCAAAATCTATCCATAAGTTATCTCATATGAATATGCGTTTCATAAATCTACCATTTGGCATAATGGCCACAGTTTGTTTGGCCCTAAAAAGAGGGCATGATGTAATTCCGGACTGTCAGAAAAGCCACAAAAAGCTCAATATCCGACGTAAGCAAGCGAAATTCAGCTAAATTGTTGGAAATGTATGAATCAAGTATGCAGGGTCATGAATCTAGGATGCTCTACTCGAAGCCAAATGCGTTCTGTCGGCCAACAAAAGGTCCAAGAAATTAGCCTTTGCTCCAGAAACTAAACGATGGAAAACAGTAATCATATCATGGTAAGAAGCTTCAAACGATTCTGAACAAAGTAACTTGGGCACAAAAAACAATAAAGAGAGATAAGAATCGAAAAACATCAGAAACATACAGACCCACATCAAGAATAGAACACTCTGGCATCGCTGGAATGGACTGTGCAGTACCAAAATGCAAGAGCAGCAGATGAATCTGCTAGAAAGTTTAAAAGGAAGCTGAAAATGAAATGTGGAGGAAAAGGAGGAGCCGATCTATGTTACACGAAGTGGATGAAGAAGAATCGTTGTTGCCTGCCGTGAATCCAAACAAAATTCTGCTTTTGCTATTGGCTATGGAAGACGGAGGATAATCCCCCATCTCCTCCTGTAACAGTGCTCCTTGTTGCGTTACCCACCGCCGAAGAAAGCAACCACCGTTCCAGCATTCCCACTTACGAAACGCTCGAACGCCGGAAAAGGTAAGAAAATAAAAATCGGCGTAACATGTGCCGGGAAAAACGTAAGCGCCGGCGTTAGCACCGCCGGAAAACCACAATTTAAATAAGTAGATGCCGATTAAGAAATGTTGGGTTCACATAATGCACAAGATGCAATTTTTGTTTCATAATGTTAAGAAATGTTGGGTTCACATAATGCACAAGATGCAATTTTTGTTTCATAATGTTTGGAGCCAGAATGATTGATAAATTATGCTTTATTACCATTTTCTTTGTGCTATTGTTATCAGGGAAAGGGGGTTCTTTTCTTTAATTATTGTGCTCAAGGTGCATGATCCCATTCTTTGGAATTTGTTAAATAATCTCTTGAGATGATTATGGTTACCTGAAGAGTCTGGGCAATCGTGTGTGCCATTTTAGCAGCTTTTGGGGTGTCTGATACCGTCAAAATAGGGCAGGATACCTCGCATAGAACCCTGGCCAAATTCTCAGGCAGAGTTGCATTTAATGCTGTGTTTTGTTGATCCAATCCCAGCCTGATCACTGTGTATGGCCATAAGAGTGACTCCGTTGATTTCACGGTGGATTCTGCCAAAGAGAAGGAATGCCATGCTTGTATATTGCCGGAAAGGCTATTAAGTACTCTGGGTTTTTTTAACAGAACTGGCAAATGAACTTTTGGCTGAGTCTTGAGGGCTTCGTTTGAATCGAGTTTGTGGACGGTGGAGGTTCACTGGCATAGGATAGTCGGACGGAGTATGATTCTACAGAGCCTTTACAGAGCCTGTAAGTACTTAGGCTTGAACTTGGCTTGGATTATGGAAAAACGCTCTGCAAGCATCGGAATGAAGGGAAGCAAGGGAACTCTCTTTATTTCCGGATTTCATCCAAATCTTTATGTCAAATTATTGCTAGATTTGAGCTTCAAAAGAATTCTAACTCCTGTTTCATGCCGGATTTGAATGCAAACTCCATAATATCTATCATTTTTTGTTTCTGTGCTCTCGCATAAGCCGAATTTTAGCTCCTATCCCCTGTTTATGCAAGATCTTAGTTCAATTACTATGACTACTCTGCAATGCTGAGGAAGGGTAATCGACAATCGGACTTCAATTTCTCAATTCTCACCTTGACTATGCAGCCTAGCAATAAGGCCAACAGCTGCCTCTTGAATTTTGTGGGAGAGGCCTCCTGTTGTAAAATTGGATGGATTTCATTAGACGCTCTGCTTCTTATAAAATTTTGTGTTTGGAAGGCATCGACTTCGTCATGCAGGCTTAGAGTAGGAGAAGCAAATGAGTTTGTATGCATCCGAGAGAGCAAACAATGCCCGCAAATCTGGAATCAAAAGAGTTCCTTACCCGTATTGGCGTCTGCGGCCCTTTGAATCTGCCGAACCAGCGCTCAAATTCGACACCCAGACACTGCATAGCCGCTGTCATAGCCACAATGGAAGCGGAACAGCCTAATTTCTGTAACGAAAAAGGACAAAACGAAGCTCCCCTCTGCTTCGCTACCTCTAGGCGACGCCAGGAAGCGGAGGTCGCATCCCCACCTTCCGCCCGGCTCCAATGAAATCCACACCGTGTAAGTGTCTTGAGGGACCCCTCAAATCCCAAAATTCCACAGCCGTGGACAAGGAATATACTACAAGGTTCTTAAATCGTGGCCCTCTATGTGTCTTGCCCCATACTTCCCCAAGGGTTGCCCTAACGGGCAACCCAAAAAAAACCTTAGCCTATTTCTTTGATGTGAATCTTGGTTTCCAAGGTTTGTTTTCGGCAGCACGGAGGTTATTTTTTTCATGTCAATATTTGAGAAGTTGGGGAGGCAGGAGAGAGGAGTTGGGGATCCTCTTTAAAAACCAACATCAATATTAGAAAAATAAACTAGTGAAAATCACGTTTGATTATTCTGCATAGAAATTTGCAAGATTAATCATCACATGCTACTTGTAAAGGCCATTTTATTTTGCTTCCTATTATCCAATAGTAGTAATAGCCACTTCTTGGGAGGGAGCCACTGCCAACTAAAGCAAATAATATCCATCTAGGTTAAACCTCACTTAATGTCTTGTATAGATTGCCTTTTAATTTTCAGGCATTTTTTTTATTTTGAAGATTGCAAGTCCATCTGCAGTTGTGTTCTCTTCAAGGATTCTTAGCCTAATGTTTGTTTTGATTTGATTCACATATGCCAGTCTTTGTAAAATGGATCTATGTGCAAGCAAACATGCCCTTTCCTTGTGGTTTAAGGCATGGTCAATATCTGGGAGAAGATATGTCATGCCGGAGATCCTGCAAGCCCATGATTTTCTGCATTGCCTTGTGCATAGCCTATGCTATTTAGTAGTCTAAAGACTCCCAATAGCTGCAATTTCTAAAATGCATGGCAACTCTGATTTGTTTTGTAAGCCCTTGATGCAATCTTGAAACTGGTGTTAAACAGAGGAGATGTGAGCGAATGGGCAAAGGAGTTTGTCTCTATTGCACATGACTTTAATGGACGAAAGTATATTGCAAGAATAGAAACGGTACTTTATTTGAAGGTATCATTCATGCTTTATTACGAGCTAGATTTGGTACATTTATGGTTTTCATGGGAACCTCCAATGCTCATCTAAAAATTACATTGGGCTTTGATATTCATATGCACTTTTCGGTTATTTGTTCTGGTTGTTTGTTTCTATTGAAACCCTATTCTATTTCTTCAAGCATGGATGATCAATTCTTTGCAGATGCCATTTACCAGGATTTGATCCTTTAGCTTATTTTTTGCAGATGTCATTTACCAAGATTTGATTCTTTAGCTTTTGTTGCTTCGTTTAGTTGTTTGTATTCCATATTCTATTGCGTCAAGCGTGAATAGTCAATTCTTTGCAGGTGAAAGAATTATAATACATGCTCTAGAAATCCATCTTCACAGTAGGCTGCACCAAGAGACAATATCTTTAAAAAGAATTTCATTGCCTACAACATTTGTCACAATTGTATGCTGTCACCATAGTATTCCATGAGGTCATATTATGTTCTGACATTTGCTCAAAGAAGTCAAATGCCTCTTCTACAAGCCCACGTTGGGCATAGGCTGCAATTGCAGTGTTTCAAAAAACAATGTCTCTCTGAGGCATTTGATGAAACAGCTCAAAAGCTTTGATGAAGCTTGTTATCTTGACCATATCCTAAAATCAAGATGTTCCATGAAACAACATACTTACAAAACATACATACAAAATCTTTAGGGCAGGTTTGGACGGTCATGCCCTTGTTTAATTTAAGAATCACGATGTTATAGCTAGAAAGAATCAAGAGGGGTTCACATAGTTTTGGTCATACAAACCATGTGAGTGACCCGAAAGGGTTTGTTTTCCCCTTAAACCGTACATATACTCATACCTATGACTAGCTTTTTGGGGGTTTTAAGGCGATTTTGGCACTTTATGTGGCTGGAAAGGGGGTTTTTGAAAAAATTCAAACACGTATACAAGGGGGTTTCCGCCGACCCCTTGCACGCAAGTGGCATACCCCCTATACAATAGGTGCATCCCCCGGGGAAAGAATACAAACATTCAAGTGAACAAGCAATCATACTTCCCATGCCCAACTGCAATATGTAGCAAAATAACAGGAGGTTCCAGGGGGATTTGATGTGGATGTAAAAAATAACAATTCTTGAAACCATAGACCATATATCCTTAAAACAATTGAATGGGTTGTTATGAAAAAAAACATAGATTGAAGATAAAAATTAATCACATTAGCTCATTGGGTATATTGGTTAAAGTAGTCTTATTAGGACATTGAATTATTTTGGTAGAGGTTCGAGCCCCCGTATTTCATATTCTAAAATCTTAGGCAAAGCCGTATAGAGGTTCGATATTCCCTCAAAACCTTAGGCGAAATCGTATTTCATACTTCAAAATCATAGATGCCTCCAATCATAAATGACTATAAGCGAAACGAGAGGTGCTCACAGGCCCCAACATATGATCTGGGTCGTAAGAGCGACGAATCCGACGAATGTGGTAATCTAGGGTGCACCTCGTTTAGAATATGTGCAATAGGCCATTTTCAAGAGAATCCCAGCTGGAAGCATATATGTACTATGGCAACCAGGTGTGTAAGGGAAGAAACCAGCAGAGCATTTTTTTGCAATGTTCTCTCTTGTAACATGATGTTTCCAACAAGCATGCCTTTAAAGTAATCATGTAAACAACAGACAGTTAAAAGTTAAAACCCCAAAAACAAATTCACGTTTCTTTCATTTACTATTTGTTTCCTTCCTCACAATGCAAGTTTTGGCAGGTCTTATTCATTTTTGGAGTTTTATAGATTCGTAAACATTTTCAACCTCCAAATGTAGTAATGATTTGATGGCCTCATCCCTATGCACCATGACATTACCTATCATTAAATAGTCAGGCTTTATGGCAGTAAAGTCTAGATCTGCATTTGTTAGAGTTGTTGTGACGTTCCCCTGAAATATATGCTATAAGTACGTATATTTCTGGGCCAGGTCACTGATATGGAGCAAGCACGGGGGAGTGGTCCACGGCAAATGGGTTATTAATATGAAATATTATGGCAAATATTATGTGAATGTTAGCCCTAATGTAATCACCTAATAATATAAAGGGGCATAGGATAACATAGCATTTGGATGTGAAGAACTATTGATATTTATGGAAGGGGTCGAGGGATTATCATTGGGATGGTTATTGGTTGAGAAAAATATCATAGATAATGTCCCATATGACAAGTCATATAATCTAATTAAAGGCAAGGAGATATTTTGAGGAAAAAGGCAACTGCCTGCTAAAAAAAGCTGAAGTCGCAGAGAGATCTATAAATAGAACTGAAACTTCAGTTGGGCATATCTCTGCAACCAGAGCTCCGATGGAAGCGATCTTTAGCTCATTGGAACCGGCTCGGAGTTTAGTTTCCGAATTGGGGTGGTACATTCTGTAATTCATCTGTATAAGGGAGTAATGGCCGAAAACGTGACAGGGGATCACAGATCACTGCCATAGCGACTTCACAGATCTGCAATTGTATTTATGATGTGTGGCTACTTGGAGTAGCTAGATTAGTCTGGAAGGCCAATAAGCCAGATGCCAGATCTTTGTATTTTCCATAGAGCACTTGTGTTTTGCCATAACCCAGTGGATCCGGTTGGGTGGTTAATGGTGCTGCCATATCAATTGTGCATGAATAAAGTTTCTTTAGTCCGGTGTTCTATTATGGTTCTATGATTCTGTGTTGCTACAACTTCCCAAATATACATGAATCGTATCAAGTGGTATCAGAGCGGAGGTTTGCGATTCTTTTGGGAACCATGGGCAATGGGATCACCAGTGGAATTTGGATTCACTAATCTGTGAGAGGAATTAAAGAGATCAGAAACGATGGAGCTAGGAATTTTCCCAGAGGGCCGTAAAGATTATCGTTCTTGTATATGCTGCAAGAACTACTATTAGTTTTTATTTTGCTGGAGCATGGCAGTGGAATTGAGGTGGATTTGGTGACTATTGCTGCAAGAGAAGCTGGAGCATTAGTAGCAGAGAAAAAAGAAAAATCAGAGCTTTCGTGGAGAATGCTCGAAGTACATGGATCGACTTGTTGTGAACGAGTTCAGATTATTGGGGAAACTTCTATGATCCTTTGGGGATTATGGAATAATAAGGATGACTGCTAGGTTGTCATGAAAAAGCTTGTCATGAAGACAAGTAGTTTATCGTGGAGACGAGTTGTCATGGAGACAAATAGCTTGTCATGGAGACAAGTAACACTTGCTACACAACATCGAGCTCTGCTTTGTCATAATAGCCAAACTACCCACCATAACCTCTTGCCATCTCTAGAAGTTCATCTTAGTCATTTGAGCCTGTGTAAATTCCAATCTTTAAGCCTGAGTATGGAGAACCGCAAACGCATCCTGCTTGGGATTGCGGAGTCAGATCGTGGTGATCTGAGAGACTGATTGGCCGTGGGGGTCATCTATATAAATTTTTGACTTGGGAAGTCATCTATATTAACACTTGACCTTATTTGTAGGTTTGCTTAGTGTTAAGCATTGCGGAGGACACTTTACGTAGAAGCTGTCAAGGATGTGGACGCAAATTTGGATGCGGAATCTCAAATTGTTTCCTATGGGACAGGCTTATGGGTAAAGTTCCTAAGTTGAATTTCTTTATTTGGAATAAAGAATAGATACTTTTGTTGTGTATACCCATGGTAGATTAGTGACTACGATTGCAACGTAGCCGACTTGAACATGGTATACTAGATAGGGAATGCCTCTTGGTAGATTAGTGGTTGTGTCTGCAGCACAATCGGCTTGAACAAGAAAGCATAAGATGTAAACCTTTGGAAGATTAGTAATTGTGATTGCAACACAATTGGCTTGACAAAGTTACATCTGTATCTTGGAGATACATTGTATCGTGGTGGCGATACAATCAAGTAGTACCGCGAAGGTACGAAAGATAATAACGTACCACGGAGGTACAAGGGATATATGGTAATGTGGAAGTACGCGGATATCCGTAACCCTTCTGGAGTTTTGCAGGGATTATAAAACTTTCAGACTGGTGATGACCATGGAAGATCCATCTTGAGAAGGGATGGATTGAAATGAAGCATATCTTGGATGATCACGGGGTGAACCTTCTTGAGAAATGATGGACTGAAATTGAGCGTGTCTTGGACGATCCCGGACGATCTATCTTGAGAAGGGATGGATTGATATGGAGCAAGCATGGGGGAGTGGTCCACGGCAAATGGGTTATTGATATGGCAAATATTATGGCAAATATTATGTGAATGTTAGCCCTAATATAATCACCTAATAATATAAAGGGGCATAGGATAACATAGCATTTGGATGTGAAGAACTATTGATATTTATGGAAGGGGTCGAGGCACTATCATTGGGATGGTTATTGGTTGAGAAAAAGATCATAGATAATGTCCCATATGACAAGTCATATAATCTAATTAAAGGCAAGGAGATATTTTGAGGAAAAAGGCAACTGCCTGCTAAAAAAGGCTGAAGTCGCAGAGAGATCTATAAATAGAACTGAAACTTCCGTTGGGCATATCTCCGCAACCAGAGCTCCGATAGAAGCGACCTTTAGCTCGTTGGAACCGGCTCGGAGTCTAGTTTCCGAATTGGAGTGGCACATTCCGTAGTTCATCTGTGTGAGGGAGTAATGGCCGAAAATATGACAGGGGGTCACAGATCACTGCCATAGCGACTTCACAGATCTGCAATTGTATGTATGATGTGTGGCTACTTGGAGTAGCTAAATTAGTCTGGAAGGCCAATAAGCCAGATGCCAGAGCTTTGTATTTGCCATAGAGCACTTGTGTTTTGCCATAACCTAGTGGATCCGGTTGGGTGGTTAATGGTGCTGCCATATCAATTGTGCATGAATAAAGTTTCTTTAGTCCGGTGTTCTATTATGGTTCTATGATTCTGTGTTGCTACAACTTCCAAAATATATATGAATTGTATCAGTCACCGCACAAATCAACTTTAATAGCCTTGTACACCATAGTAGGTGGAAAAGGGAGCATGGCTAAATTATTTATATAACTTAGCCAACCTTAGGCATAGGGCCATTTCGACATGGCCTCACTCTATTGGGCACTCGCCACATGGAAATACCCCATTAGAGCCACGTGGTAGTGACATGGAACCCTAACCTATAAATGGCTTAACCCTAATCCTAGGCCATTTTTCTGGCTTCAACAGTCTTGGAACCTTGTTCGTGCTTAAAACTCTGTTTCAAGAACCCTCTGCTATGGCATAGCATAGCACAGCAGCCCCCAGAGCATGTGCGCATCGGTAGGAATGGGAGCTACTTCGAACGCCTTGAAGGTCGTGGAGACGTCGGGAGTAGGAGGGAGTTCCTCAGGAGCAGGTATTTGGGTTAGAGTCCATTGTAGATCATCTGGAAGTTAGGACTTCAGATGAGTTAGCATTTTGTATCTCTAATAGAGCCATTCTAGAACCCTCAGTCTAGATCTTGAACCCTAATCAATGAACCCTAACTGTAAGTTAGATGCATGTGATTAGGATTATATGTTATCTTCATTATTTATCATGTTATGTTGATGTACGATGATGGTTGATCTTATATGTGCACCTCTTATATTGAGAAGGGGAGGGGTAGAGACCTAGTAGCCATTATTTAGATGATGCTCCTAGTTTAGACCCCTTACTTCCTATTAGATGCGGCCTGCGCATAGGTTCCCACCTGGCTACGGGGGCTATGGAGTGACCTAGCACCATACAACAAGGCTAGTGACAAGGTGGAGGGAGGTCCCTACTGGGCGCGACTACTGGGGACCCATAGCAGGCTAGGCCTATAGTCGGTCACTTCGTGTGTGGGTCCGACACTTCCTAGGTCAATGGTATTGCCCTGACTCTCATTAATTGCAGGTGTTGGCCTGGCTCTTGTTTTAGGGAGTTCAGTTGGGTACAGATCGTGTGTCGCCATGATTCTCTAGCTGTCCATAGAGCCACTAGTCCTCGGAAGGGGAGATGCAACCCTTCCTACATCATTGGACCGGGGATGCAATTCGGAGTAGTCCCAATGGGTGATACCATAGGATTGCGACTCTGACAGGTTATAGTCACGCCAAAGCCCGATTTAGTCTATCTGCAAAGTATGCACAGGAGAGGCTGATGGAGTGGTCAACCTTAGCCATTGTTTATAGCCAGCTCTGCCATTGTCATATCTCGGTCTGCTCTATCTTGGGGCCCAGCCGTCAGTCTACTTCCCTTACGAGTCTGAGCTTGGGTAGGAGCTCATATGTTTTACGGCATATTATCTTTGATATATCTATAGTTGTATGGATGTGCTACCCTTTGAGGTAGTTGGATGTATTGTTATTGCAAGTGGCTGACGTTATGTTATGCTTTCACTGTTATAGGAGCCCATAGGGGAAGGGCGCGCAAGGCACCTTCGTGTCCCTTTCCCGCACCAGAGGTATCTTGGGTGGGGGATAGACGGAGGGTGCATGCGGCCGAAGGACTAGATCGGGGATTTCCCACGAGATGTAGGACGAGGCGCGTATGTTTAGTGGGGAGCGTCACAATAGTATCAGAGCAATGATCTTGGTTGTCCAAGATCCAACACTAGCCATGACCATGAAAGAATGTATACGGACGTATCCCTGTAGTTGAAATTCAACATCTTTGACCATGAATGAGGAAGGTGGAGGGGCAACATTCAAGAACGCGGAAGACAATTCCACATCACTTGATAACGGGGTAGGAATTAATCTTATTTCTTTACCAACTTAGCAGAAATGAAATCAAACTCACTGCCTGGATCGAATAGGATATGCATTTTTTTATCTTGAATATAGTAGCCCAAAATCGTAAGGGACTATTATTCTCAACATAATCTGCATCCGACTTCTCCTGGATAGTAACAACTTTTTTGCCCTTTGCCATATCCTCGAACGAACACTACTTTCTTACTTTTGTCCCCTTTCTTAGTCCCTGACTTAAGAATAGACTTAGTTTCTTTACTTTCCTCTTTCCTCTTTCCTCTTCTCAAGATAAGTAGAACATTCATAAAACTTATGGTCGGTTGAATAACATACAAAACACCTTTTCTCCCGTATTAGCCGCTTCTTACGTGCTTGATAAGATTCCTTCAGCTCCTTGGCTCCAACACGTACATTATCTGTAGTGGCTGTGTGCGGGCATTTGAATACCTCAGACCCTGTAAGAGAACCCATTAGTTTCTCCCAAAAGCCACTCGCCTCTTTCACAGACATCTTGAGGCCTCATTGAGCATTAATTGCTTCCATGAAGGCTAGAGCTTCCTCTTCTACTTTCTCTGCCATTTTACAGAGCTCTTCAAAAGAAAGAAGAGCAACTTGAAGTTCGAGCTTTGCCCGTACCCAACAATGAACTCCACCCATGAGTTATTCTAACTTCTCAATATCGTTTTTACTAAGCTGAAGTTCTTTCTTTAAAACTCGGGCGGTGAAGGCCCGAATGGTTTCCATGTTTTCTTGGGTCAATTTATTCTACTTAGCGATAAGATATCGCGCACAATTATAGCTTCAGAAACGATTTTTAATTTGTTTTTCAAATTTCGCAACGGTATTAATGGGTTGACCGACTGGTTGGTTCTTCTGAATATCCAGCCACCAGTCCTTTGCAACGCCATCTAGATGATGCTCAACAAAATATAACTGAGCGTCTTCGTCATCTTTAGTTTTGCCACAATATGAATTCAAATCCTATAGCCATGCAAAAAGCTCATATGCATCACAAGTAGATGCAGATTACGTTTTAAATTCAATTTTGAGAATGGCACCAGTCTTGATGCCACTGTGTTTATGCCTTGCAGCCTGTTGCAACTATGCCACCTGTACTCTGAGAGAATCCAACTCCTGGAGCTCAACAATGTGAGCCTCAACAACTACCAGTTTCTCCCTCATAAGCGAATTATCATTCTCTTTTTTTGAGTTCTTCGTCTTCAAAATTAACATTGACAAAAGAATCGGTTTTTGAAACTTGTTGCTCTAATACCACTAAAGTAGACTCTTGATGTAGTACGCTATTGCAACACCCAATCACGAGCTCTCAGCTGGAACACAACTGCCTCTGAGCTCTCCCCCGAGCAACTATATAGCATGCACGCGCCTTTGGTCCTCCTTTGGATGAAACCCTCCTTTGGACAAAGCCCAAAGGTTCAAAGGCTTTACATGGCTCAAAAAGTCCCAAGGCCTTTTACCCACGCCCTTGGCATATATCACCTTATGTGCAAGCAGACTGGTATACCCGATGCATCTACTCCATTCAAAACAAATACACGCCATTGTATACAGCTAAGAACATTTATTTTTGCGGCTGTAAGAGCAAGTCAAATGGATTCGAGTTAGTCTGACTCAGCAAGAAGATCGCCCAAACAACAACTCCTCTCTATTGCCATGTCTCTTCTGCTGATGCCGATCTCTCTACTCGTTTTTTGCTACATTCTTATAAGATGATGATATCCAAACTCAGATATTCTCTAGCATATTAGAACATGGCAAAAACATTAGACCTAATCCGTTAGACCTAATCGGGCTAAATAAATAAACCATTTTGGTGACTTTCTTTGGTTTGTGTTGATACTCTGTTCCAAACACTTGCGAAAAGGTTTTGTGTTGATGCTCCTGGAAAGGAAACCGTGTTTGCATTGCTAAGAAAAGTATTGCTTGGGATTTTAAGAAAGAACCTCTAAACACAACTTCGATACTGTTTCTCCATATTTTTAAAGATGTAAAAAGATAATCACAAATTTTGGATACATCCAGATAAGCTAGAAAAGCCGCCCACTGTTAAGAAAATCTAAGAAAAACTAGAATTAGTTCAGATCCCCGTTAAGGGCTGCAAAATGCCCTTAAAACAGACTCGTAAATATGCACAATTCCAAATCCAGGATAATTGTTCCAGGAAACCTGATCTTCTTGGCTTGATCTTCTTCCCACCAATGGGAACAAATCTGATGGGAGCAACCATGCTGATGGGAACAAACCATCAGCTAGCTAATATCGCCGAGGAATGATGATGAGCTACTACACTACACCTGGTTAGGTCAAATAATGACATCTAATTTGCCCATTCTATGCCCACTCTGAACAAATAGTCTATGCAAATTTTCTTCTGCTTTTTTTTGAATTGGTAGACCTGCGATCATCGATTATAGCATGCTCATTAAAGCCATTGCTCTTTAGATTAAGTGAAATCATCTCTACAGAGATAAAACAGTTTGTTGTTTTTCTTTTTTCTTGTGCCTTCTGAATATTTTCGTGCGTAATCTAAAACTTCTGAATAGTTTCGCGCGCAATCTAAAACTTTTGTTTATATATCACGTTTCTTTTCGTACACAATCTCCTCGGCAGAACTGGACGCGTGGATGTTGGCAGTGGCAGGGACTGATACAAACGGTCTTTTCTACCTGCAAAATTGGCAGTCACGGTTAGTCAAAACAACCTGGAAACTCCAGATAAGATCTTCGGGCACCACTTATCCACCCAACCGGGCTCTGATTTGCAAACACGGCAAGTCTATGCTCAAATTCCTCCCAGTTCTAAGAGTCCGCTAACTACCTGGATAGCCTCTATGGGATTCTCTGGAATTCTCTAGAGCTATAGAAGATACTCTATTCAACCACAAATTATCAAAAGACCTTACGTAAACCGGACTTGACCACGCCAAACACTTTTCGGTCATCTCTAATCTCTGGTCGATTGCTACTTATGCTGTTTTAAAAAGGTATTACGGATCTAATTTTGGATTGCCTTTTACCTTTTATGCTAAATTCGTCTACCTTTTTCTGAAGATCAGCCAGTTACGCTGGCCCAAGAGCTAATTCCGGCCTTCCAGGCCCTTTTCTGCTGAAAATCAGCCATTTCCCAAGATCCACGGATGCGCTCCAATTATCCTCCGGCAGTTCCACTTGTCGTTGCTGCTGGTCGCACAATTGTAGCGACCTTTTTCATTAGTTTTTACTTTTTATTATTTCAATGGTTAAGATTTCAATAGTTCCTTTCTTTTATTTAAGCGGTTCCTTAACTTTAGTTATAACCTTTAAGACTTCTATCAATCAAGATTACAAAATATCTATCTAACCCTTGCCTCTGTGTTGGTCTCTGCAAATCATTCCTCTGAGCCACGCCCCCAAGCTAGTGCCGTATCAATTCCTTCCCTTCCCAAGGCTGATCGTCCTCGATCATCTGCCTTAGGGAAGTAATAATCTTTCCCAAAGCTAGTCAACTGACTATCTGCTTTGTCTGGAATGTTTCCCAAAGCTAGTCAACTGACTATCTGCTTTGTCTGGAATCTTTCCCAAAGCTAGTCAACTGACTATCTGCTTTGTCTGGAATAACCACCTTTCTTTCTAAGCTAGTCACCTGACTATCTGCTTTGAAAGGATTTCTTCTAGGCTGGTAAACTTACCATCTGCCTTATAATTCTAAGGGTCTGGCTTCTGTGCTGCAGTCACAGTTGCCCCCTTCTAAACTCTAGAGCAACATTCATTTGAAAAAGAAATTCCTTTCTTAACTCAAATCAAAACTATGCTCAAACCATTCAACAATCACATGTCTATACAGACGTTTAACTTTACTTATCTTTACCCGCATAGCCGATTTGAAGCCGACTTTTTTCGTAGGCTTCCGCCTTTTCTTTGTCAAACTTAGCATGGGAACTCTCAGGGATTCCTTCTGCAACACGAGCATGGGCAATCTCTGCAACAGGTCGTGCTACTTGTTTCTTAATAGTTTCATTTCCCCTTTGTTCATTTGAACCTCATGAATATGTAACCAACAACAAATATCAAGTTAAAATGTCTCCAAACAAAGGAATTGCAAGTTTTCTGTAAGCCACAAACAAAGCAGCATACTGACCTTGCTATCACATCTTAAAGAAAACTCAGGTAAAATTAACATGCAGGCATTTTCTGTTAACTCTAACCCTATGGAACTTCAAGCATAACTACCATTTCACTGGCATCACGCAGTGCAAGCATATTCCACATCTTTAATTTATCTCTTGTAAAACTACTTCTCTTTCTCCTTTATGCTAGGAGCATTCATTATTTTCTTTTTACAATAATTTGCTCTCTATTATTAAACAACTGCAATTCACATATGCTTTCACAACTCATTTCCACAATTTAGTAGAATAATATGCTGCTGTAGGATCCCAATTTTAAACTATTAGATTGCTACAACATTCTTTTAAAGAATTACGGCTTGCAGCATCTACATTCTTCAGCTTTCTTCTGTCATCTAAGTTTTCCTTTTTCTATGAATGCACATCATAAAGATACTATCCAGTAATGCTCTCAATCCTGACAGAACAAAACCTGGAAACGCTGTAAGGCCCTAACACAGAATTTTTTTTTAACAAGATCAACTTACGCTCTGATACCAATTGATACAAACGGTCTTTTCTATAATTGCCTTTTACCTTTTATGCTAAATTCATCTACCTTTTTCTGAAGATCAGCCAGTTACGCTGGCCCAAGAACTAATTCCGGCCCTCCAGGCCCTTTTCTGCTGAAAATCAGCCATTTCCGGAAGATCCCTGGATCTGCTCCAGTACATCCGGCAGTTCCACTTGTCGTTGCTGCTGGTCGCACAATTGTAGCGACCTTTTTCATTAGTTTTTACTTTTTATTATTTCAATGGTTAAGATTTCAATAGTTCCTTTCTTTTATTTAAGCGGTTCCTTAACTTTAGTTATAACCTTTAAGACTTCTATCAATCAAGATTACAAAATATCTATCTAACCCCTTGCCTCTGTGTTGGTCTCTGCAAATCATTCCTCTGAGCCACGCCCCCAAGCTAGTGCCGTATCAGGGACGCTTGACATTTTAACAAACTAGAAACTTCCATTGCGCCTCCGCTACTACTGCTGCAAGAGTTCCGTCGGATCCTCCCTTCCTCCCTCCTTCTAGTCGGATGAATCTCTCTCGAATTTGTGCTTTCTCGGGAAACACATGATCGAAAATTTTATAGGCTCAGCGGTTTGAGCAAAAATGGAAGGATCGAAGGATGTTACCATCTGATCAGGTATTACATGTAGGTGATCTGGCATAATTGGCTTTCATTCTTTTTACTGCTATGGATATTTTGGTAGCATTAGCAATGGCTTAAATAGGGTTTATTTTTTAAGATTCTATGAAGTGCAAATCTAGATACTGCAGGTCTTGAATGGCGATTGCAAGCACTGGGGTCATAATGCCCACGCTTTACTTCTCTAATATTTTTTTCTGATGTTTAGCAATCGATTCCAGAGAATGGCATAACGACAAAGTGGGCATAGAATTAAAGTGGACAAAGTGCCCACTCTAATTTGCCCATTCTATGCCCACTCTTTGGGTTTTGAATGGCAAAGCTGGCTCTTTTGTTTCAAGACCAAGAAGAATTAGAGATAAAGTTATCTCTATCAAAATTAGTTCTTATGACCTTGTTTTATGACTGTCTTGAATGGATCCGGTAGCTTTGAGGTAAGTCCTGTAGTTGCATGCAGATTATCCAAGAAGTCGACAGGTTTTCCCGATTCTCTATCTAATAAAGTGAAGGGGTTGTTATTAAGTAGATCCATCCGAACCTACCGAATCCCAATATGTCTGCTTGATGCTGAGTTAGTAAGTCCAGCCGCCGAATCCCACTAACAAGCTCAGGGAGCCGATTACAAGTTCTAAACTAGCCTCCAAAAACAGAGTCCCAAAAGACAGTGGTTATTCTGGGCAGAAGAGTGGTTATTTTGGCATTCTACAATCATACAAGCCATTTCGTTATCAGTGCTGGCCAGCCGAAGACTCTATCCAACAAAGCGCTCAAAAATTCAACCTCAACTATGTTCAAACAGACAGGATTTTTACACATTAGTAAGTAATGCACCAAAGGTTCTGTAAATTGTCTTTGGGGCAAAAGACACTGGTTAGAGCTCATTACAAATGCCCAACTCTGACGCAAGTAGATTTAACATTAGCCCAATCTACCGAATCCTAATATGTCTCTATTTTGTTGCATTGCTGTAAGCCAAAGGTAATTATCGGTCTGGCCGAGGCCGATAAACAAAAATGTGTGACCAAGGTTGTACGTCCGAGGCCAGATATTTGGCACATAAGGCCGAGGCCTTACGTGCCAAATATCTGGCCGAAGACATACAACCGAGGCCACACATTTTTGGTTATCGGCCGAGGCGAAGACTCATAACCACCTTATCGGTCTTATATGAGTGGAATAGTACTGATAATTACTTATCAGTACTCCTCCAATACTGATAACTAATTATCAGTACTCCTTCAATAGTGATAACCAAAAAATAAGGACTCACCCTTTACACTAGAGAGTCAGATAAGGTATTGTGGGCACCCATCTTCCTGGGAATATACACCCAAAAGATGATGACGATGGTATTGTAGGCACTGATATCTGTCTTTTAGAATAGTAAAATTCGAGTTGTTAGAATGCCGGAAGAGTTCGATCAAGTCCCTTTCGGCTTCGTTTGGCACAAATAACTAGACATAATGGAAGGATTTTGCAGGTGGTCTCCAATTATTTGTTGATTGATAGGAAAGAAGTTCTAAATGTAGCAAAATATTTATATCATTCAATAGCAGTCTTATGGCTTGAGCCTGCACCCTAGTCATTTTTACACTCTAAAATTTGACTACTAGAAATATGCAGTCTTTGATGGTGTGCTAAGTAAAGGTTGAGAAGCGAGATGGCGTGCTAATAAGCTTAATACTGACCAAGAGTAACGTATGGGATTAGCAAAGTCCTACATGTTTGCATAGCTATAGGCCAAATTAGCATTTGTGTTACATAAATGTGGGCTTATTCATTTACTGGTTGGTTGGTTCACGCGTTGTAGGTTTTGACAAGTAGTGTGCTCTGGTTGCATGCATTTGTCTAAGTTTTTTGGTGCAAAGTGTAATGCTTTGGTTGCATATGAAGGTCTGGCTCCTGGTTGATTATATGGACTATATAATTGCCCACAATTTAATGAAATAGTGATTATGTGAAAGATAAGTATTGAGAAATAAGCTTCCAATTTTTTTGTTTCGTATTTGTGGGCTGTATATCAGGCATGGTTTTGGCTAGATTTGATGCCTGTATTGTAGTGGAAACCGTATGTGGAAGGTATTTCTGCAACGGATTGAGCTGCTTCTTGGCGGCTGAAGGTTCAGGTCTGGAGATTGTAGTATGTGTTTATTCTGATTTGTGTTTGGCATGGTTTCAATTTAGAAGGAGATGGCTGTGGATTGCGAAGGGACAGGTCACGATTGCATGCCGCTCTTGTCGGCTCCTGGAGCATGCTTGGAGTAACTGGGGGGCTGCGAGATGGAGGCTTTCTGTTCTGTGTAATTCAGCGGGAAAGATGTATTTGCATCGGGCAGCCAGGATGAAAATTAGAGTTTATCACATGCTGATTCCAAGGTTGTTGCTTGAAACATCCTGCTGTCGTCGGTTCATATTCAGGTCGGATCCAAGCGAGGTTCAGGGGCATTCAGGTCGAGTTTAAAGCTTGTGAATGATCTGTGAATGTTCAGGTCGGATTGAGGTCGGATTTAGGGCTCTGTGGGCATGTTGAGAGGAAAACGCATGCATTCAGACTAAGGATGCAAAGGGCACAAATACTCCAAATATCCAGATTCGAAGAGTTGAGCAAAGGGACATGTTCACTTCTTTAATCGTTTGTATGGCGTGGGATCCTTCGTTCAAATCATTCCGTCGCCCAGATGCTTCCTGCACAGTTTGGATGCACATCGATCGTTAGCTTGTTTTTTCTGTCGTTAATTTTTTTGCAATGGCCCATTTTGAAACCATGAGTTAGTCTGTGCATATTTTGTGAGTAGATATTAATGAAAATGCCTTTTTCTCATATGGGCAATTTGGACCTTAGGACTTGGCTTTCATTTTATGTGGCAAAAAAAACAGGCCATCCGTGGGGCACAATGTATGGAATATACTCCCAATCCACGGCCTGGAGTAAACAATATGAAAAATTCCTAAAGGAAAGAATAAAAATAACGAATAGATTTGAATTATGTGGAGGATAGTATTGAGAAAATATCTAGTAAATTTGGATTTTTTCAAATAATATAAATTGTTCAAATGACTCCCATCTGAACACCGGAAAGCGCTCATGTGAACACCGGAAGTCTCGACCTGATCTTCAGGAAACTTGGAGGTTTTCTGCCCATCCCCTCTGAATCCAAGCACTCCTATGTATCCCTCTGATGTTCCTTTCTCATAGTCTCCCGTCCTTCAAAGCATATACAAGTAGCTCCTCGAGCGCTTTCCATGTCGACCAATGCCTTGGCCAACGAGAATTCAACATTGCTTATGTACATCAGGTTCTCTCAACTGTTTAGATCGATAGCATGTTCTCTAATTGCTCGATTAGTACTAACAGCAAAGACCTCAACCACCTAATTAAACACAGACCCGATGGCATGCATCAAATGCATAATTGTGATCACCCGCATTTCGGACCCAGTGCTTGTGAAATTAAGCAAAGGGGTAGACATTTGGCTACTGTCCATGAGATACGAACACATTCCAAGGAAGGATGCTTGAAAAATGCCTTGAAAGGTTGGGACAATATGCTAACAGCAGGCAGTGGAATTCCTCATGATATTTATGTAAGTTTGTTGCATGTATGTGCCACGGCAAAAGCTACCGAGCAAGGAAAACGTATACATGCTCACATTGTAACCTGTGGCATTTGGGTGAACCCTTTTTTGTGGAACACTCTTTTAAATATGTATATCAAGTGTGGAAGTATAGTTTTTGCACATCATATATTCAGTGTCATACCCGAGCATGATCTTTGTACATGGACAACAATAATTGGGGGATATGCTAACCATGCAGATGTCAACAAGGCTATTTATCTCTTTCAGCATATGAAAAATGAAGGACTAGTACCAAACAGAGCTACATTTCTAAGTATTCTTCGTGCTTGCACAAATACACGAGCCTTGGAAGAGGGAAAGGAGGTGGAAAAAGCTATCAAGGGAACTGGATATGAGTATGACACCATAGTTGTGAATACAATAATTGATATGTATTCTAAATGTGGTTGCATAGAAAATGCTAGAGAACTGTTTAACAGAATGCGCATACGAGATTTAGTTTCTTGGAATGTCATGATCTTGGGATATGTCCGTCATGGGGATGGGAAGGAAGCTTTGGCACTTTTAGGGCAAATGAAGCAAGTTAGCTTACGGCCCAACAGAATAACATTTCTTAGCATTCTCAATGGATGTGCACAGATCCAATCTTTCCAAAGTGGGAAATTAATTCATGCAAGCATTTTGAGTGCTGGTATTGAGTTGGATCTTAGTATTGAGAATGCACTCATTGACATGTATAGTAAGTGTGGAAGTACAAAGGATGCTTGTCTAGTTTTTGATCTTATGCCGACACAGGATATCATTTCATGGAATGCCATGATCGTTGGATATGCTCTTCATGAAGATGGAAAGGCAGTTATTAGGTTGTTTTCCCATGTGGTTGGAGGTACAAAACCAGATAATATAACGTTGGCTAGCACTACCAGCGCATGCATAAACCTAGCTCCTGGGAAATGGCTTCATGCTCACGTGATAAGGTCATCTTATGAGTCTGACATTTTTGTAGAGAGTGCGCTTATTGACATGTATGCTAAATCTGGAAGTCTAGGTGATGCTTGCCAAATATTCAAGAAAATGTCTAGACTTGATGTGGTATCATGGACTGCACTAGTATCAGCTTTTACCCTGAATGGTTACTGTAAGGAAGCCATTCACATTTTCCATAAAATGGAGCAGAACCTTGTGAAACCAAATGGTCTGACCCTGATCAGCATTTTGAATACGTGCACAAGTATGTCAGCTCTGGACCAGGGCAAATGGTTCCATGCTTATGTGTTAAAGAATGGACATGAGTCTATCATATTTGTCCAAAGTACACTCATTGACATGTATGCAAAATGTGGAAGCATACAAGATGCACGTTTCATATTTAACATAATGCATTCTCAAGATGCAGTTTTATGGAGCACAATGATTTCTGGATATGCACAACATCGGAATCCTCAAGAAGCTCTCACACTTTTCTGGCAGATGCAAGAATTTAGTGTTGAGCCAAATGAGGTTACCCTTGTCAGCATTCTCAATGTAATAGAAGAGGCAGGATATGGAAAACATGTCCATGCTCACATCTTGCAAAAGAGATATACAATGGATATATTTGTAGAAAATGCACTCCTTGACATGTATGCAAAAAATGGCAGCCTAAATAATGCACGAAAACTGTTTAATAATATGAGGCTCTGGGATGTGGTGTCGTGGAGCACGATGATAAGAGGTTATGCACAAAATGGTGGCATTAAGGAGTCGTTAAAACTCTTTAAGCAGATGCAAGAACAAGGATTGAAAGCCAGCAAGGTGACCCTTGTCTGCATTCTTGGTGCATGTTCTACCATTGCTGCCCTAGAGCAAGGCAAGGAACTCCACTGTCTTATTATAACAAATGGTTGGGAATTAGATGCGACATTAGGGAATATTCTCATTAATATGTATGCCAAATGTGGGAAGTTAAGCAATGCATGCCAGGTGTTCGAAAGATTATTTGCAAAGGATGCGGTTGCCTGGTCAGTGATGATTGCCGGATATGCTCAACACGGGCATGGTAAAGCAGCAGTATTTCTGTTTAGAAAAATGCAAGAAGAAGGGGTGCAGCCAGATGAGTTTACCTTTCTTTCCATTTTATCTGGTTGCAGTCAAATCGGACTTTTGGATGACGGATCTCATTTGTTCAATGGCATGAGCCAAATCTATGGAAGTGTGCCAACGCAAGAACATCACATAACTTTCATTGACCTCCTTAGTCGCTGTGGTTGCATAGATGAGGCTGAAGATGTACTTAATTGTGTGTTTTCGACTCTCAAGTTTGTTGCATGGACATCATTTCTTAGTGCGTGTTCTAACAAGGGAAGGGAAGGAGCATGCAAAGAAATATGCAACTCGTAAAGCACGAAGCAAATAGTAGGATTATGCTAATAACCACAATTATCTGACGAGTATCAGTGTACCCTTAACTTTGATGACTTTGGCTATTAATATAAATGCAGGAAGGTTGCTCTCAAGGCATTGTAAATAGTCTCACTGTTGAAAATTCTATTCTCAGGGATGGAAAGGTAAAACAGAGCGTGAATTTGAAGTTAATCTATTCTTTTGTTTGGCAGGTTCGAACAAAGAAGTTAACAGGAGAATAGAAACCCTTTCTTCTGCTTAACAAGGGTTAAAACTTTTACAGCTTTGAACCGTTGTAGAATCAAAGAGGACTCTGCAAATCTGGTCTGGTAACTTCTCATAGGAGACACCCAGCACTCTTTTATGTACTTACCTTGAAGAGTCTAGTATAAACCAAAGGCAATGTGGAATGTTCTATAAAGGGATTTTATATGTCATCTTCATATATTATAGAAGGAGAAAGGGGGGTTTGTCGAGATCCACATTAGCCGAGGGCTTTATGGAATGTTCTTGTTAAAGGCAGGGGACTTGAATTGAAGGGCATTAGTGGCTCAACGTATATTTGGATTTGAAACTCTCAAAAGTGGAAAGGAGACAGCTCCGTTTTACAGTCTCCCTTCCTACAACCTCCAAGTTGACAACTTATAAGGCCCAGATTCAATTAAGGCATCTGTTTCTGGACTTATGGAAATAAATAGCGGGTAAATCAGGGGTAACTGCTGCAGTTTACATTCCATTGCAAATCGGCAGCTTTGCTAATCAAAGCTTTGGTTCTTCTAGGTGGCAAATTTTTGTGCATTTCCCAGGCATCTCTCGAGCAAGGTCCCCGGTAAAATTTTGGATTCGTGACTTCACGTCATGATCTTCCACCCTGCAGCAGTAGCGTCACATGCTCATATGTGACTTTTTTACTCGTCCCTGCAAGTACTGCCACAATAGTGGAATCTGGGCCTAAGATGTCCTTCTAAAGGTTGAACAGAAACCCATTGCAATATAAATCAATGCAGGCTATGGAACCATGATTCATTCCTTTCACAAAGGCGAACTGTTATTTGGAGCACTGTTTTATGACTAGAGGAGTTAGAACGGCCTGGTTTTCCTTCATCACTTTCTTCAAGTAAAATCTCTTGAAGCACCTGCTACGTTTTTTGATCGATCCAGCACGAATGCTCTCGCCCATTTCACTGTATCAATGAAGGAAACACCTTGCCTGGTAAGTAGAACAACTGTCTTTTTTCAGAAACCTTTTTTGTTTTTGGTCGCACTCAAGTATAATGCTTGGCTGTCTAGAAGATCAAACTCGTGTTGTAAAATTTATCTTGGATTATGGATTAGGGTCTAGTGTGCATTGAAGCTTTAGTCACGAAAATGATGGTGGCAAGAAAATTTTCAAAGGCGCAAAGCAAATGCTTGTTAATAGATGTCTCACGTTCCTAAATCAAGAACATGACTTGAAGCAATTGAACCAGGAGATTTAAGACGATCTCGTCCAAGACTTCATGCAAAGCTAAAAAGAGATAAGATCAATGGATCAAGTGTTATTTATTGGCTTGATGGAGATGGAAGAGGCATTATTGACAAAGGAGTTTTTCCCGAAAGAGTCTTGCAGATGAATGGCTGTCCATGGGAAACCGAGTGGGCACAGATATCAGATGTGAAGTCTGGAGGTTAGAGAAGAGTGCTCCTGAAAATCACATATGTGGAATAATGCCGCCTTATATACTAGCTTGTCCAACGAGTATTTCTTGGAGAGAAATGCATTATGAGCTGTTAGGCTGGAGTACAAGGCACGTAAAAGTTTTGCAAAATACCAGGAATGCACTGGAATTTTTAAACCTTGATGGACATTATGCCATGTAGGGCAAGATTGGAGAAGAGAAATGGAATTTAAGACAGAAGCTTTGAGGCCGCCTTTGATGAAGAAATGGGTTGCCAGAAGGCGGAGCATTTAGGGTAAATCAAGAAATGGGCTTGCATAAGAACAGGTCTTGATAATCTAAATCTATTTGGGACAAGCAACACAAGAGGCTCATAAATAGGAAAGCCATTGGCATTGAAAGAGAAAATGTCCTACATGAACTTTCTGTTGAAAGGACAGATCTTGACTGTAGGGAAATGGGAAATTTTCTGTTTTAAGTTATGAGCCTAGGGCACCTTTGCATTTTATCGTGAAAGTGGTTAAGCTCAGGAGGTCTGTTGCTGAACGCCAACGAGCTTCTGACAGATACAGGCAAATGGACAAATGTGTAACACCACTTGAAACCCTACATAGTTTTAAATCAAATGAGAGAAATTTTTCTAACATTTTATGGCATTGCCAGGGCTGTAAGTAGCCGGAGTGTCACACTGGACTTGTTTGAAAGGTCAAGCACAATTAGGTTTGCTGGAGAAGCCAAGCAGCAAGGTGAAAAGACGACAAAAAAGGTTAAGACCAAGGAAAGCATGCATGAGGCCGAATATAAGGCAGGAAGCATTGTAGATAGAGCCACAGAAACAGCATATGAGGTTAAGAACAAAGCTTCGCAAGCACATCAACATCAGGAGAACAGAGCTGGCCAGACTGCAGAAATTGTGAAATCTTTAGCTTGTGCAAGTGAGCTTAGGCAGTATAAAATCAAAAGGAGAAGAGGAGGCAGCAGGTGGTGGTATGCACTACCCCAAGATGCAAGGGGGAGAGGCTAGCAGAAAGAGGTAGGGTGCTGTCATCCGTCATGTAGTAGGGGAGCATGCTGAGCTTGTTAATTTCTTTGGACACATGAATTGGCAAAGAGGCGGCCTTTTATGTTAGCAGAGAAAGTTAATTTATCATATAGTAGGGAGTGTATGTGTTGTTGTACAGCTTGCTAAGATTGCTAGGATCTTGGCTGAATGTATTGGCTGAAGGGGAATTTCTTTTTTGTTAACACGTTTGAGGAGACGATTCGTTCTTGTTGATAAATTCTGTGTGTGTTTAAGTTCTGTAACAGATGTTTTGAAGAATAGACGCTCTTCTTGTTAACAAGATGTGACATGTGCCACAAATTTATGCTATTGTCAGTTATGTAGATAATATTGTTCCCATAGTTTCAGGAACTTCCTATGTTTAAGGATGGCGGTGTGTGCATTCCATATTAAGCACCGAGCTGGTTCCTATGTGAGACTGTATTCTTTTTCTTTCTAAGATGGAGGCTGTAGTTTGTTCTTGACTTTTCTCTATGTAATAATGAGTATGCTCAAATCTGCTCCGTCATTGTCATTTTGTTTTGTAAGCAAAAGGCAAAGCTGAAGATTGTCATAGCAGGAAAAAGAAAAGGGCATCCAAAAACACTTCATCATATGTAAGCTCTTAGAAGAGGAAGATTGAGGAGCACACTTGCAAAAGAAAGAGGTAGTGCAGGATCTTGATTCTGATAGCAGTATATGAACGATAAGGAGAAAGATTCAAGAGCAGGGGCAGAATAAAAAGCAAAGAGCTTACGCTTCAAAGTATGAATCCCAAGAAGTACTTCTTTCTTAATTATTGAGGTATAAAAGACATGTGCCTGAAGTTTCTGCTTTTTCTGAAGTTCAATTCAAAGAATCTGCTTGATAGTTTATTGCACACCTTGTTTTGGCCTCCTCTTATTAAAACATCTAAAAACATGCATAAGAATAAGTTTAGAATTTGAGATATATTACGTTGTTAGAAACACTTAAATTAAAGCCACAAGAAGAACAACCAACTAAAGTCAATGGAACGTATGCCACAAAAAGAACAACCAACCAAAGTCAATGGAGAGTATGACCGTTAATTCAGCTGGCATGTATTTTGGCGCTCAACTGACCTAAAAATATCCACCGAATTACCAGCTTCAAATGATGTCTCGTCTCACTTTTTGTCCCTTTGCCGGTACCATGGTACCATAGATGACTGTGTCCACATTTTGAGTGTCAACTTTCTTGTTGCATGAGCTTTATTCTTTTAGATATATGCAGATTCGTTAAGAATAATCTAGGCTGTAGAAAAGAAAAGCATTCAGTCCTAATACGACATATACAAGCCCAGGATTCAGTTTCTTATGGAGCTGGTAATTTTTGGAATGAATGGCCCACATTATCAGATTCTTGTGATCCAACGTGACATTCTTCTTCAACTCAATTGCACCATGCATAATATACACACGCTTACCCATCAAGATGACATCCTTGGTCATGTCATAGAATACATGCCTATGACATGACTTCGCCATATCTTCAAGCCATAACAATCGTTTCTAGGAAATGGAAATTTTTAGTACCTTACAAGTTAGCATGGACCTAGTAGGCTCACCCAGTGGTTGAAGTCATAGGACGAGCGGGTACGAGTGCACAGTGGTTGAACCCCAAGTGGTGCACTCGTACCTGCTCGTCCCCTAGCAGTACCCTGTACCTTTTGGGTTGTAGAGTGCTTTCCAACACTTCTAGAATTCTGCATGAGTCGATCAAGGGATTCCTTAAGGCGTTGCTCCCGGGCAACGCTCTTAATAATCCATCAGTTCATTTGCCTTTGCATGTTATCCAGAGTTTTAGCAACCAAAGATTGCTCATCCTGGGAACCCTCTGGTGTAGCAGTAACTACTGTTGCAGTCGTCAGTATTGGTCTGCTCCAGGAGCCTACTCCACTAGTAACAACACCTTCCGTACTAGCTGCTAAGCCTCCTCATGGAACTGAAATACCCCCAGGGCGTTCGGTTCTAATAGTAGGTTGTACACTAATTGCAGTTACCATAGGTACTGGATTAACTGGAGTTACATGAGGTATTGATAACATTGGGTCGTGCCTGTAGCAACGTCCCAAAGTCAAATACAGGTAAATCCTCCAGGTGGATATCCTGGAGTGCTGGTATTACACCATGGCAAACCATCAATTGGTTGTGCCATTTCTTGCGTTGGATCAGCCATGGCTCAGAACTGTGCTCTGATACCAAATTGTCAAAACGTACAAAAGCAGAGTCGATTGTGCTACCTAGAACTCCCATAATTCCCCTCAACCTTGAGTTCCCAGAACTCCCCACGCACAATCACAACTAACCCCCAGGGCTAGCTTGAAGCCCAACTTCAATAAATTCTAACACTAAAATTAATACTGCAGTAGCAACATTCCTCAAACCCAGAGCAAACTCACAATCAATGGGGAAAGCTCCAAAACTATCAAGAAGTGTTGAAACTACACCAAAGAGGTCGGATTGATTTTTGATCAATCCCTAAGGATGAATCACAACAGAATATAGAAGGAATCGATCTTCAAGGTAGCACCAAAAGCTATGCTCCAAAAACCGATGTCCTTCTCAAAACGCCCTCAAATCCCTTATATACTGGTGGGCAGACTAAGATTAGTCCCTAAAAGGCTTTGGACCTTTTCCCAGCTTCAAAATCCATCCTCCTTCTACAGATCCGGGACCCTTTTAGTAGATCCCGCATCCTTGCTGCTATTCACGATGACAGGGGAACGATTTCCCTTAAGGAAAGCCCCAACCACCCCTCCATTCAATGGTTAAGCTATTATAAAAGGCCTCTTTAACATCTATATTACAAGAAATTTATCGCGGCGGCCAAGGTCGCCGCGAACATTTCTTTGGTTTGGCACTGTGCAAAAGAAACCACTTGTCTAAGCTACTTGGTGCAAAAGAAGAATTAACACAAACTATGTTTGCTTGAGATTCCACAAGTTCTTTCAACCTACAAAGAAATGGAGGAATATTTAGAGGTTTTAACATGGAGGATCTTAACTTCATTTGTATATTGGTTGTTTGCATACATCCTCTAACCCCCTTTTTTTCCTATGTAAGCTTAAAAATGATCCCACTGGCCCAAAGGTTTAAAGAGGGAAAAGCCTTCTAGTGACTCGAGGGGATTAGAACTAATTTGCAAATCTAAGGCAATTGAGGGTTGTTAGCATTGTTGTGATTTTTTTTATTGCTCTGATTTCAAATATTAGAATCCTATTAGAATTATCACAGGGTTTAGCTATTACAGCTACATTGACCAAAGGAGTTATGGAATCAACACCAGATTGAATTTCCTAAGCATGTAAGGTTGTCAATCTGCAGGGAATTGGCATTAAATAGGTCTTCTAAATTCTTCGACATTTTCCTACATAAAACTACTGCTCCCAATGTCTAGCTATTTCTATGGCTATTTTCTCTTTTCAAAATTTAAACTTAACCATTTAAGAAGGTCTAAGCCATTGGTATCGTGCCCACTTTTGAAAGCTTCTTGAAACTAGAGTGAACTCGGGTGCCACTATGAATAGCAATCATTCATTACTAACAGGGACATTAGCGATGCGCTTCAACAAACTCACAATATTTCCCAGCCCTGAATTATCAAACTCATTAAAGACGGGCAAGTCTGGTCTGAATTCCATTTTTAGTTGCATTCATTTAAAATCAAATTTCAAGACTCGTGAACTTTTGATATTTCATTCCATTGCTGTAGGGAAATCCCCTATTTTTGTAGAAATTCCCTATGTCTACATCGAACATGGATAGACATCACAGTTCTTAAAATATCCGTAGCTCCAGCTCCCCTTCCCCCCTCCCCCAAAGATCCTAAGATATCGTGAGAGGCCTTAAGCTTCAAATCTAGCAGATCCTCAAACAACAGAGTCCTTAAGCTTCAAAGATCCGGAAACAAATCATAGCTTTGCAGTAGACCTAAGACGGATTACCTCCCAGATTACCTAAATAGAAACCGTACGCTGGATTACCTCTCAAATTCACGGCGCACACATCTTGAAGCAAGAAATCAACATGCAAAAAAAGTTTCTCGATCTTCCAAAAATTCGTCATCAGAAACAGGAAAATCGGCTATGGCACTAGCAAAAACAGAGCAAAAACGACCCGTAAATTATCCAAATGTCCTAAAACTTTGCCAAACTAAACCTAGCAGCTGGATGGCTAAGGCAGAAGTAAAAAACGAGTAAAAATGTTCAAATTTCCCATAGATTTGTCCAAACGTTCTGAAACTTCCTCAAACTAATCCATAAATTAAATGGCGCCACTGTCAGAAGCAGAGACAGCGATGGCGCCACTGCAAACATAGAGATCGGCTATAGCACCACCAAGAAGGCAGCAAAAAAATGGCCCGCGGAATGAAACCCTAGGTGTAACTTGACGTATAAGAGAAAGCCCTTTAATGTCCAAGATTCTCTGGTTGAAGATTACTGTAATAATCCCGCAGCTCTGTTCCGGCTCTGTTCTGCAGTCTGTTCCCCATCTCTGTTCTGAGCAAGAAGCCACAGCAATAAGCACATTTTGCCCACAGATCCGACCACGTTTGTTGTTGGTGGTGGATAGCTTGATCCGGCATAGAAGGCCACGACATGTTACAGCATCCGAGGTCTTTAAGAAAAACGTGGCAACAAAATCTTAAGATAGATGACGGCGCGAAAAAATTAGACGCGACAAAAACAAAAATGAAAAATTAAAGGCTGACTTATATATGTTTAGAAAATGTCATGTTAACATACGAAATAAATGCCATTTAAAAATAATCCAACACTGCCCCTAGGCAGTAACGGCCGCTTGGACCATTCCCAGGCCACTCAGTGGCACTTCCAAGGGCAACTTCCAGTCCCAAGGCCTGCAAGCGCGACTTGCCCTTGGACAGTAACACCTTGTGCCTTTCAAAACCTTAAGCGTCTTTGCAGAGCTTGCACGACTTTATTATTGAAGTGGCATCTTCTGTTCAATACTCTTTCCCATGTATAAGTGGTAATTGTTATCCATCTTCTTATATTTTGTTTTATCTACATCATTAAAGTGCAAACATAGAACCACATTAGTTACTGTTGTTTCTTAAAATAGAGGTGTATGCTCTATTTACTTTATGATTGTAGAAAAATCCAACTTAACATGGTTTTGACAGCAGGATTTTTTTTTTTTGACCATAAGACAAGGTGCTCGCATTCATATCCATTGTGCACATTCTTTATGCTATCTCAACATATATAAGGGAGTCCCCAATTCTGTTTGAGGGTAATATTTTTTCCCCAGCAAAAAACCTTGGAGAGACACGTGTTTTTGAGAAAGAATAAATGAAAATAAGAAAGAAAATTTGACGGGCTCCGGATTTCTTGCTTTGGAAGCAATCCTCTGCTTTGGATCTGTCGCGACAGCTTGAAGCCTCTAGTGTATCTGCATCGCCGGACTTGGAGATAGAGCCGCTCTGGGGAAGCCAGCAAATTGGGGACGGATTTGATTGAGCAGCTTGGTGGTGTCGCACGTCTTGATCACTATTCCGCCCGTAGATGAACATGCTCGATTCGGGACAAAGACTCGATTAAGGCCCTCAAATGGGCCCTCGCTTGAATTGTTTGATGTATTATGCTCAACTGCCATGTTCAGAACATCCAAGCAGAGAGTCCGACTTCTGCTTCTATGGCACATCCGGAGCAGGTAAAGGGCTTCTACCCTTGCTAGAGCCTCTATTTTTTTTTTTTAAAGAAGATTATTGCAGGCAAGCAAGCGGATTCTGCTGGGGAGCCTGTGGATCGCCCTATGATCTACCCAGAGGCTTCTTAGTTTTAGAAGCTTCTCCCCTTTATGCCATGGCCATGGCGGAAGAATCACTTTAAAGAAAGCATTTCCTTCTGGCAGAGAAAAAATTAGAGCTCCAGCTATGCTCCTACATTCCGCTTAAGTTCTAACCCATGCTTAAGTTCTACCCCATGCAATCTGCATGCCCTTCCGATGTCCCTCGACTAACAAACTTGACCTCTTCTTTGGATTCTCGCTATGGCGCCCAAGATCGATTCTAGTCTTCGTGCTTTTAGCATTCGCCATCCCTTCATTTTTCGCTAATCCAAATCCGGTGGAGCCTTTAGATGTCGAGTAGGTCCGTCATCGAGCTTCCAAGGCTTGTCCTCCGAATATGATCTAAACCCGTATGTTATAAAATAGCTCTTTTATTTTCTTTCCCTCTCCGATCCCTCTCAAAATGGGTTTTTTCGCTCGAAATGGCAAAATTCCGCCAATCTACTCGTTTCACCACATTGTAGTTGAGGCATGACGCCGGCGAGAAGCATCGCGCATATCCGTTTGAGAGCTTGGAACCGAAATGAAACGGAGATTTATGATGCCATTATAGAAAGGGCTTTTCCATCCATGCTTTCATTCTATGCGCTAGAAGTCAAGCCAGATTCATGGCAAAATATTGATCCGACTATTGAACAAGTGGAATTGATGGCCAAATATGCAATGAACCACTTCAAAGAATGATCGATAAGCAAAATCTGTTCTCAAATTGCATGCAAATTACCTGAAACAAAATCAGTTTATTAATAATGTGTATTTTCATCAGCCAAGGGGGTTAAGGATGTGGAACCACAGAGTGATAGAAGCACAGAAGAAAGAAGCAGAAGGAGGAGAAAAATTTTCGCTTAAAATTAGCCCTTCACAGGAGCATTATGGAGGAGGTTATATGAGGCCATAGTGTTGGTGAAGAAGGGCACATTTACAGTTGAAAAATTCTTGCCTTTTAATACTCACTCCTGGTACTTACCTTAATGAGGATCCTAGAGATCAAGGTCTTCAAGACTTGGGGAAATATGCAGTGCAAATTGTTTTTTTTTCAAAATGTATGTTTTTCTCCTCTATACAAATTTTCTTTTAGCAGTGCCAAATTAAGCGTGCCCAGTTCCTTCGTGCACTATGAGCTCCTAATGAATGTCTTGAAGAATGGAAGAAGTGGGGTTTCCCAAGCCTACTTTCGAGATAATGGATGTTCATTATAGAGCTTCTTGCCTGACTTTGTCTCTGATAATCATCTTTGGAGCTTCATATAATCATCTCATGGTACCTATTCAAGGGTTCTAGATTTGGTTGAGAACTTGTGGCAAGCTACCATTGTATCATTTTAAAGCTTATGATGTGTACCATACCATATTGTCAAAATTGTATAGAACATTTTGTGGGCCTTCTTTTCTCTCTCTCTCTCTCTCTTTTTTTTTTTTTTTTTTTTTTTTTTTTTTTTGTGCTAGCACTTAAGTTTTCTCCCTCACTTTTTATGTTGCATGAGTTGGAAATCATTAAATAAGAATATATCTTGCACCTACTTCCAATTCATGATTGCCACGATGGGCAAATGATGCATGTCTTCTTATGGAACTCAGCTCACCAATGTTGTCATTGTATGTGTTGTTAGGGATAATAAGGGTGGCTATATGAATCTGGGGGAAAGGGTACCCCCTCCATATGCCATGTTCTCTGATCTGGGATGAATAAAATTTCTAAGTGATTGAACACGATCTATGCCTCCCCTATGTATGCTATTTTGTTACGAGAAGGTGATTTGCCATATGAGAGATGGCGATGAATAAGATTTTGAGTGATTGAACAGAGGATTTATGCTCGCCAATGGAAGCTGTAGAATTGACCTCCGTGGTCAAAATATTCGACGTTTAAACGCGTTGCGAGTCCTTCATATGCAAGCGCACTACCTAATGGTCACATAATGTGCCCAACATGCTTACATGGGATAAACACATGTGGGCACAATTCCCTACCTAAGGGCCGCAAGCATACAATAGTGCTGGTGATATGGGGGAGATAACGCCCTAGCCCTCGGACATCTACCTCAAAAAAAATTGAGGCATGGCCAAAATGGCGAGGGCGTGCGTCGTTTTATTTGCCCTCATTTATTCCCAATCCGGCATGATTTCATGGTGAACGCTTTTTCATCTCTGAACTGCATGGGATTCACCAGATTCGGGCATTCCGGCGAGCTTCGCTCTGGAAAACCGCCAACGAATAGAGCTCCATGTATTCTTCTTCGGATATGGGAAATGGGCTTCTAAGCCTTATGCAATTTAATTGAGAGAATCCCACTTCCCATTTTAACCTGAATTAATCAGTTTTAAAGCTATTTAATGGTGATATTGAAACAAAAGGAAAAAATGTCATTTTCTTGTAGCTAGTGCTTCCAGGGATGAATATGAAATTAACAACTATCATTAGAGAATTCCATAGATCAATAAGCTTTTATTCTATTGAGCTATTCTATCCAACTTATTGTTTTTGTGTGGCATGTTACTCCACTTGCATCCCATCATTTTTTGCAATGCAGCATAGCTTAAATTGCGTATTCGAACCTGAAAAACTAAAGCAAATGAAAGATTGATGTTAGTTATAGATAAAAAGAAAAATAGAGATGAGAAGAACTTATGCCAATCCATTTCCATGGACGTTAAAATATTCTATCTATCTATCTATCAAGTCCGCATCTTGACAATTAATTAACAATTTGATGCCTTGTTACCAAATTGATTCTTGCACATGATGAAGTAGATTGTTCGCATAAAATGGAGACTACATTTTTAAATTCATCCCTCTTCATAAGCCCCACCATATTATGCTCAGACAAATGGTTTTTTACTCTTATGACACAACGAATCTAATATGTAACAAGAATATATAGCGGCTTCAAGTGCACCACGAAGTTTATGGATCCTCCATTGCCCTTGATAGTTCAATTGGATGCCTAGCATTTAGGTTCTAGGTTTGATATACTAAGCTTTAATCATAATAGTATGAAGACATACCAACATAACATACTTGATACATTATATTGTGATAGAAAAGAAGCCAAAGCTGCATATTGAACCCGCTAATAATACATCAATAATGGTCTTAGATGTTGCATGGCTGAAGCTGCAAACATCTTATGGATAGTCCTAATGCGAATATAGCCACCATAATAACTTTAGTCCCCAACATAACCTTATCCCCTCATGTTGGCCTTGACTATATCTTAGTCCGTATGGCAAAATAAACTTCCCAACTTGACTCTTACCCTAACACTAACCTAACTCTAAACCTAATTTATAACAGTAGAATGATAACCGCTTAGTTATAATCATAGTGATAATTCTCTCTTTGCATGACAGGTTTAGGGTTAGCTTAGAATCAACTCTAGCAAAAAGGGTAGAAGTAGGGTTATAGTTACAGCTAGCACCTAGCACCTCTAGGGATAACCAATGCACCAAAAGAGCGGATCCTTCATATCGTTATCCAATGGGCTCCAACCTTTCCAATTCCCATAGATCATATCAATTGAAGTATTATGGCTAGGGTTACTATTATAGTAGGGCTATCTAACTACATGTTAGAAGTATTCTATAACAATTGCTCTTGTGAAATGTAGCCAATGCATAAGTCCTTTATAAGGTACTATATACAACAAGAAGAGTCCCACTCAATAAGTAACAATGATTATAGCCAATAATCTTGTAGAGAAGTTATAGGAAAATCCAAGCAATAACTGAGAAGACGATGTTATGTTCGGTAACTCCAACCCAAGTTGTAGACTCAAATTTATGAATTACCAACTCAAACTTGTGAATAATTCTACGAGTAAGAAGGTTGAGCTACGGACTTATGTCCGTGAAGGTAGCTTGGTCTATAACTTAGACCATGATGAGCAAGCAGGTTGAGGCACGGACTTAGGTCTGTGAAGGTAGCTTGGTCTTTAACCCGGCAGGTCGTCGCCCATTCCAGATCTTAGCCATTAGATCTGGAATGGTGATTAGCCGTAACAGCTGATACTCGGCCTGGTTATCAAGATAAACTATCTGCAGCCTGATTATCAAGATAAACCATCTGGGCATGCCACAAAGCGTGAGGAAAAGCTTGCCCTACATTTTTTTATTCTGTTTGTTCTTAGCTGCTGGATATGGCAGTCATGCAGCTGCCGACTTCAATTGCTTATAAAACATGGATCTGCACCAGATACCTTGTTCCTGGCTGGATATCTTGTTCCTCGCCATATTTGCACTGCCTCATCCAAATCTGCTTGAAAAAACCATGTTCCTGGCCAAATTTGAATCTGCTTGAAAATCTCTTCCAAGTGTAGGCTGTGCCTCAGAATCTCGCTTAAAACTTTGCAAGGCAGTAACAGCAAGATTACTGCCCAAAATCGTGGCCCTAAATCCAATTTCTCGCTTAAAACGTATGAAGAATGCCGAAAAATGCAACAAGAATATGACTGCTGGATTTTAAAAAACAAAGAAATAGTCTCAGGACCTGCCCGGTTAAAGGGGTCAAAACCCTATGCTCGCCTATGATGGCAAATAAATGGGCTCGCCCGAGCCCATTTATTTGCCGTCATGTGCTCTCACCAGGATTTAACCCCTTCATAACATAACGGACTTAAGTCCGTGAAGGTAGCTTGGTCTATAGAGCAAGCGGCTTGGGCCACGGACTTAAGTCCGTGAAGGTAGCTTGGTCTATAGAGCAAGCAGCTTGGGCCACGGACTTAAGTCCGTGAAGGTAGGTTGATCTCTAACTTAGACTGTGATGCGCAAGCAGGTTAGGCCACAGACTTAAGTCCGTGAAGGTAGCTTGGTCTATAACTTAGACCGTGATGAGCAAGCAAGTTGAGCCACAGACTTAAATCTGTGAAGGTAGCTTGGTCTATAACTTAGACCGTGATGAGCAAGCAGGTTGCGCCACGGACTTAAGTCCGTGAAGGTAGCTTGGTCTATAACTTAGACTGTGATGAGCAAGCAGGTTGAGCCACGGACTTAAGTCCGTGAAGGTAACTTGGTCTATAACTTAGACCATGGGTAGAACTGTATCAGGAATAATAACGAAACAACATTAATAAATCTAAACTCTATGCAAAGCTTAGATATGGATGGAAATTTGTGAACCATATGCAACCTATAATATATATGAATGAATAAGAAACAACACTCTACGAATTAACAAACAGAAGCATGGAATGTAAGCAATAACCTAGTAACAATACTTCCATCTATGAATTTAAGTCAGCTTTTAGATGTGCAAATCTTAGATAACGGACTCAAGTCCGTGAATTCTATCTGAATGTTAAGACCTCAAACTTAGGTGAATTCTATCTGAATGCTAAGAACTAAAACTTAGATAACAGACTCAAGTCCGTGAAATGTATCTAAATCTTATGAGATCTTTAATATCACCAAAACAATGTAGCTAAATCTTATGAGATCTTTAATATCACCAAAACTTGAAACAAGAACTAAATTTTGTGAACTATACCCAGTCCATAGGCAAACACAAAGCTTAACTATTGTGTGTGTGTGTGTTGGGCCGGGGGGGGGGATTAAGTTAGGGTTAATGTTCCCGAGGGGACATTTCCCTACATAAAGGGTGGGGGGAGAATTTTTGCGGCTTCCACCGCTATAGCTTAATGAAGGCTTGAGAAGATTTTTGAAGCTTTGGCTGGAAATCACGTCCACCAGAACAGGGTAGGGAATTAAACTGGCTCCATCTTCCATGACCAGAGCTCTGTTTTGAAGCAAGAAAGCGAGGATTTCACAAAGGAGGAGCCGTGATTTGAAAAAAAATAGCAGAGCTCACCGCACATTATGGACACACAGGAAATTACACGATTTAATCTGGGTCTGAAACCCAGTGACATGGTAATAATGAACGTTGTATAAGGGTGGGACTGGATTCCAGGAGTGGCAGCAACCGACGTAGCCGGGGGCTGCAAACTGGGAATCCAGGACCAATTGCGCTACCCTTACAATATCACAGTTGGGGAGCACAAGATCCGGTTTTTTTTATCACAATTTGCCATGATTTCTTACCTGTGCAGCCGGTGGTAAAGAATGAAGAATGGAAATAGCATTCCTTGAAATCGGCAGGGGCGACATGGGCGCCTGAGAATGCATTACCAGAAATAGGAGCGATCCAACTGTGATATTGAATGATGCAAAGTAGTTATGATTTTCAAAAAATAAAAAGGCATAAAAGAAGGAAAAAGAAGAAATCCATGCATACCAATAACAAAATAACAAGCCCTACCTTTCTGGCGCTTCTGAAAATCGGCTCGATTGGTGTCTTCAACGTTGTGGCACCGGATTGTTTGATAGTGGTAATGTATTATCTTCCTTAATTGATATGGTCTATGGGGTATGGGATAAAGCCTGGAAAGGTTGGGGCCCACATTGGATAATGATTTCCTTGAAGGATCCGCCCTTTTGATGTGTTAGTTATCACTAGAGGTGCTAGTGCTTAACATTTGGTATCAGAGCCAAGGTTCAATTCCTCGTGGCAACATTGGTGTGTTCCACATGCTTGAGGGCAAGCACCCCAAGGAAGGGGAGGAATTGATATGGTCTATGGAGTATGGGATAAAGCCTGGAAAGGTTGGGGCCAATTGGATAATGATTTCCTTGAAGGATCCGCCCTTTTGATGTGTTGGTTATCACTAGAGGTGCTAGTGCGTAACATTTGTAATTGAAACCAGAGGTGAGCAAATCCGAGTGGAACCAGGAAGATTTTATGATGTTCGTCATTCCGCCATGCGCAGATTGAGTTGTGGGGGAAGAGTGGGGAAGCGGCAGCGCATCGAAAATCGCGCGACGAGTGAGAAGCGAGGGGTTGGGGCGAGAGTGAGAAGCAAAGGAGTTGGAGTGGCATATGACCGAGGAGTAGTGGCAAAGGCGCAGCAGTGGCGTGGGGCTAGAGCGCGCACGGTGGAGGAGCATGATCGAGGAGGGGGGGCTGCGGTGAATGGCTCTGGAGGGTCCGCAGCAACGCTCGTGAGCGAAAAAATGCATCTTGCTCGAACTAGTCTCATGCTAGCCTCCTTGACAAATGATGCCTCAACCTTGGTGAGCTCATGCTGCCGGACTTTGTTGGTGCAAGGTGAGGTCTCGGTCCATATACAAGGATGTTCCTTCAATTGCTTGCCCGGGCGCTAAAGATCGCATCCCGTATTTGCATATTCCGCCATCGCGGAATATGACAATACGGGTTGTAGGCACAACGCCGAAAGCACCATGACGGTTGGGCTCGAAAGCAATGTGTAATGCGTGCCTAGGCAATGTCATAATGATTGATGATCCGCATCTAGAGTCCGGTGAATGAGATTCTCTCCCTCTTCTTCCAGGGCCAATACCGGATCATCAAATTATGACCTCTCGTCAAGGCTCACTAAGCTCACGTGGATCAACATTTCTTTGGGACAGCATGTACCGCCGGGCCGCCCGTGAGTTGAAGGCGGGCGCCAATCGGTGTCCACGAACAGGAGGATCCTGTTGGCGTGGAGGGAATGGTGAAGTAGGGCGTCGTGGTGCCCGCCTAGACTGGCTTCACATGGGTGCTTGAGCATGGGTGGCAGCTGAGGTGCCTGAGATTGCCTCCGCCTCCTCGGCCGAGCTCGGCTCTGCTAAAATTGTTTCTGCCGCTCCAACTCGTATACACAATTTTGCAAGGCCTCATGTGCATTGGCATGGAGTCCTTTCCCCTGTTGGATTGTAGCTTCTCATAGCTCGTGTGCCTCTTGCTCTTGAACAAGGGAACGTTGTTCCAACTTCTGTATCCTAGAGGCAACCACATCATCTGCCGATGTTAAGATGATCTCCATTGTGTTGACCCTGTTCTGAAGGGCCTGCTATAGCAACTGGCTTTCGTTAGTTGCTATCTGAAATGCCCCCTGAGTGGCAATGATATCTGCAATGTCCGATCGAAGACGGGAGATATCAGTGACCATCTCCTGCTCAATTCTCTCCTTGTCCTTCATTATAACGTCATCTCTGGTATTTGGCACAGTCGGTCTTCCTGCACAAGATTGTCAGATACAACCGCTACTTGTGGGTGCGGGTGCAGAATTGTAGTGGCAACCGTCTCTTCTTGGCTGCTTGCTACTTTTCACATGCAGAAAGCAACTTTTACCATGCCCACTCAGATGTGGACAGGCTAGCTCCATATGTCGATCTATATGATGACATACAGCAACATAGACAGTTGGGTAGTGTGGTACTCCTTGGGGACTTCAATGCACGGACAGGAGTAGAGCAGCCCATGAGACTTGATCCTTTGGCTCAGGATGTGTTACAGCTGCGCCCCGCGGAGGCGGCTTGGCCAGAACATCAGATGATAGTCAGGTCACGCGCTTTGGCAGGCAGTTGCTTCTACTATGTGGTGTCTTTGACTTGGTAATTTGTAATGGCCTGGCATAGTGGCCTTCCTCCTGTAAGTGTACCTGCAGACAAGAGAATCAGGAGGATCTAGTGTGGTGGATTATCTATTAGTTGCTGAGCAGGATGTACATTTGATCAACCACTTTCGGTGAAACACAGCATTTAGAGATGAGGAGACCGACTCGAGATCACCTTCCACTCTACCTGCCGCTGGCTTGGCGCCAAGCTAGAACCCCTTCTACGGCAGCTCCTCGTATACCTCACTTGCGATTGGATTATGAGCAGGCAAAGGATTATGTTGATATGCTCATAGATGACCTTTCAGGAATTTTGCAGGCCCCCACGCTAGAGCAGCAAACGGGTCAGCTGATTGAGCTACTTAGTACTGTCGCAGAAAGATGTTTTGGGATAGCATGCCCGAAGTATCACGGTGGACTGCAACATTCCCGCGTGATCGGTGGTTTGATGCTGAGTGTAAGGAATACAAATGCCGGCTCCGCCAGATCACAGATCCTGCAATGCGCCCACATGCTACCACACAGTATCGTGCTTTCTTGAAGGCAAAGAAATCTCAGTACATTGCACGTCATCAAAGGAAAATGTTTTACATGTTGGAAAGCCATCCTAGAACCTTTTGGCGCAAGGTTCTTCGAAAGCCAGCCCAGCCTATGGGGAACATCACTAATGAGCAGTGGGAACAATACTTGCAGCAACTCTATGATCCTCAAGGGACACGAGCACTCATACCCCCAACCTAATGGTCCGGACATTAGAAATCACGAGGGATGATGTTACCCGTGGTCTGCAGTGTTTGGCCAATGGGAAAGCAACGGACCTGGATGGTATGCAGGCCGAGTTGCTCAAGTGGGCAGGGAAGCCTATGGTACCAGTCCAAACCACTATGTTCAACAGAGCACTATAGGAAGGATTCCCCCAGTAGTGGACCACAAGCAGAGTTGTCCCCGTTTACAAGGCGAGATCCACATAGTCCAACCAATTCTAGAACAATCATGGTCGGGCAGGTTTGCCAAACCGCTAGTTGGAATTATTGAGCAACAGTTGACCAGTGGGCGAAGCAACAAAAGCGAGCTCTCACGCCAGCGCTGTTCGCAACCAAGATTCAACCATTGATCATATCTTCACATTGAGGACTTTGGTTGAGGATAGCGTAAAACCGGGCTCTACGGGACCTCGTTGTTGCTTTGTTGACTTTGAAGGCTTTTGACATTGTGCCTCGAAAAGTTATGGGAAAGATTGGCGCGAACCGGAGGTTCTTGTGGATATGCAAAATGCAAGATACAAAGTTGTACGAGAGTTGTTGGTCGTCGATGCGATGACCTGGACAACCATTCACTAGCGATATTGGGGTCCGCCAGGGATGTCCTCTTTCCCCAACATTGTTTGGTCTCATACATTGACCGGTTGGAACACCGCTCATGGACAATGGGAGTGGCGGGACCCAACTTTTGCATCGTGACATCGTGCAACTCATCTATGCATGATGTTGACCTCTTTAGCTCACACTCCGAGTCTCACCTAGATGCTCGATACATTCTCGCCGCCACGCATTACATGAACGCCAATCCGCCAAGACTAAGGTGGTCCTAATCTCATCCTCGCGCCATCCAAGGCCCCCTTCATTCACTTATCGAGGGCAACAAGTGGAGGTGACATTCACCTACAAGTATCTGGGAGTGGAGTTTCCTTCTACACTATGCTGGGACACTTCTATAAGATTGCGTGTAGCAGCAGGGCTGGAAAGCACTTTATGCAATGCAGAACAATAACCACAGAGCAGAATTGTATGATTGGGGACATCAGGCACATCTGTTCAGGGTATTGGTAGAGCCCGTTCTTTTGTACGGGGTTGAAGTCTGGGACCCAGTGGTGTCCCTTGCTACTTGGAACGACTTAGAACAGGTGCAGAAGGCCTTCGTAACATGGGCATTCGGAGTGGAATCCACGGTCCCATATTAAATTTTGTTGCAGGAGACAGGTTTCCTGCCACTTCAGCGAGCGGCCCTTGATAGACACATCGTCTATTTCCAGAAGGTGGTAAATATGGATGATGATCGTCTACCGCGACTTTGGCTTATGCAAGGGCAATGGGACCACAACGACTCAAGAATTGTTGGAAGGATAAAAGAGTGCAAAGGCTAACTAGATGGAATGTCCGGAGCACATGTGCATCCATGTAGCAACAGAGGCGGTCGCGACGAAAGATGAGATGCTTGTTTCTCCAAAGAAGCTTTGGGATTCCGTGGCCCCGAGCAAGTCAAAACAAAGACATTACAAGCAAAGACATAAATCCCACATTAGAACGAGGCCCACAAAGACTACCTACGCTCACATCCGCCCATGAAAAAGCGCAGCATATCGCCTCCATTCAAGACAGGCACCCACCATCTCCTGATTGAGACAGTCGATGGATTGGGGAGACACGCCGATAGGGTTTATCGGTCTTTTGCCGGAGTCTGTTGAGGATGAGTGTCACACTTTCCAGAGCTGCCCGGCATATGCTCAGATTCGGACACGCTATGCTTTCGGTTGATTACACCGATGAGCCGCTACATATGATACTCGGGCACGACTTCGATTAAGCTCCACTGATCATACATTCAGGAAGCTTGGACTTGAGGGCTCGATATGCCCCCATTCAACCATTTAATCGTTGTCAGCAGTCTTATTGCTGCCATGGTTTTTCCCTCGAAAACCCTTCAGGGCGGGGGTTTTTTAATCCGGGCAGTAATGTGACTGCTGCGCTTTTCGTATTGGGTCCCATAGGCCGATTGATCATAAAAACAATTCTATTCTATTCTATTCTAATCTTATTTCAAAAAGCTACGAAAAGTATAGCAAACTTTTTGAATGGTATTTTCTTGGTTGTTTGGGCTTCTTGCCACCTGGCCACAATCAAAAAATTTCCACGGTCATGACGCGTCTGTGCGCTGTCAAAGAAGAGGTTGCCAAGAAGAACATTTCTGGACTGTGCCGAAAAGGAAGCATCGATCAGGCTGATTGCAGCGGCACGGGTTTGCAGAAGTAAGTAGTGAGAATCAGAGTAGAGGAATCAGAAGAGTATAGTTAGCAAGCTATCCAGTAGATGGAAGGATACAGCCATTGTTCAAAAAGCAAACTTTACAGTCGTTGTTCAAAAATTTCACATGGCGGTAGCAGCGCCATGGCCGTTAACTTGTGGGGCAAAGGGGGCCGGAGCAAGAGTCTGGTCGCCTATTTCCTGTCTTCTGCACCATCTCACTTGCTCAGTCGCTAGGCATAAACGGTCTTCATTTCATCTCGGGTATGTATCCACCGTCATCATACCAGATTTCATCTATCATACCATATTTCATCTTGCGTTGCATTGTGTTGCTGTTTCAATTATCTTCTGTCTTTTTGTTTTGATTTTCATCAGGCTATTTCACGGACTCAAGTTTATGGGGAGACTTTCGGTTTATAGCCCCCTTCCCTTGTGACGTGGACCATATGTCCACCGTGGACACTTTTATGGCTTCGCGGGCGGACGTGCGTCATCATTTTGTTGCTGTTTATTGACCAAAACATGTACAAATAACACGTAATGTTGGAAAAACAAAGAACCCATTGAACCCAAATTTCGTGGCGTCACATTTTTCACTGCTTATTGACCGTAACATATAGGGATAAATACGTATCACAAAAACAACAACCCATTGAACCCAAATTGCATCTTCATTTTTTATTTTTTCGCATACGTAAACACAAGAACAACATATTAAGAACCCAAGTTCTTCTGGACTCCATTTCACTGATCGGTGGAGCAGGTGGAGCAAAGTTATCTGCAGACTTGCTTTGATATGCTTCTGTTGCATTAAACGCTAACAAACACCGCTTTGATAATCGCATCGCTGTAAGTTTCGGCCCGGCCGGCCATAAAAGTGTCCACTTGCGGGACATATGGTCCACGCCACGGGGAGGGGAGAGGTCAGAAACCAAATCTACCCGTTTATGGCAATTCTTTCTTTCTTTTCATTTTAATTTTAATTTTCACCGGACTATTTCACGGACTCAGGTCTATGGCACCTAATAGATTTAAGTCTGAGGCACTTCATCATTCTTGAATGGTTGGATTAAGGGACGTGATTCCATTGTTCTATAACGATACATAATATGGATTGGCAATTATATCAATCACTTCTAATTGCAATCCTTTGGATGCAGCTGAGCACTTGTACAGTGATAGTTGGAAATGACTGGCATTTACGTTCAAAAAAAGGCACGATCAAAAGACAGATGAATTATTGTTACATGCAGTGAATCCAAGGTCGTCAAGTATCGTAGAGTCCATTTTTCAGTTTGTACATGAAGAACACTATGTGTTAGATATTATATGATGGTTTCTTTATAGATGGCAAAAATGTCATTTGTGGAAGAAGCTGAGTTGTATCTTGTAGCCAGTTCTCGCGGTCAACATGTGACAATGGAAAATATGCCACATTAGGTGATTTGGGAAGTCTAGTGATTATTGGTGCTATTAGAGAGCATAAGACACAAGTCCATGTTCAGCAAGTTAGCAATACTCATCCAAGATGAGTGGCCAAATATTGGACCTGTCAAGTCAGGTTTAAGAAGAAAATATTAGGAGGACCATAAGTCTATGCATGTAGTATAAATAATCATAAATCAAGTTTGATTATTTATTTTGCAACTTGTACTCTAGTTCTTGTTTAACTTTCTTTTTTCTTGAGTAGTTAAAAAAACTTAACTTGTGTAGCTATAGATATACAAAGTTCTTACTTGCAAAAATATGTCATATCTCTCAATTTAATTGCATAAGGCTTTTCTCCATACCGATACAATTCAAACTATACAAATATGAAATTCCGGATCTTGCAATGGCCGATTTCGAGAACGAATAATGTAGAGGCATGGATTGACAAAATTGTGCAGAGTTGAACGAATTGTGCAGAGGCATGAATTGATGGCTTTGACGGAACAGAGCTGCTGGCCTCTATAGTTCTCAGGGATATCTAGACCATACATAGAGATCCTCATTTGTGGGGTATGCGTGTACAAGTTTTGGTATAATGTATAACACAGTTTGCAAAATATTATAAGATTTGAGGCCATGTACTATATGTTGTTGATTTTATACACGTATAATATGATTTTAGGGGCTCTCGCTGCCCTACGTCACCCCCCGTGTGAATATGCACCCAAACCAAAGGGGGTTTAAGGGGGAATTTTATTTTTAAGTGTGGAATGTAATGGTTTGTGTTATATCTAAATTTTTTTGGCCCCTTCAGGGCCTTCAACAAACCAAAGGGCCCGAATGTAATGAATTGTATTTATTTAAAAAAAAATTGGGTCTTGGTTGCTTATTATAAACCAAGTCGTTGGCATATCTTTTTGAACATGCAACACAACATGGTGAATAGTCTGCGGCACATTCCTTTGCAAGAGGTTTGCCAATACTTCTGAAATGCTTATACCTAAAACTGAGATTGAAGATAGTGTTTATGAAACTTTAGCAATACGCATGTAATGCCTTTGCCCTGCAGACCAAATCTTGGCACAAATCATCTTCATGATGTGCCTATATTGTATGTAAGAACATCCGCAACAAAAATTTGACCGGATTTGAAAGATAAACCAATGGATACTTCTATCGCAAGACATCAGAAAAGCTTATCTGAGCAAGTTTACATGTAATCAGACCATTCAAGATCAAACTCATAAATCTAACAAAGACAATGAGAAATATAATAAGATGAAATCAAGATTATCCATAATTTTGCCAATTTCAAGATCTGTGGCATGAACCAGCAAATATAACTACAAGCTTTGTATCACAGTTATTTCATTGCACTTTGTGGCATAAACTATCTAATGTGTTTTATTCTGCTGCGAGCAAAAGTAAGAAATAAACATCTTATTTTTGTGGAAGCCTTTTTGGAGCAAAACTTCACAATATGATTCAATAGGAAGCGCTTATTTGTTGGTTTCTTTCCTGAACTTTGAGAGGATGTCGGCCGGATAGGCCCTAGCAAAGAAATTCTTAATTCCATAGATTAAAGAAAAGGATTTGGATCCAATAGTTAGCTCGTTGAAATCGACATGGGCTGTTGTGAATCTTGTTGGTCAGCAAATACCCAGGGGTTTGAGCTGCCATGGTGCCGCCACAGTTGAATGCAGATGACGAGAAAGATAGTAAAGGCTTCTCTTCGACTTTTGCAATAGTCCAACAATCTTAAAATCTGCTTTGTGCAGTCAGAATCCCATGCAAGCAACAAAATCATCTGCAAACTCGGATAAATCAAGCCAAGCTGCTTCAAATCCATCTGTCACATTAGGAACAATCATTTGAAAGACACTGCTTCCTTCCCTTTGGCAATACTACAAACCCTACCCAAGCCGGCCGGAACAGGAATGTTTTGACATGGAAAACGTAACCAAAGATGGGCATACCATACACCATCGAAAAGATCCTGGAGAGAGCTTTCCAACGCAATAAACCTTACCTAAAAGGAGTCCTGGATCAAAAGTTATGCTAGAAACTGTGTTGCCAGCGAAAAGCTGCGCTACATGGCGCCTAGGGTTTCACAGAAGGGTAAAGGTTCTATCTTTTTCTTTTTGATTTTATTTCTATTTTTATTTTTTACTTTTTGAAAAGGGCTTTTATTGTAAGCCATTCAATCTCGTCTTTTTTAAAGAGGGCTTTTGTTGTAAGCCCTTTGATTCTTGACCATTAAGAAAGGAAAAAAAAATTAACACAAGTTGCATGCAAATACCTGGCACACTCTAGATGTACCAATTAGTACACCTCATGTAATACGGCCACCAAATCATATAAAAACCATTGAAAAGATGTACAAAAATACAAAAGAAACCCCATGTTATTATGCTACCCCACAAACGAGGAACTTTACGTACGGTCTAGATTAAGGAATAAGGGGTGAATATGCCTATCCAACAGCTCTCGCTGCCCTACGTCACCCCCCGTGTGAATATGCACCCAAACCAAAGGGGGTCTAAGGGGGATTTTAACGTAAATGTGTTGGACCCAATGGTTGTGTTAGTTAATGTTAATTTTAATTATGTGTTGGTTGTTATACTAAAAAAAATTTTGGGCCCTTCGGGCCCTAAGAAAAGCAAACATACGATAGAACTTGAAAATTAAAAAACAAGATAATGTAATTTAATTATGTACGCTTCAAAAGCATATTATTTAAAAATTTATTAAGTCGTTGAACTCTTCAATTTCGGCGTCATTTTCTTGTGCTTTTCTTTCTTTTGTCCTCATCTGCGATATTATTTGTACTACTATAGACATGTGCTGACTCTTCCTTGCAGGCTTTTAACAAAACCAGACAGGTCGGATTCATCAGTCGAGAGAAATCAAGCCGACGCCTATCATGGTTTTGATGCAGCAACAATAACCGACTCGATCTCGCCGATCCCAAAGACAACCACGACTCTCAACTACAAAGAACTTAGTGGAAGCTCATAGCAACTTAATGCAAGCTCTCATGCTCAAATAAAAGCTTTACAAAATTGGCAGGTCCTTGCTACTTTGAAGACAACCTGATATGGTTTCCTTTCCTTTCCTCCTCATCACATTGCTTTTATTTTTAACTTGGCAAGGCATCGTGGCCATTGTGTTAATGAAATTACCAACCCGCCATTATAATAAGCGGCAAACCCACGAGACACCCATCCGCCATTATTGAAGGTCCGCCCGTTACTATTCCGGTTACGCCTTAAAGCCAATAAAGAATTGGAATCCCTGTAGAACGAAAATTAGAGGGTAGAGCAGCCATAACTGACCCTTCATACCTGCTGTTTCTCCCCAAACAACATCCATCCTTCCAGCCTTTCCAAGCGCAATCCTTGTGTACAGGCGCTGTCTTTGATATCTATTTTGAAGCTGCATAGAAACTCCCTGCATCAATTTCGGCGTGATTTTGTAATTAATAATATGTCGGATGTAAAACATGTAGCAATATCCAATCTGTAGCATTATAAAGAAAAAAAATAAATAATAATATAAAGCCTAAGATACAATGTATAATAAGCAAGTACATCCAAAAATTAAAGTCATTGTGAGGGTGACATTAGAATACAAAGGAAACCCTGGAATATTTAGAGAATAATAGTGCATTTGAACTTCATAGCTTGCATCAGACATGCCATTAAATAACTTGCATTTGCTATTTAAGGGATACATGGGATACATGCTTACCTTAGCATAACAAAGATTCAACGAAATGTCAGGAGTCATTCGGGGCCGCATTTGAAGTAGGTTTCACACCGAATTTGGAGAAGTTGTTTAACCACAAAATACTAGAAGGATTTGAGCCTTGTGCTTGGCATCATGATTTTTACCCAGGCCATTCATCAGCCATTCAATCTGCCACTTTTTCATAGCAATAACATTATGGTATAATCTGTATATAAAACTATGATACAAAGCTAAGTTCCGTAATAAAAGCCATCGGCTATTCAATCTGCCACTTTTTATAGCAATAACATCACTCCTAATTGTATCTTTAACATCGATCACCCTTCTATTGTCAGCTCAGGCTACAGGTTACTGCCGGTTGTAACAGATCAACACAAGTTTCTCCACTGGTTACAGTTCAAGGCTGCAAATGAAACTGATTTTTTCCAAGCTTTTATATTCCGCCAACACCTGCGCAGCCAATCCCTATTGCCGGGTGCAAAACCTGCGAAATTATTCCTTCCTTGAACTATCTTATCGGTCATGAAATGCCGCGGAAATACCTTTCTTTCCAGATAGTAATGCACTTTTCCATGCATATTCGGCGCGAATTGGCAAACAATTAAGCTTTGACTTCTCAATTACCTCCTCGCGATGCTCAGATGTCCGTGGCCTTCTCTTAGTATATTTTCTTTGTGTATGGAAATTATTCCTTGCTTAAACTAAATCATAAAATGCTCTTTGAGCTACCTTTCTTTCCGGAATGATAATGCACTTCCCCATGCATATTCGGCAATTGGTAAGCAATTACGTGTTGACTTCTCAGTCACCTCCTCTTGACACTCGATGTGCGTGTTTCGCCGTTTGGCATATTGTTTCTAGAGGAGCAATGACGGTGAAAATTATTCCTTCTTCAAACTAACTGATCATAGAATGCAATTAAGCTACCTTTCTTTCGTGACAAGAATGCACTTCTCCATGCGTTATTCTTGACGGCCGAACTGGAAAACAATTGATTTTGGACTTCTCCATTACATCCTCCGATGCCCTGGCGCTGTGCTTCTTCCTTTGGTATGTTGACTTCCGGGTGTGATGATGATGCCGCAAATTATTCCCTTCTTTAAACAACAAATGATTATAAAATGACTTGAACTACCTTCCTTTCCAAACCGGTTTCCCCATGTACATTCTTTTCGGGAATCGGATAGGCAAACCATTGAGTTTTGATTTTTCAAAACTTCCCCTTGGTACTCTGATTTCTCCGGTTCTTCCTTTCGATGCTCGACCTTTCAGAGCATGGTACGTGAATTATTTCTTTCTCTATACTAACAAAACGTTCGAACATGCACTTGACCTATCTTTCTTTCCGGATAAAATGCACTTCCCCATGCATATTACGGGCAGCGAATTGAGCCAATCTCGCTTCAAATCCGGCCCGATTACAAAACCTTGCGGAAGCCAATCACGGGCAAATCCCGGTGCAAAAAATCCCAGGAAGCCAATCCCTACCGCAAACCGGAGAATCAAAGGGCGCTCCATGGTTCGAAGAAGTGGCGACTTCAATATTGCATGCATGTCGCCCTCAGAAGCCCGGCCCTCCCCGCCAATCCTCTGTTGCTTTCCAAAAATGCTCCCCGAGCTCCTTTTCCAAACTTACCAAGATAAAAAAACCCTAAATGAACCCTAAGAAAACCCTAAAAATAATGGAAGGATATTCACACCCACCACAAAAAAGCCTCCACCACAGGATTTGCCCCCTTTTCTAAAATCAACGGCTAAGAAAAGGGTGCACTCTAGAAATACTATTTAGTACACCTGGATGAATACGGCCACCAAATCATATGAAAACCTTAGAGAAAACAGTACAAAAACAGAAAAAAAAAACCCCTGTTATAATGCTACATATTAATGGTTTCAACCATTGTTTCTTTATAACTCTTACCTCATGGTAACCATTATCTAAAGGCTATTGTTCCTTGGTACCTTGGTACCCCAATGCATGGAATAATTTAAGGGCTAAACTTAGCTATTTGGCGATTTTTTAGCACTTTTTCAAAAAATATTGGCTAAAGTAAATGGAAAAAATTGGGAAAAAAATAATCATTTTAGCTTAACTTTTTACGGGGCTGCACCAACCCTGGAGCTCTTTAGCCAAACGCTAGAAAGTAAGAGAATGAAATTTTGTACTGTTTAGCTAAACCATAGAAACTCTTAGAATGAATTTCGGGCTAGTTTAGCTAACATCATTCTAGTTTATAAGAAATATATGACTAATAGTTTAGTTTCTAGCATTATGAATTAATTTAAGTCCTAGACATTGTTAGTTAGCATTATTTTAGAATGTTTTCACAAAAAAAATGACTAAAATAAGTTGGAAACAATTGAAAAAAAGGTATAGTAATTTGGCTTGATATTTTTTGTTAGCCACACCATAGAAATTTTTGGGATGATATTTGGGTTAGTTTAGCTAAACGCGAGAAAGTATGAGAGGAAAAACATGTAGAGTTTAGTTAAACCACAGAAAGTTTTGGGATTAATATCGAGCAAGTTTAGCTAAAGCCATTCTGGCTAATAAGAAATATGCGATTAGTAATTTATTCCTTGCCCCAATGCTTCATTTATTTTCTTCCTATCATGTCCATGGCTTCTCCCTTGGACCTCGATGAGCCTAATAACCCACTCTTAGAAAACAATAATGCCTAGGCAATGGATAAGCATAATAACCCACCTCTAAGAAACAATATTGCTTACCTAGTGAAATATAAATCCATAGTCTATCTTTCTTGCATATAATGCATGAACCATATAGAAGCCAAAGATTCTAAAAGCTATACCACAACAATGCTCTCAAACTAGTTATCTTTGATACTAAGACTTCTTCGCAATACCTTGAATAATCACAATTCAAACTAGAAAACAAGTCGAACAAAAGAATTAGCATAGGTGCAAATCCTATGCCACAAATATCCCAACAAATCGAACAAAAGAATTAGGTTCAAATCCTATGCCACAAATATCCCTATGTAATGACTCGCTTCCCTAAATGCAAGGGAAGTGGGAAAGAGAAGGCCGCCGCGATAAATTTATTGTATTTTGTAATGTCATGCAAGCAGAAATATAGAACGCTTTACACCATATTAAGAAAAATAAAGCTGGTTGATTATTTCGTCTCGGCTGTCAGGTAAATGCACGATAGTTGTAGAGCATTCGTGCCTCATCTTCGCTATAGAAGGTGGCAACTCCTTTGTCAGATATGTTGTTTGCATCGGAGCAAAGTTGAGCACAAAGCCTGCCTCTCTGTATTTCTGATGCGCTTTGCATAGCCTTCTGAGTCTTGTGGAAATTCAAGATTTACTATTAGAGTGACATCATTTGAAGGCAATTCCTCTGGCCAGTCACCAGTACACACCACCACGTAGAAAAGCTTTAACAGTCTCGTCATGTTCTTGCTGAGGAGTAAAATCAAAAATTGCCGGGGCATTCAACTGAAAACGATCCGCCAATCTTTTGACAGTCCATTCACACGTAGAAACAGAGTTGCAAAAGATCACAAATTGTGGCCGACCCAGAGCATAATACAATTTCACTGATGTCAATAAGGCACCTTTAAGGTCTTTACCAAAAACGGGGCGAAAAAATTGCTTCACACCTTTAGGTATCGAGTAATTAGAAAAGGCGCATTCATGAATCGGGCCGCAACCGAGTTTGCATAGCAGTGCCAGGGAGCGATCCATCTCTAAGCCCTCAAAAATTTCGAGCCTGCAGGATCAATTAGATTCTCTGCAAAACAGTAGGCACATATTGCTTGGACATGAAATAGAACAGCCACTCTATTTCATTTCCAAGCCAATCTGTATTTATATCTGCTGGAAGTATTATAATATCTAATCCTTGAAATTGGGTTGTCCCCCAATTTTACTTCTGCCAATAGTAAATTTATACAGTCTACTCTAGAATGGTACCTTTTGGAGGATCCACTCTAGCTAGAAACTAATCTAAATATTCACATACATCTTCAAGACAAATTTGCAGAATAAGATTGAGAATAATATAATGATACTGCCTAAAGCCTTTATTTGCCAGTCAAATTTGGCTGAAGCCATTTTGAATTCAAAAAAATTTCTTTGCCCAAAGATAGAGTCACACTTAATGCCCAAAGATATAATCAAAATTTAAAGCCCGGAGGCTTAATGACAGAAGACTCAGAGGTAATACTCGCATAGAAAGCCCAAAGCTATGACCACAATTTTAGCCCGAAGGTTTAAAGTAGAGAAAACGTTCGAAGGCATAATCATGGGAAACCTCAGAATTATCAACATTAAAAAGCTAAAAAGGAAAGAAAGCTTTTTAGTGAAGGAGGGACTGTCAAAGCTATTAGGGGCATAAACATTAATGACGCCCCACTTGGTCTCGTCTTGTACCTACTTAATAGCGGGCTATCTGCCCCATTTATCCTTACATGTGAAAGTGACATCAACATCCAGAGGCCGGAAAATAAAAGAACCATCAGCGGATCAGCTTGACACACTAACCAACCCAAATTGCTAAGGACCCAGAACATTTAACAAACCATGGACAGTACCAGGAGTGCATTGTATTCTTGAAGACAATTGTTTTGCGGATGCAACTATCAAATTTGCTGCTACTCTAGCCCTCTTTGTAGGGGAGGACTTCAAACCCCTCATGTTCCAACTGAAAATATTTATCGAGGAAGTTGTGACTCCAAAATACCCTTTCTCCTTCTACGCTTGGGCGAATTCACCTGAGACCCCACAGGTGCTACTGAATCATGAACTGTCAAGTGCAAATCCTCGAACAAGGGCTATGCTACCACTGCCATCATGACATGCAACTGAAGCCAATTCCAATCCTCATTGATTGATCCTTCATAGACTGAACCTGACACTCCATCGCTGTCCTTGCTTTCAAATGTTGGAGCATCCTCTCCCTCATCGGCCCACCTGGTGCTTGGGAATGCTTGTTCCTTCTGGTGGTGACCAATGTCCATTCTTGCGATGCTGAGCAATGTCTGAGGAGTTGGAGAAGGCAAGACTTCCATAGCCGAAGAGAGGAGGGTTCTTAAAGCGATGTAATAAGAGTCTCGTGGACCCAGAGGTGGGAAAAGCATGGAAGAAGAAGAAGCAAAACCAAGTAGAACTTCCGGAGGAGCTCATGCATTGAAGCACCGGGCCGAGTGGCTAACAAACAGCCCGGGAGGAATCACCGGATCGATGGTGAGGGAGGAAGGGCAGGGGAAACAAGTGCAGGAGCTGGTGGAGGAACACGAGATGTTGCGATTGACGGGTCAAAGAGCCAAGAGATACGGGCAGCTTAACAGAGGAGAACCAATGACGCAAGTCAGATGCATTGAGAAGCTGGAGTTTGAACAAGAGTAAAATTCACCACATGACTATGATCTCGGAGGGTAACTCCTTGTCTACAGGTAAGCCCACACAAATCTGAGCATCTCTAGTAATGGTATGGACAATATGAATGCCTAAAGCATTGGAGATTGACACAAGGATCTTTGGAACAAGGAGATCAGAGGGTAGGTCAAAGATCTAAATAGTTAGAAGTTAGCAGTTATTCGTTAGCTAACGGCTAACGCGAAAATAACGTATAACGAGTTATGAGCCAAGGTGATAACGTGTTATTTTGGGGCGAGAAAAAAAAGTTCGAATTTTAACAAATTGAAACTTGTTATTGACTAATTCGAGCATGCTGAATTCAAATATGGAATCAGAATTTTGAACAGACTACTCTAACCTGCTGAAACTTCATCTTAGACCTGTGTTGCACAATGCGCTCAGTCTTGCAGAATTCCCTTCATGTATCTGCATGTCCATAGCTTATCCTGCAATTAAAGTCCACATCTACCAATATTTTTACTTCAAGTAGCAACAAAATAAGCACCATAAACATGTAGCACATAAACTTAATTGTTATTACTATTAATCCAAAAACATACATTTGTCTCTGAAATCTCAAATTGCCAATAACACAAAAAAAAAAGATGTTTGTCTCAAATAGCATAAAGAAAGAGATGCTCGTTTCTCGTGTAATCTTCAAGCTTCAAGCTTCATGTTCCTGCAAGATAGAATTGAAGCCTAAAACAGTAAAAAAGACATGGTGCATCATCATACTAAGCTTATGAAGCGTTTCAGAAAACATTTCAGAAAACAGAAAAACTTAAAAGGTCAAAACACTACAAGCATTTCAGAAAACAACAAGCATTTCAGAAAACAGAAACTATGATCTCTTGTATATAGAAGGAAGATAAAAAAAGGACATTCAAAACAGCAGCAAGGCAAATAAAATAGAAGGCAAATAAAAGAGAAGGCAAATACCTGCTGCTCCTCACAAAATCTGTTATGCGGTTGCAGTAGAAGGTCGGCTAACAACTGCAGAATGTTTGAGATGAGCAGAAAATGGGATCAGTGGTAATCTTCTTCATCTTCTCTATGTTCAAAATAACTCTGGCACAATGGTCAAGTGGACATGCTACATTTTACAGTGGGGGAGGCGGAACAATCAGGCTGGATAGAACTTTCAATCAGATCGAAAATGAACAGAAAATGAACAGAAAAATCAGGCTGGAGCAGAAAATGAACGAAGATGAGCAAGCAAACAGCAGATGAATAACAGACCTTACCTTGCGAAAATGAATAGAGTAGGAGTGAGTAGCGCTGCTGCAGCCAGCCGAATCGAAGCAGATCGATGCATTCAGGCGGCCGTTTGCACCAGAGCCGCCAAGAACACACGGACGAAAAAAAAAACAGAGGGAAAAAATGGTCTAAAAAATCTCGACCCAAAATAATACGTGATTTAACGTTATTTTTTGAGATAACGAATCACGCGTTATCCCCAAATTGATCACGCGTGATCTTCTAACCATGATCTAAACCAGCAAGAGAGATGAGCCCGAAGAGGGAGATTGACAGAAAAGATGGGATAGTAATTTTGGAAAAGGACAGGAGCACCGCCCCCATGTATCCACACCTCGAGACACCAGTTTGTCCACGTCTCCAAAATCTTTGAACATGATAAAGAAGAACCCTCTGCCTATAGCTTTAATAGACTCAAAAGAATGGATGCCATGTCTGCGAAGAATAGTATGGAGTGAAGATGCAATCTTGTTTATATCAAAATGTTGGCCAGTCCAATATGCCCACTACAGAGTAAATGACCAAGTTCTGCAAGTACTTGAAATGATCATTGGGATCCAGATCGATCAATGGAGTGTTATGGTATATATACCGCCTGATTGAACTTGGCTAATGTCTTGAACAGAGGAGGGAGGTGCTACATTTGCAGGCTTATTCAACCGCTTCATCATACCCAGCTTATTACCCTTCTGTACGAAGGCAACAACCTTAGATACTTGGTCAATCTCACAATGTGGCAGATTTTGCATAATCCAACTGCTGGAACATGATTGAGAAACTCGTTGAACAAAATCTTAGCCCTTCCAAGCTCCACAACCAGGTGCTTCAGAGCTGTTGGTTCATGATCAGTTGCTTGTTTCTTGGCAGACCGTGCTCGATTGATTTCACCTAAGAGTTTGTTTATCTCCTCCAATTCGTCAGCACACAAGTCCTTTATTGCACGAGCACCTCTAGCCTGGTCATAATCAGGCGACTGAGAATCAGAAACTTGGTTGTCAGCACCACGAATTGGAGCGAAAAATGCTTGAGAGCCATAAGCGTTTAAACAAAATCGCCTCGGGGCTTGGTAGAACATGCAAATTCTTGATGGAATTTCTAGAACAATTCGATTTGCAAGATTTGTAAAAAATGGACAAAGAAACCCTTCACCCACACAAAGAAAGCAGACGTTTCCATTTTTTCATAATAGTAATCTTTTGTTTTCCCCTCTGCTGAATACTTAAGATTTTTTGTGTGCTCAAATTCTTCCAATATGATTCATGTGGTGTCATGTATACATAGTTGTCTATATTATGTGAATACAAAAATCTTCCCTAGTTCAGATTCTCTAATTTGAATCCTACACCCGCGGAAATTAAAAACCAAAACTTCTGGTATCTCTACTTAAAGAAGAGACCCAACGGCTATAAGCGGTCCGTGCCTCTTGCAAAAGAAGAGGCCCAACTTCGATGATGTGGCGATCCTCTGCATTAGGTCGTCCTCACTGATCGATTTTGAGACAGAGTTTTGGTTTAGGTCGTCCTCACTGATCGATTTTGAGACAAGGAAGTTCAGAGTTTTGGTTTAACAAAACGTGATAGCGAACCCTAATTCTCGGCGGGAACCTATATGCAAGTAACAATTTGTACATAGTGTTTTCTTTGTCTTCCTCTATATCACAAATTCATAATATTATGATCATTGCCAACAAGTGCATCTAAAAAAGTTAGCATGAGCATTAAGAAGTAAACCAATTTGGCCGATCCATGGTCCTTCAAGCAGCAACAAATACAAAGCATAATAATGATCAATTTACATCTACCACTCAACCCTACATATGGCGACATTTTATTTCAAAATTTCCCATTCGCCTCAAATACCAAAACTTTTTTGAACTTGAAAGATTGCCCCATAAATTGTGATAGCCATTCAAAGCGATTTATACTCCCAAATAAAATTGCTTTTCTAATATGTTTGCCTCATGTATTCTTAGGCATGCCCCAATATTTCAAACTGGAACATGTTCAAAATGCATCCATACTTCTCAACATCTTTAGCCATTTTCTTATTTAGCTTCTTCATATGTTGTTTCATGGTTTCCAAGGATTAACGATTGCCCTATATATTTCATCTCCTCCCCATACATGTAATGCAATAGATATAAATAGGTTTCAATATCATGCACTCATTGTCTGCGCAAAAGCAAAATTGAGCATGTACAAAGAATAAAAGAAGGCGGTCTTACCAAGGCGAAAAAATTACATCCCCATCATTATCTATGAAATTATCTATGAAATCGTTCACATAATCACAAACAACATATACCTTCTGAACAAGCGTGAATGTAAAAAGCAATCAAAGCGCTAAAAGAACCATCATAAATGGAAGAAGATCGACACAATTTATTAATGGATCTGGTACTAGCCTTTCTTCCCAACCACTGGGTTTGCTAGTTCTTTTTTATCTAAAGACCAAGTTTGCGACATCATTGTTGCTGAAGGCACAAACATTGAACATTATGTGAAATTGAAATGACAAGGTAATTATGGAACTTGCTAGCGTGCTGGCAAAGGTTCTATCAATGAAATTGACTTTTTTGTGCAAGATAAATCTACATGTTATGAATTACACCATAGCGACCCAAATATTCTAGAATCTTTGAGCAAAGGGTAAAATACTAAATAACCCGTTGGACTACGCAATGCTTCCTTCAAATACAAAATGCAAAAAGCTAGTTCAGAACAATCAAAACCACGTTAAATTAAAAAAAAAAACCCATTAATTTCATTGAACAAACGTAACAGTAGCTATGAATCTTGTTGACACCAAATTTAACATAGCAATTTATATAATATATATAATATGACAGCTATATATACAGCAGATCATGTCCAAAAGGAATAGAGCATGAAACTAGAAGTTTCCTATTTACATTATATACACAAGGCTCATTCCCTTGAAAATACCTGGTTATTTGCCTGGCACAGGCTGCACACCATTTTTCTGTTGAGGCTCTGTTTCTGCTCGGCTTTCAGGAGAACGGGAACTCGCATATTTCTGCCAGCATTAAAAAACAAGGTAAAGGAAATAAGAGCCTAAAACGAGCAATTAGAATACAGACGATTCCTCAACGGAATAGCTTACTTGCCTTCTGTAGTTTCTCTAATTTCTCCTGCTCGACTTTCTGCAACATCAAATAAGATCCGGCGGATCAAAGGGGCACACCGAAAATTTACCTTGAAAAAAAAGGGACGATTACCTTGAAATAGACATTTTCGACAGCTTGTTCTTCCTCGCTTAATACAGCGCCCTTTCTGCTCATACTAGTCTGTGCAAAACGCTTGGCCATGCTCATGCTTTCCAAACGACGAACTGGCCGCGGCACCATCATCGTCCTCATCCTAATCCTGATTTTTTTTTTTCTGTGCACCTTCTGTTCTCTAGCTTGATTTGATAAAATTCCTAATTAAACTAGTCGATAACACGTGTTAAAACATTATAATCAGATTCGATATATGAAGCAAATGAATAAGAGCATTTTTGGGCTGCCCTTAAGGGGGCAAACCCTCGCTCATGTGGGGTTTTTGCCATATTCTAAGTATATGCTGGAATAAGCCTAGAATATGCTGAAAACGGCTCCAAACTAGTTATTGCCAGTAAACTGTCGGTCACCTCTGTTGGGGGGTTGCTGATGTTTGAACCGCCTAACCCGCAAGACAGATACCGCCTCCAAATTACTTGCTTTGTCTTCTGTAGAACACGGATGGAAGCTTGTGCACATCGTATATCCTGCATAGCACACGAAGAGGTAATTTTCTACCACTTGCCATGGAAATGGACGACAGGTAAAAAATGCCCAGTAGTGAGAACCCGAAAGGTAAAAAAGCTTTGGAAAAACACGTAGGTAGGCATGGCCTTGGCTTAGAAAAGGAAGGTTTGGAAGCAGCCCACCTGAGCGTTGTACAGCTTTGAGAATCCTAGATAAAATCTCATGTGTCTCTTACCCTTCGGCATATACTGTCATAATATTGTACTTTATGAAGTAGTCAATATCGTGCATAATAACAAGAGCAGTATAGACAATCCTTATCTGTAATGTCTATCTATATGATATGACCATTAGAATGCAATAGATCTCTCTACATATTTTAAAAGCGTTGATATAGATACATTGAGTCAATACTCCTATTGATTGATGTCACAGACCAACTAACAGACTCGATTTCTTTATAGTGCCATGTATACAAGTCACATTCCTTATAGAATTGTGCGCATGATTATCTCACAAAAACCAGATTACGCAGTGGCTACTATCACCAAAACTTTCCTAAAAGATGAGGTATGTTGATCTGCATACAACAAAAAGATCGCTGAATGTTTCTTTGTTATTGATCTTACTGTTTCATGATTATCTCACAAAAACAACAAGGTGACCTAGCAAATGCACTAATGACCTGCGATTGCACTAATAAAAAAATATTCCCAAATATTCTCTAAAATTTTGCTAGTTTGGGGTCAAACTAAAATAAATGCCTTCCTTTTTAAAAGTGTAGTGCCATTTTAGGGGGTTCAAAACGGAAAAAAAGGACACGTTTTAAAAATGAACCTCAATTTAATGCTCTTCCTACTAAAAATTTTTGTAAAAAAATTTGTTCCCTCTAGAAAAGCACATAAATATAATACAGTATAGAAATGACATAGTTCGAAAACATAATAAGGAGGTTTTTACTAATCCGTGACGACATAGCTCAATGTACATTATTATAAAAAGCAAAAACAAGGTTCTCAAACACAACATCATACAGTAAAAATGAGATGAGGCTATGACGGCATAGCACAGTGATTAGACAAAAAATATTTAAGGATATCTTGACTACAAAATTGAGCAGCCATGGCATTTACATGACGCTGTGTGCACTTTGTCGAAAAGCATAAGATGCTTACGTGCGTTTTGTCGAAAGACATATAATGCTTATGTGAGCACACACAGATATAGATCAAACCGGTAAAAAATATGAGGGTGACACTTAAATAGACGGGTTGGAGAAAAAAAAATGGGTGGGTTGAAAACTAGAAGGTAGGTCGAAAAAAAATAAAATGTTAAAATTAGGTAGGTTGTGCCATAACCGCATGGGCAAAGCCTATTTCAAAATTTTTAGGTTGCCTATGACGGCATAGGCAAACCCTATTTTGGTTGATCTGCTATCTGGTCCAGAAGCTGGCGATTGTAGTCGGAAGCTTCTGCAATCCATCGGCCCTTCACTAGCTCTTGCAATCCGAGCATGACAGAGTAAGAACTACACTCCTTTCAGGTCCTTCACCTCGTCCTTTCTCGGATTTTTTTTTTCCATTAGCCAGTGATTATAACAGCTTGGCCGCATTTCCTTTTTTGATCTGCAAGACTGGATGATGGAGGCATGCATAGCTCTTGGATGATGTGCGACAACTACTGGGTCTGCCACTGCTAAGTCGAAAACCAAGATCTTTATGGAGAAAGGCATGTGTTGTCCGCTATGCTCTTTTGTTCTAGGTACAGAACCTAGTACTTCTACTTCTGCCTTCTACTTCTGCCTTCTACTTTTGTCTGCCTTCTACTTCTTCTCAGTAGGAACCATCATTCTTCCAGCTTTGGCATATCTCTCAAATTCCTAGAGATACCTTTATTTTCACATCACTCCTGCCCTTCTTTTATGTTTGTATTTGTTTTGCCCTTTATATCAAGACCAGACACATCTATTCAAATTCTGAGATCATTTGCAAAGAAAAACAGAACAACTATACCAGAAGGAATTACCGTAGCAAACGAGGTAGATTCTTTGGAATAGATAAATTCAGATGATGAAAAATGCAGGTTGGAAGGGAAGCCTAGTTATGCCAAGGCCATAACCATTACAGATGTGTTCAGATGTAAGGGCACTCGTGACAGCTGTATATGGTTCATAATCTCAGTTATGTTTTGGCATCAGCTGAATGTAGAAAGCATGAGATCTAATTTTATCTTACTGTAGTTGTGAATCCAGCCATAGAAATGCTGGCTTATGCTATAACTGCAGTGCTTTTGGACAGATATGATAAGAAGTACATGCTCATTGCTACATTTATATTTTGTGCCATATTTTGCACTGGAAGGTTTCTTTACGCTCAGTCTTTGCCATCTTTAAATGCACCAAAATCAAAAGGACCTAAGGGCTGTAGGCAGTTGTTCAACAAAGGTCAAGCTTTGTTTCAGCTGAAAAGTACGGCGTCCATTTGCTGGAGAATGTTAATTTCTGGCAAAAATTTGAGTCATCAAGTGAGAAATCCCAAACTTATGTGCTCTTTTGTATGAGCACAAGATTATGTTCACAAGTTTTCTCAAACTTGATGGTTCAGAAGATTAATGGTTCTATACTCAATAATTAGTCTCTCCATGTTTGAGTTTGCTGAGTATTGTTGGCGACCACTTTACTTTTCCCACTATACCATTCCATTTTTCTTTGCTTGCATGTTCTAGTCTTCACACTTGGAATGTCCTTTTGTAGGAGCATATCATGTCATTAACCAGTGATTGTAGCATTTTAAAAGTTTATTGCTTTCTCAGTGCACTTAGAAAGAAATACCTAGAAGACGAAAAAAATTTATCACGTGAACCTTGGTTAATTATTTACGAAAACAACATCCTCTTTGACATGAATTCGAATATATAAATTGTAGACTTTGAAATAGCTTTGTAGAACAAAATGATTCATGGTTCTTGACATCTACATCATTAACATGACCAAGTTAATATAAAGAAAGAAGATGAATTAATCAAACATGCCGCGAGCTAGTTTTTCCCCCTCTCTTGTTATGTGCATATACTACACCTTAGGTTTGGGTTTTGCCTATGCACGCATAGGAAGAGATTCTTTTTATGCTTTGTCTAATGCCACAACGAGCTAGTCCCCACAGGTTATGTGCATATACTAAACCACGGGTTTTTGGGTTTTGCCTATGCACACATAGGAAGAGATTCCTTTTTATGGTTTGTTTGTCTATCTTGAGAGGTTTTTTTTCTCAGATCTTTTCTCTCTCTCTTCCTATCTTGGCGCATAGACAAAGCTGTTAAAAACAAAATCTCTCTCTTCTATCTTGTACTTATAAGCAAAACCTAAAAATCCAAGATATTAGCTATGCATACATAGGTAGTTTGACTTATTTTTCTCTCCTCTAATATTGTGTAAATTGGCAGACAAGATGACTATATAGCATTCTCAACTCGAATGTTTATTGTTTCTCTAATCCGAATGTTTAATGATTATTTTTTTCTCGTGGGAGAGAGCAACATCAAAATTCCTAGATTGCTTTGGCTTAATTGGAAAAAAAATGTGTTTTTTTGAGTAACTTTTACTCTAGTTTCAAAGTATATTTAATGCTACATTTGAATTTGTATATTGGCCTCTTTGTCACTTTCAAAATAGGCGGATGCTTTAATTACTCAAAATATTAAAAACATGTGTTTTACAATGGCGTGCATTTATTTTATTTTCAAGCAATTGTCGGTACTTCCAAGTTAGTGTTTCTTTAATGTTTCCAATTTGTACACAATAAACCATTTTTTTACAAGTCATGTATCTTGTAAGAAAAGATAACAAATCAAGTTAATTTTTTGTTTTTTTCAAAATATCGTCATTTCTTTTTATTGAATGTACTATTGATAGCTTCCCACTCAAAAATGCTTGTTTTCATATTGTTAAGCTATTATTGATAGTTTCCCTCTCAAAATGCTTGTTTTCAGATTGTTAAATGATTTTGTGGACATATTTTATGAAAAAAACCTCTAAAATGTAATTTTTTTAGATTTTTTGAAAAGGAATCTGCAATTGCACTCTGGGTCATTAGTCGTTTGCTAGGTCACCTTGTTAAACCGAGATTTAATGCGATGGCTATTGTCACTAAAACTTTCCTTAAAAACCGAGATGCGTTGATTTGCATACAATAAAAGATCATTGAATGTTTCTTTATTATTGATCTTCTTGTTTCATGATTATCTCACAAAAACTAGAGATTATGCATTGGCTCTTGTCACGAAGACTTTCTAAAAATGAGGTATGTTGATGCATACAACAAAAGATCACTAAATGTTTCTTTGTTATTGATCTTCTTGTTTTCGTTGTCATTGATCTTGAGTCATTTGATGAGCTAGAAAATCAAGATGAAATGCATCTGCGTAGAAATGGTATGCAATGCTCTCAAAACTAGAATGGAGAGTATCGGTCGAAATGAAATGCATATGAATGTACATGTTATACAAATCACTTAACACAAAGGGACATTTTAAAATCAAAGAGGCGATCCATGCAAGCAGCGAGATGAGCGGCAGGGGCCCATCTGTACATCTCTGATTGGTGATCTGAACACCAAAACCTTAAGACAAGGCCTTCTCATGCACTCGTTACTCATCCTACTGCGTGTTTGATCATCCAGCATAGTGGTGGTAAACAAAGCCAAGCTAGATTTTCTTTCCTTTGCTCTATTTTCAAGGTAGGTTTTGCACCGGAGCACCTTCTGTTCTTTACATATTGATTTCGACAAAAAACAATTGGTAAATTTCTTGAAGCTCTTACCATCGGATCCCAAACAGATTTGTTTTCCTTCTAGATCGCTTTATCTCAGTTCTGATTTTGCTCCAAGTTTGGAAAAAAGATGCATCATAGAAGACAAAATGTAATGTTGCATAAGGATTTAAATTATGTCAGGGTCAAAAGGTTCAGAGCATTATGGTTATAGTCTGGCAACGATAAATTTTATGGTAATTTTAAAACTTCTTACCTTTGTGGGTCCTGGATTCTTGGTTTGCATTGCTGCCTACATAGTATCTAGGCAATTATGAGTCATTTTTTACAAAATTGCTATGTTTTCATCTTGGTTTTAATGTAATGGACAGTTGAGAGTGACCTGCATTATGCTATAGAATATAGATATCTGGTGAATTCTAAGCTTATTTCATTGTATTTTTGAAAAGCATTTAACATTTTCATCCTGAACTCTAATGCAATCACGGTTATCTTTGGTTAAGCAGTCGTCCCCTCGCAGACATTTCTTTGGAAAGGCTCAAGAGAAGGCAGATATGTTAGATTTGTTTTTGACAGGAGCGTATATAGGTCGTTTTGTTTGTATATAACTACATATGTAAATATGATAATCTCCCATTTTATTGCATCCAAACATGTAACTTTTGCTATCCGATATGCATGCGTCTCTACAAGGTAAATGGTTTTAACATCCTGTTCATTTTGTAAACATCGGTATACTTCATGATATTGTTATTTATGCGGTTATTTTTAGAAGGCGTGGTGAAGGAAATTATGAAAGAAATTGTTAACATCAATATCTCGCAAAGTATGCAATGCAAAAAAAATTACCTTCTTTGCCTTCCACTTCCATATGTATGTTTATGAGCCAATTAGTTTACACGTGGATGCATACATATATACATGAAATGTCTGCAATATGTATGCTTTCTAGGAAGATACATTTTATGATGTATTTGATAAAGGTAAAACGTGACCGTGATGAGCAAGCAAGTTGAGCCACAGACTTAAATCTGTGAAGGTAGCTGGGTCTATAACTTAAACCCGTGATGAGCAAGCGAGGTTGCATACGGACTTAAGTCCGTGAAGGTAACTTGGTCTATAACTTAGGCGTGATGAGCAAGCGAGGTTGAACCCACGGACTTAAGTCCGTGAAGGTAACAGTCTATAACTTAGACCATGGGTAGAACTGTATCAGGAATAATAACGAAACAACATTAATAAATCTAAACTCTATGCAAAGCTTAGATATGGATGGAAATTTGTGAACCATATGCAACCTATAATATATATGAATGAATAAGAAACAACACTCTACGAATTAACAAACAGAAGCATGGAATGTAAGCAATAACCTAGTAACAATACTTCCATCTATGAATTTAAGTCTACTTTTAGATGTGCAAATCTTGATAACTTGGGACTCAAGTCAAAGTGAATTCTATCTGAATGTTAAGACCTCAAACTTAGGTGAATTCTATCTGAATGCTAAGAACTAAAACTTAGATAACAGACTCAAGTCCGTGAAATGTATCTAAATCTTATGAGATCTTTAATATCACCAAAACAATGTAGCTAAATCTTATGAGATCTTTAATATCACCAAAACTTGAAACAAGAACTAAATTTTGTGAACTATACCCAGTCCATAGGCAAACACAAAGCTTAACTATTGTGTGTGTGTGTGTTTGGCAGGGGATTAAGTTAGGGTTAATGTTCCCGAGGGGACATTTCCCTACATAAAGGGTGGGGGAGAATTTTTGCGGCTTCCACCGCTATAGCTTAATGAAGGCTTGAGAAGATTTTTGAAGCTTTGGCTGGAAATCACGTCCACCAGAACAGGGTAGGGAATTAAACTGGCTCCATCTTCCATGACCAGAGCTGTTTTTGAAGCAAAAAGCGGGATTTCACAAAGGAGGAGCCGTGATTTGAAAAAAAAAAATAAAGCGAGCTCACCGCACATTATGGACACCGCAAAAATTACGATTTAATGGGATGCGAAACCCGGTGACATGGTAATAATGAAGCGTTGTATAAGGGTGGAATTTGGATTCGAGGTGGCGACAACCCGGCGTAGCCGGGGCGCAACCTGAAATCGAGGGACCAGTCGCATTCCCTTACAATATCGGGTTGGGAACAAGATCCGGTTTTATCACAATTTGCCATGATTTCTTACACCCGTGCGGCCCGGTGGTAAAGAATGAAGAATGGAAATAGCATTCCTTGAAATCGGCAGGGGCGACATGGGCGCCTGAGAATGCATTACCAGAAATAGGAGCGATCCAACTGTGATATTGAATGATGCAAAGTAGTTATGATTTTCAAAAAATAAAAAGGCATAAAAGAAGGAAAAAGAAGAAATCCATGCATACCAATAACAAAATAACAAGCCCTACCTTTCTGGCGCTTCTGAAAATCGGCTCGATTGGTGTCTTCAACGTTGTGGCACGGATTGTTTGATAGTGGTAATGTATTATCTTCCTTAATTGATATGGTCTATGGGGTATGGGATAAAGCACGGAAGGTTGGGGCCCACATTGGATAATGATTTCCTTGAAGGATCCATGCCTTTTGATGTGTTAGTTATCACTAGAGGTGCTAGTGCTTAACATTTGGTATCGAGCCAAAGGTTCAATTCCTCATGTGGCAACATTGGTGTGTTCCACATGCTTGAGGCAAGCACCCCAAGGAAGGGAGGAATTGATATGGTCTATGGAGTATGGGATAAAGCCTGGAAAGGTTGGGGCCAATTGGATAATGATTTCCTTGAAGGATCCATACTTTTGATGTGTTGGTTATCACTAGAGGTGCTAGTCGTAACATTTGTAGTGAAACCAGGAGGTGAGCAAATCCGAAGTGGAACGGGAAGATTTTATGATGTTAGATCATTCCGCCATCGCATGATTGAGTTGTGGGGAAGAGTGGGAAGCGGTATGACCCGAGTCATCTGGACCAGTGAAAGCGGTGGGGGTTAGGCCGGGTGAGAAGCGGTAGGAGTTGGAGTGGCATATGGTGCGGGAGTAGTGGCGGTGGCGGCGGGCGTGGGGCTAAACTTGAGGCGGTGGAGGAGCATGATCAGAGGAGGTGGGGGGCTGCGGTGAATGGCTCGGAGGAGAATGCGACAGCGTTCGGTGGCGAAAAATGTGCATCTTGCCTCGAACTAGTCTCGCGGACTCCTCCTTGGCAGCCCGGATGCCTCGAACCTTGGTGAGCTCATGCCTCTTGGGGACTCTTGTTGCTTATTTGGGGTGAGGTCTCGGTCCATATACAAGGATGTTCCCTTCAATTGCCCTTACTGGCGCGATGTCGCATCCGTGCTTGCATATACGCTCGTGAATATGACAATACGGTTGTAGGCTGCTTGTCGAGCACCATGGCCGGGTGGCTCGAGCAATGTGTACAGGCCTAGGCAATGTCATCTGATTGATGATCGCATCTAGAGTCGGTGAATGAGATTCTCTCCCTCTTCTTCAGGCGAATACGGATCATCAAATTATGACCTCTCAAATAGATTCACTAAGCTCCGTGGATCAACATTTCTTTGGGGCAATATGCTATTTCTTGTCATCTACGCGTGAGTTGAAGGTGTCCAAATGTCCGCGAACAGGGAGGATCTGGTGGCGTGGAGGAATGGTGAAGTAAGGCGTCGTGGTGCCACGCCTAGGCCCCGCTTCACATGGGTGCTTGAGCATGGGTGGCGGTGAGGTGCTGAGATTGCCCTCGCCTTACGGCCCAGGCTCAGCTCTGCTAAAATTGTTTACGCGCTCCAACTCGTTACACACAATTTTGCAAGGCCTCATGTGCATTGGCATGGGTCCTTTCCCTGTTGGATTGTAGCTTCTCATAGCTCGTGTGCCTCTTGCTCTTGAACAAGGGCGTTGTTCCAACCATTATCCTAGAGGCAACCACATCATCTGCCCATGTTAAGATGATCTCCATTGTGTTGACCACGTTCGAAGGGCGCTATAGCAACTGGCTTTCGTTAGTTGCTATCTGAAATGCCCACAGTGGCAATGATATACGCAATGTCCGATCGAAGGCGGGAGATATCGATGACCATCTCTACTCAATTCTCTCCTTGTCCTTCATTATAGCGTCATCTACGGTATTTGGCACGGTCGGGTCTTCACGCACAAGATTGTCGGATACAACCGCTACTTGTGGATGCGGTCGCAATGTAGTGGCAGCCGTCTCTTCTTGGCTGCTTGCTACTTTTCACATGCGAGCAACTTTTACCATGCCCACTTTCGGATGTGGGCGGGCTAGCTCCATATGTCGATCTATATGATGACATAAACCCAACATAAACGGTTGGGTAGTGTGGTACTCCTTGGGGACTTCAATGCCGCGGGGCGAGGGTAGAGCAGCCCATGAGACTTGATCCTTTGGCTCGGGGATGTATTCTGTATTTTGCGCCCAGCGGCGGCGAGCGAAACATGTGATAGTCGGTCCGCAGCGCTTTGGCGGTTGCTTCTACTATGTGGTGTCTTTGACTTGGTAATTTGTAATGGCACGGCATAGTGGCCTTCCTCCTAAAAGTGTACTGCGGACAAGAGAATCGGGGAGGATCTAGTGTGGTGGATTATCTATTAGTTCTTTGGCGGGATGTACATTTGATCAACCACTTTCGGGTGAAACACGACGGTAGGATGAGGAGGCCGGCTTCGAGATCACCTTCCACTCTACCTCTCTTTTTGGCTTGGCGGGGCTGCTAGAACCCCTTCTCTGGCGGCTCCTCGTATACCTCACTTGCGATTGGATTATGAGCGGGCAAAGGATTATGTTGATATGCTCATAGATGACCTTCCGAAATTTTCGCGGCCCCACGCTAGAAGCGACAAGCGGGTCAGGCTGATTGAGCTACCCAAATTGTCGCTTGAGAAAGATGTTTTGGGATAGCATGCAGAGAAGTATCCTGAGGGGTAACATTCCAGCGTCCGGTGGTTTGATCTTTGAGTGTAAGGAATACAAATGCCGGCTCCGCCCGATCCACGGATCTGCGTAAGCCCACATGCTACCACCGGTATCGTGCTTTCTTGAAGGCAAAAGAAATCTCCGATTACATTGCCCGTCATCAAAGGAAAATGTTTTACATGTTGGAAAGCCATCCTAGAACCTTTTGGCGCAAAGGTTCTTGAGAAAGCCAGCCAGACCTATGGGAACATCACTAATGGCGGTGGGAACAATACTTGCGGCAACTCTATGATCCTCAAGGGACCGCGAGCACTCATACCCCCCGAATGGTCCGACATTAGAAATCCACCGGGATGATGATGTTACCGAAGTGCGGTGTTTGGCCAATGGGAAAGCAACGGACTGGATGGTATGCGAGCGAGTTGCTCAAGTGGGCGAGGGAAGCCTATGGTACAGTCAAACCACTATGTTCAGCGAGCACTATAGGAAGGATTCCCCGGTAGTGGACCACAAGCGAGTTGTCCCGTTTACAAGGCAGGGGAGATCCACATAGTCAACCAATTCTGAACAATCATGAGTGGATTCGGTGTTTGCCAAAAGCTACTAAATGGAATTATTGAGCAGCAGTTGACCCGGTGGGCGAAAGCAACAGTGTCGCGAGCTCTCATAGCGGTGTTGAACCGACATTCAACCATTGATCATATCTTCACATTGAGGACTTTGGTTGAGGATAGCAGAAACCGTCGGCGGGACTGTGTTGTTGCTTTGTTGACTTCGCGAAGGCTTTTGACATTGTGCCTCGGGAAAAGTTATGGGAAAGATTCGCGGCGGAGGAGGTTCTTGTGGATATGCAAAATGCGATTATCACGGGTTATGCGAGTTGTTCGGGATGGATCGCGGATGACGGGACAACCATTCACTAAGCGATATTGGGGTCCGCCAGGGGAATGTCCTCTTTCCCCAACATTGTTTGGTGCATGCATTGACCGGTTGGAACAACTGGCTCATGGACAATGGGAGTGGCGGGACCCGACTTTTGCATCGGGACATCCCAGGCAACTCATCTATGCGGATGATGTTGACCTCTTAGCTCACCTCGAGTCTCACCTAGATGCTCGGATACATTACTGCCGGAACCCGCGGACATGAGCGTCAATCGGCCAAGACTAAGGTGGTCCTAATCTCATCCTCGCGCCATCCAAGGCCCCCTTCATTCACTTATCGAGGGCAACAAGTGGAGGTGACATTCACCTACAAGTATCACGGGAGTGGAGTTTCCTTCTACACTATCTTTGGGACACTTCTATAAGATTGCGTGTAGCGGCCAGGCTGGAAAGCACTTTTATGCAATGCTGAACAATAACCCGCAGGCGAATGTATGATTGGGGACATCGGGCACATCTGTTGAGGGGTATTGGTAGAGCGTTCTTTTTATGCGGGGGTTGAAGTCTGGAGGACCAGTGGTGTCCCTTGCTACTAGGCGACTTAGAGCAGTGCGAAGCCCCGTAACATGGGCATTGGTGGAATCCACGGTCCCATATTAAATTTTGTTGCGAGGAGGTTTCACGCCACTTCACAATGACCCTTGATGACACATCGTCTATTTCGAGGAAGGTGGTAAATATGGATGATGATGCGTCTACCGCGGCTTATCACGGTGGCAATGGGACCACAGCGACTCAAAATTGTTGGAAGGATAAAAAGTCGCGATTGGCTAACTAGATGGAATGTCGAGGAGCACATGTGCATCCATGTAGCAGAGCCGGTCAGCGGCGGCATGAGATGCTTGTTTCTCCGACAAGCTTTGGGATTCGGGCCACGGAGCAAGTCAAAACTTGACACATTACAAACGACACATAAATCCCACATTAGAGCGAGGCCCACGGCACTACCTACGTTCACATGCGCCCATGAAAAAGCGGGGCATATCGCCTCCATTACCCGCGACCCACCATCTCGGATTGAGGCAATTGATGGATTGGGGAACCTGTCGGGATAGGGTTTATCGATCTTTGCCGGGCGGGGCTGTTGAGGATGAGTGTCACACTTTCGAGCTGCCCGGCATATGCTGGTCCGGACCGCTATGCTTTCCGGTTGATTACACGATGAGCGCTACACATGATACTGGCCGCGACCGGTGCGCTCACTTTCGGATCATACATTGAAGTCTTGGACTTGAGGGGCTCGGATATGCCCCGATCAACCATTTAATCGTTAATGGCGATCTTATTGCTGCCATGGTTTTCCCTCGAAAACCCTTGGGGGTTTTAATCCAAGGCGATAATGTGACTGGCTGCGCTTTTATTGGGTCCCATAGGTAGATTGATCATAAAAACAATTCTATTCTATTCTATTCTAATCTTATTTCAAAAGCTTCGAAAAGTATAGCAAACTTTTTTGAATGGTATTTTCTTGGTTGTTTGGGCTTCTTGCCACACAGCCACAATCAAAAATTTCCACGGTCATAATAGCGTCTGTCTTATTTGTCAAAGAAAGAGGTTACCAAGAAGAACATTTACGGGCTTTGTTGAAAGGAAACATCGATCGGTGATTGCGGGCCGACGCGGGGTTTCGAAAGTAAGTAGTGAGAATCGAGTAGAGGAATCGAGAAGAGTATAGTTAGCAAGCTATCGGTAGATGGAAGGATCGACCATTGTTCAAAAAGCAAACTTTCTGATCGTTGTTCAAAATTTCACATGGCGGTACGTATACCATGGCCAGATTAACAATGGGGCAAAGGGGCGGAGCAAGAGTGCGGTCGCCTATTTCACATCTTACGCACCATCTCACTTGCTTTCGGTCGCTAGGCATAAGCGGTCTTCATTTCATCTCGGGTATGTATCCACCGTCATCATACCAGATTTCATCTATCATACCATATTTCATCTTGCGTTGCATTGTGTTGCTGTTTCAATTATCTTCTGTCTTTTTGTTTTGATTTTCATCAGGCTATTTCACGGACTCAAGTTTATGGGGGAGACTTTCGGTTTATAGCCCCCCTTCCCTTGTGGCGTGGACCATATGTCCACCGTGGACACTTTTATGGCTTCGCGGGCGGACGTGCGTCATCATTTTGTTGCTGTTTATTGACCAAAACATGTACAAATAACACAGAATACAGGAAAACAGCAACCCATTGAACCCAAATTCTGTGCGTCGTCATTTTTTCACTGTTTATTGACCAGAACATATAGGGATAACACAGAATACAAAAAAACAACAACCCATTGAACCCAAATTCTGTGCATCTTCATTTTTTTTACTGTATACAGAAACACAAGAACAACATATTAAGAACCCAAGTTCTTCTGGACTCCATTTCACTGATCGGTGGAGCAGGTGGAGCAGGTTATCGGTACTGTTTCGATATGCTTCTGTTGCATTAAACGCTAACAAACACTGTTTGATACTGTACCGTTGCAAGTTTCGTCCGCCGCGAAGCCATAAAAGTGTCCACGGTGGACATATGGTCCACGTCACGGGGGGGAGGGGAGAGGCTGTAAACCGAAATCTACCCGTTTATGGCAATTCTTTCTTTCTTTTCATTTTAATTTTAATTTTCACCGGACTATTTCACGGACTCAGGTCTATGGCACCTAATAGATTTAAGTCTGAGGCACTTCATCATTCTTGAATGGTTGGATTAAGGGACGTGATTCCATTGTTCTATAACGATACATAATATGGATTGGCAATTATATCAATCACTTCTAATTGCAATCCTTTGGATGCAGCTGAGCACTTGTACAGTGATAGTTGGAAATGACTGGCATTTACGTTCAAAAAAAGGCACGATCAAAAGACAGATGAATTATTGTTACATGCGATGAATCCAAAGGTGCGTCAAGTATACGTTAGAGTCCATTTTTCAGTTTGTACATGAAGAACACTATGTGTTAGATATTATATGATGGTTTCTTTATAGATGGCAAAAATGTCATTTGTGGAAGAAGCTGAGTTGTATCTTGTAGCCAGTTCTCGCGGTCAACATGTGACAATGGAAAATATGCCACATTAGGTGATTTGGGAAGTCTAGTGATTATTGGTGCTATTAGAGAGCATAAGACACAAGTCCATGTTCAGCAAGTTAGCAATACTCATCCAAGATGAGTGGCCAAATATTGGACCTGTCAAGTCAGGTTTAAGAAGAAAATATTAGGAGGACCATAAGTCTATGCATGTAGTATAAATAATCATAAATCAAGTTTGATTATTTATTTTGCAACTTGTACTCTAGTTCTTGTTTAACTTTCTTTTTTCTTGAGTAGTTAAAAAAACTTAACTTGTGTAGCTATAGATATACAAAGTTCTTACTTGCAAAAATATGTCATATCTCTCAATTTAATTGCATAAGGCTTTTCTCCATACCGATACAATTCAAACTATACAAATATGAAATTCCGGATCTTGCAATGGCCGATTTCGAGAACGAATAATGTAGAGGCATGGATTGACAAAATTGTCTGCGAGTTGAGCGAATTGTCTTGCGAGGCATGAATTGATGGCTTTGTGAGCAGCTGCAGGCCTCTATAGTTCTCGGGGATATCTAGACCATACATAGAGATCCTCATTTGTGGGGTATCGTGTACAAGTTTTGGTATAATGTATAACCTGATTTGCAAAATATTATAAGATTTGAGGCCATGTACTATATATTGTTGATTTTATACCGCATTATAATATGATTTTAGAGGCTCTCGCTGCCCTCGTCACCCGTGTGAATATGCACCCAAACCAAAGGGGGTTTAAGGGGAATTTTTTTTTTAAGTGTGGAATGTAATGGTTTGTGTTATATCTAAATTTTTGGCCCCTTGAGGGCCTTCAACAAACAAAGGGCCGAATGTAATGAATTGTATTTATTTAAAAAAAATTGGGTCTTGGTTGCTTATTATAAACCAAGTCGTTGGCATATCTTTTGAACATGCAACACAACATGGTGAATAGTCTGCGGCACATTCCTTTGCAAGAGGTTTGCCAATATACGAAATGCTTATACCTAAAAGCGAGATTGAAGATAGTGTTTATGAAACTTTAGCAATACATGTAATGCCTTTGCCACTACTGAGACCAAATCTTGGCACAAATCATCTTCATGATGTGCCTATATTGTATCTAAGAACATCACCAAACAAAAATTTGGCCGGTTTGAAAGATAAACCAATGGATACTTCTATCATAGAGACATCGAGAAAAACTTATCACGAGCAAGTTTACATGTAATCGGACCATTCAAGATCAAACTCATAAATCTAACAAAGACAATGAGAAATATAATAAGATGAAATCAAGATTATCCATAATTTTGCCAATTTCAAGATCTGTGGCATGAACCAGCAAATATAACTACAAGCTTTGTATCACAGTTATTTCATTGCACTTTGTGGCATAAACTATCTAATGTGTTTTATTCTGCTGCGAGCAAAAGTAAGAAATAAACATCTTATTTTTGTGGAAGCCTTTTTGGAGCAAAACTTCACAATATGATTCGAATAGGAAGCAGTTATTTGTTGGTTTCTTTCCTGGAACTTTGAGAGGATGCTGGCTGGGATAGGCCTGCAGCAAATTCTTAATTCCATAGATTAAAGAAAAGGATTTGGATCCAATAGTTAGCTCGTTGAAATCGACATGGGCTGTTGTGAATCTTGTTGGTCAGCAAATACCCAGGGGTTTGAGCTGCCATGGTGCCGCCCGAGTTGAATCTGGAGATGGCGAAAGATAGTAAAGGCTTCTCTTGACTTTTGCAATAGTCCAACAATCTTAAAATACGCTTTGTCGCGGTCGAGAATCCCATGCAAGCAACAAAATCATCGCAAACTTCGGATAAATCAAGCCAAAAGCGCTTCAAATCCATCTGTCACATTAGGAACAATCATTTGAAGACACCGCTTCCTTCCCTTTGGCAATACTACAAACCCTACCCAAGCCGGCCGGAACGAGGAATGTTTTGACATGGAAAGCGTAACCAAAAGATGGGCATACCATACACCATCGAAAAGATCACGGAGAGAGCTTTCCAGCGTAAATAAACCTTACCTAAAGGAGTCACGGATCAAAAGTTATGCTAAAGCGTGTTGCCCCGTTGAAAAAACTGCGCTACATGGCGCCTAGGGTTTCCTGAAAGGGTAAAGGTTCTATCTTTTTTCTTTTTGATTTTATTTCTATTTTTATTTTTTACTTTTTGAAAGGGCTTTTATTGTAAACCATTCAATCTCGTCTTTTAAAGAGGGCTTTTGTTGTAAACCCTTTGATTCTTGACCATTAAGAAAGGAAAAAAAAAATTAACACAAGTTGCATGCAAATACACGGCACACTCTAGATGTACCAATTAGTACACCTCATGTAATCTGACCACCAAATCATATAAAACCATTGAAAAGATGTACAAAATACAAAAGAAACCCCATGTTATTATGCTACCCCACAAGCGAGGAACTTTACGTGCGGTCTAGATTAAGGAATAAGGGGGTGAATATGCCTATCCAGCGACTCTCGGCCCCTCGTCACCCAGGTGTGAATATGCACCCAAACCAAAGGGGGTCTAAGGGGGATTTTAACGTAAATGTGTTGGACCCAATGGTTGTGTTAGTTAATGTTAATTTTAATTATGTGTTGGTTGTTATACTAAAAAAATTTTGGGCCCTTAGGGCCCTAAAAAAATAAACTTATCTGATAGAACTTGAAAATTAAAAACAAGATAATGTAATTTAATTATATGCGCTTCAAAGCATATTATTTAAAATTTATTAAATCGTTGAACTCTTCAATTTCGGCGTCATTTTCTTGTGCTTTTCTTTCTTTTGTCCTCATCTGCGATATTATTTGTACTACTATAGACATGTGCTGACTCTTCCTTGCAGGCTTTTAACAAAACCGGGGCGATTCCGGATTCATCGGTCGAGAGAAATCGCGCCGCGTCTATCTGAGGTTTGATCACGGCAACAAGCTCCGACTCGGTCTGCCGATCAGCTGACAACCCGCGACTCAACTCTGACAACTTAGTGGAAGCTCATAGCAACAATGCAAGCTCTCATGCTCAAATAAAAAACTTTACAAAATTGGCGGTCCTTGCTACTTTGAACAAGCGTGATATGGTTTCCTTTCCTTTCCTCCTCATCATTGCTTTTTTTTTTTAACTTGGCAGAAGTCTTGGCCATTGTGTTAATGAAATTACCAAGCGCCATTATAATAGCGACAAACCCACGGACACCCATCGCCGTGCAGTGGAATTAGATGCATTACTATTCCGATTAAACGACTTAAAGCCAATAAAGGGTGGAATCCCGGCCAGAGCGAAAATTAGAGGGTAGAAGCGACCATAGCGACCCTTCATACCTTTTGTTTCTCCCCAAACAACATCCATCCTTCCAGCCTTTCCAAAGCGCCAATCCTTGTGTCTGGTGTCTTTGATATCTATTTTGAAGCTTTGCATAGAAACTCCATCATCAATTTGATGATTTTGTAATTAATAATATGTGGGATGTAAAACATGTAGCAATATCAATCGTAGCATTATAAAAAAAAAAAATAAATAATAATATAAAGCCTAAGATACAATGTATAATAAGCAAGTACATCAAAAATTAAAGTCATTGTGAGGGTGACATTAGAATACAAAGGAAACCACAGGAATATTTAGAATAATAGTGCATTTGAACTTCATAGCTTGCATCGAGACATGCCATTAAATAACTTGCATTTGCTATTTAAAGGGATACATGGGATACATGCTTACCTTAGCATAACAAAGATTCAACGAAATGTCAGGAGTCATTCGGGGCCGCATTTTTTCAAGTAAGTTTCACCGAATTTGGAGAAGTTGTTTAACCACAAAATACTAGAAGGATTTGAGCCTTGTGCTTGGCATCATGATTTTTACCGGGCCATTCATCGACCATTCAATGCCACTTTTTCATAGCAATAACATTATGGTATAATCTGTATATAAAACTATGATACAAAGCTAAGTTCCGTAATAAAAGCCATCGGCTATTCAATCTGCCACTTTTTATAGCAATAACATCACTCCTAATTGTATCTTTAACATCGATCACCCTTCTGGTATTGGAATTTCGGGCCCTCACGATTCTTGCCGGTTATGAGATCAACACAAGTTTCTCCAGCGGTTCACAGTTCAAAGCTGCGGTGGCTGATTTTTCCAAGCTTTATATTCCGGCCAACACCCTGCAGAAGCCAATCCCTATTGCTGGTGCAAAAACCCTGCCGAATTATTCCTTCCTTGAACTATCTTATCAGTCATGAAATGCACGTGAAATACCTTTCTTTCGGATAGTAATGCACTTTTCCATGCATATTGCAGCGTGAGGTGGCAAACAATTAAACTTTGACTTCTCAATTACCTCCTCACGCGATGCTCCGATATACGTAACGCTTCTCTTAGTATATTTTACGCGGTATGGAAATTATTCCTTGCTTAAACTAAATCATAAAATGCTCTTGAGCTACCTTTCTTTCGAATGATAATGCACTTCCCCATGCATATTAAGCGTGAGATTGGTAAAGCAATTCGTGTTGACTTCTCGATCACCTCCTCTTGACACTCGATAATACGTGTTTTTAGCCCGTTTGGCATATTGTTTCTAGAGGGAGCAATGGCGGTGAAAATTATTCCCTTCTTCAAACTAAGCGATCATAGAATGCAATTAAAGCTACCTTTCTTTCTCAGACGGTAATGCACTTCTCCATCGTATTCGACGGCCGAACTGGAAAACAATTGATTTTGGACTTCTCCATTACATCCTCCACGATGCCACGGCCTTTGTGCTTCTTCCTTTGGTATGTTGACTTAGCGGGTGTGATGATCTTTAAAAATTATTCCCTTCTTTAAACAACAAATGATTATAAAATGACTTGAACTACCTTCCTTTCCGATTGCGTTTCCCCATGTACATTAAAGGAATCGGATAGGCAAACCATTGAGTTTTGATTTTTCAAAAACTTCCCCTTAGTACTCTGATTTCTCACGGTTCTTCCTTTTCGGATCTTGACCTCTGCGGGAGCATGAAATGCGAGGAATTATTTCTTTCTCTATACTAACAAAGCGTTGAACATGCACTTGACCTATCTTTCTTTCGGATAAAAATGCACTTCCCCATGCATATTACGCGTGAGAGTGGAGCCAATCTGTTTCAAATCCGGCGATTGCAAAACCTTGCGAGAAGCCAATCCACGTAGCAAATCCGCGATGCAAAATCTGCGAGAAGCCAATCCCCTCTGCAAATCCGGGAATAAGCGTGCAAGAGCTCCATGGATTGGAAGAAGTGGCGACTACTTCAATATTGCATGCATGTCGGCCCTGTAAAGCCCGGCCCTCCCCGGGCCAATCTGCTCTGTTGCTTTCCAAAAAATGCTCCCGAGCTCCTTTTCCAAACTTACCAAGATAAAAAAAACCCTAAATGAACCCTAAGAAAACCCTAAAAATAATGGAAGGATATTCACACCCACCACAAAAAAGCCTCCACCACAGGATTTGCCCCCTTTTCTAAAATCAACGGCTAAGAAAAGGGTGCACTCTAGAAATACTATTTAGTACACCTGGATGAATACGGCCACCAAATCATATGAAAACCTTAGAGAAAACAGTACAAAAACAGAAAAAAAAAACCCCTGTTATAATGCTACATATTAATGGTTTCAACCATTGTTTCTTTATAACTCTTACCTCATGGTAACCATTATCTAAAGGCTATTGTTCCTTGGTACCTTGGTACCCCAATGCATGGAATAATTTAAGGGCTAAACTTAGCTATTTGGCGATTTTTTAGCACTTTTTCAAAAAATATTGGCTAAAGTAAATGGAAAAAATTGGGAAAAAAATAATCATTTTAGCTTAACTTTTTACGGGGCTGCACCAACCCTGGAGCTCTTTAGCCAAAACGCAGCTAGAAAGTAAGAGAATGAAATTTTGTACTGTTTAGCTAAACCATAGAAACTCTTAGAATGAATTTCGGGCTAGTTTAGCTAACATCATTCTAGTTTATAAGAAATATATGACTAATAGTTTAGTTTCTAGCATTATGAATTAATTTAAGTCCTAGACATTGTTAGTTAGCATTATTTTAGAATGTTTTCACAAAAAAAATGACTAAAATAAGTTGGAAACAATTGAAAAAAAGGTATAGTAATTTGGCTTGATATTTTTTGTTAGCCACACCATAGAAATTTTTGGGATGATATTTGGGTTAGTTTAGCTAAAACGAGAAAGTATGAGAGGAAAAACATGTAGAGTTTAGTTAAACCCACGAGAAAGTTTTGGGATTAATATCGAGCAAGTTTAGCTAAAGCCATTACGGCTAATAAAATATCACGATTAGTAATTTATTCCTTGCCCCAATGCTTCATTTATTTTCTTCCTATCATGTCCATGGCTTCTCCCTTGGACCTCGATGAGCCTAATAACCCACTCTTAGAAAACAATAATGCCTAGGCAATGGATAAGCATAATAACCCACCTCTAAGAAACAATATTGCTTACCTAGTGAAATATAAATCCATAGTCTATCTTTCTTGCATATAATGCATGAACCATATAGAAGCCAAAGATTCTAAAAGCTATACCACAACAATGCTCTCAAACTAGTTATCTTTGATACTAAGACTTCTTCAAATACCTTGAATAATCACAATTCAAACTAGAAAACAAGTCGAACAAAAGAATTAGCATAGGTGCAAATCCTATGCCACAAATATCCCAACAAATCGAACAAAAGAATTAGGTTCAAATCCTATGCCACAAATATCCCTATGTAATGACTCGCTTCCCTAAATGCAAGGGAAGTGGGAAAGAAGGCCGCCGCGATAAATTTATTGTATTTTGTAATGTCATGCAAGCAGAAATATAGAACGCTTTACACCATATTAAGAAAAATAAAGGTGGTTGATTATTTAGGTCTCCATTTGTCGGTAAATGCCGCGATAGTTGTAGAGCATTAGGTGCCTCATCTTAAGCTATAGAAGGTGGCAACTCCTTTGTCCGGATATGTTGTTTGCATCGAACAAAGTTGAGCACAAAGCACGCCTCTCGTATTTACGATCGCTTTTGCATAGCCTTATGAGTCTTGTGGAAATTCAAGATTTACTATTAGAGTGACATCATTTGAAGGCAATTCCTGCGGCCGATCCACCGTACACACCACCATTGAAAAGCTTTAACGGTCTGCGTCATGTTCTTTGGCGAGGAAAAATCAAAATTGCGGGGCATTCAAGGCGAAAGCGATCCGCCAATCTTTTGGCGGTCCATTCACCGCGTAGAAAACGAGTTGCAAAAGATCACAAATTGTGGCCGACCAGGCATAATACAATTTCAGCGATGTCAATAAAGGCACCTTTAAGGTCTTTACCAAAAGCGAGGCCGAAAAATTGCTTCACACCTTTAGGTATCAGTAATTAGAAAAGGCATTCATGAATCGGGCGCAACCCGAGTTTGCATAGCGATTACCGAGGGGCGATCCATCTCTAAGCCCTCAAAATTTAGAACTGCAAGGATCAATTAGATTCTCACGCAAAGCGGTAGGCACATATTGCTTGGACATGAAATAGAACGACCACTCTATTTCATTTCCAAAATGATCTATATTATATCTGGCTTGGAAGTATTATAATATCTAATCCTTGAAATTGGGTTGTCCCCCAATTTTACTTCTGCCAATAGTAAATTTATACAGTCTACTCTAGAATGGTACCTTTTGGAGGATCCACTCTAGCTAGAAACTAATCTAAATATTCACATACATCTTCAAGACAAATTTGCAGAATAAGATTGAGAATAATATAATGATACTGCCTAAAGCCTTTATTTGCCAGTCAAATTTGGCTGAAGCCATTTTGAATTCAAAAAAATTTCTTTGCCCAAAGATAGAGTCACACTTAATGCCCAAAGATATAATCAAAATTTAAAGCCCGGAGGCTTAATGACAGAAGACTCAGAGGTAATACTCGCATAGAAAGCCCAAAGCTATGACCACAATTTTAGCCCGAAGGTTTAAAAAAGTAGAAAGCGTTGAAGGCATAATCATGGGAAACCTCAAATTATCAACATTAAAAGCTAAAAGGAAAAGCTTTTTAGTGAAGGAGGGGCTGACATCAAAGCTATTAGGGGCATAAACATTAATGACGCCCCACTTGGTCTCGTCTTGTACCTACTTAATAGCGGGCTATACGCCCCATTTATCCTTACATGTGAAAGTGACATCAACATCAGTAGGAAAATAAAAAGAACCATCGTGGATCAACTTGACACACTAACCAACCCAAATTGCTAAGGACCCGAGAACATTTAACAAACCATGGGCGATTACCGGGGTGCATTGTATTCTTGAAGACAATTGTTTTGCGGATGCAACTATCAAATTTGCTGCTACTCTAGCCCTCTTTGTAGGGGAGGACTTCAAACCCCTCATGTTCCAACTGAAAATATTTATCGAGGAAGTTGTGACTCCAAAATACCCTTTCTCCTTCTACGCTTGGGCGAATTCACCTGAGACCCCACAGGTGCTACTGAATCATGAACTGTCAAGTGCAAATCCTCGAACAAGGGCTATGCTACCACTGCCATCATGACATGCAACTGAAGCCAATTCCAATCCTCATTGATTGATCCTTCATAGACTGAACCTGACACTCCATCGCTGTCCTTGCTTTCAAATGTTGGAGCATCCTCTCCCTCATCGGCCCACCTACAGGCTTGGGAATGCTTGTTCCTTCTGGTGGTGACCAATGTCCATTCTTGCGATGCTGAGCAATGTCTGAGGAGTTGGAGAAGGCAAGACTTCCATAGCCGAAGAGAGGAGGGGTTCTTGGGCAGACGTAATAAGAGTCTCATGTGGACCAGAGAGTGGGAAAAGCATGGAAGAAGAAGAAGGCAAAACTGAAGTAGAACTCGGAGGAGGCTCATGCATTGAAGCACCAGCGGAGTGGCTAACAACAGCCTTGGGAGGAATCACTGGACTGGATGGTGAGGGAGGAAGGGCAGGGGAAACAAGTGCAGGAGCTGGTGGAGGAACACGAGATGTTGCGATTGACGGGTCAAAGAGCCAAGAGATACGGGCAGCTTAACAGAGGAGAACCAATGACGCAAGTCAGATGCATTGAGAAGCTGGAGTTTGAAACAAGAGTAAAATTCACCACACATGACTATGATCTCGGAGGGTAACTCCTTGTCTACAGGTAAGCCCACACAAATCTGAGCATCTCTAGTAATGGTATGGACAATATGAATGCCTAAAGCATTGGAGATTGACACAAGGATCTTTGGAACAAGGAGATCAGAGGGTAGGTCAAAGATCTAAATAGTTAGAAGTTAGCAGTTATTCGTTAGCTAGCTAACGAAAAATAACGATAACGAGTTATGAGCCAAAGGTGATAGCGTGTTATTTTGGGGAAAAAAAAAAAGTTCAATTTTAACAAATTGAAACTTGTTATTGACTAATTCGAGCATCTTGAATTCAAATATGGAATCAAATTTTGAACAGACTACTCTAACCTGCTGAAACTTCATCTTAGTACCCAAACCTGTGTTGCGCAATGCGCTCAGTCTTGCAGAATTCCCTTCATGTATCTGCATGTCCATAGCTTATCCTGCAATTAAAGTCCACATCTACCAATATTTTTACTTCAAGTAGCAACAAAATAAGCACCATAAACATGTAGCACATAAACTTAATTGTTATTACTATTAATCCAAAAACATACATTTGTCTCTGAAATCTCAAATTGCCAATAACACAAAAAAAAAAGATGTTTGTCTCAAATAGCATAAAGAAAGAGATGCTCGTTTCTCGTGTAATCTTCAAGCTTCAAGCTTCATGTTCCTGCAAGATAGAATTGAAGCCTAAAACAGTAAAAAAGACATGGTGCATCATCATACTACGCTTATGAAGCGTTTCAGAAAACATTTCAGAAAACAGAAAAACTTAAAAGGTCGAAACACTACAAGCATTTCAGAAAACAACAAGCATTTCAGAAAACAGAAACTATGATCTCTTGTATATAGAAGGAAGATAAAAAAAGGACATTCAAAACAGCAGCAAGGCAAATAAAATAGAAGGCAAATAAAAGAGAAGGCAAATACCTGCTGCTCCTCACAAAATCTGTTATCTTGGTTCGCGAGAGAGGTCGGCTAACAACTGCAGAATGTTTGAGATGAGCAGAAAATGGGATCAGTGGTAATCTTCTTCATCTTCTCTATGTTCAAAATAACTCTGGCACAATGGTCAAGTGGACATGCTACATTTTACAGTGGGGGAGGCGGAACAATCAGGCTGGATAGAACTTTCAATCAGATCGAAAATGAACAGAAAATGAACAGAAAAATCAAAGAATTTGGAGCGAAAAATGAACTTAAGATGAGCAAACAAACAAAGCCGGATGAATAACAACGACCCTTACCTTGCGAAAATGAATAGAGTAGGAGTGAGTAAGCTGCTTTGCAACTTAACCGAATCGAAGCCAGAATCGATGCATTCGGTGTCGTTGCACGAGAGCCGCCAAGAACACACCACAGGGACGAAAAAAGCGAGGGAAAAAATGGTCTAAAAAATCTCGACCCAAAATAATACGTGATTTAACGTTATTTTTTGAGATAACGAATCACGCGTTATCCCCAAATTGATCACGCGTGATCTTCTAACCATGATCTAAACCAGCAAGAGAGATGAGCCCGAAGAGGGAGATTGACAGAAAAGATGGGATAGTAATTTTGGAAAAGGACAGGAGCACCGCCCCCATGTATCCACACCTCGAGACACCAGTTTTGTCCCGTCTCCAAAATCTTTGAACATGATAAAGAAGAACCCTCTGCCTATAGCTTTAATAGACTCAAAAGAATGGATGCCATGTCTGCGAAGAATAGTATGGAGTGAAGATGCAATCTTGTTTATATCAAAATGTTGGCCAGTCCAATATGCCCACTACAGAGTAAATGACCAAGTTCTGCAAGTACTTGAAATGATCATTGGGATCCAGATCGATCAATGGAGTGTTATGGTATATATACCTCCTGATTGAACTTGGCTAATGTCTTGAACAGAGGAGGGAGGTGCTACATTTGCAGGCTTATTCAACCGCTTCATCATACCCAGCTTATTACCCTTCTGTACGAAGGCAACAACCTTAGATACTTGGTCAATCTCACAATGTGGCAGATTTTGCATAATCCAACTGCTGGAACATGATTGAGAAACTCGTTGAACAAAATCTTAGCCCTTCCAAGCTCCACAACCAGGTGCTTCAGAGCTGTTGGTTCATGATCAGTTGCTTGTTTCTTGGCAGACCGTGCTCGATTGATTTCACCTAAGAGTTTGTTTATCTCCTCCATTAAATTGACACACAAGTCCTTTATTGCACGAGCACCTCTAGCCTGGTCATAATCAGGCGACTGAGAATCAGAAACTTGGTTGTCAGCACCACGAATTGGAGCGAAAAATGCTTGAGAGCCATAAGCGTTTGCGACAAAATCTGCCTCAGGGCTTGGTAGAGCATGCAAATTTACTGATGGAATTTCTAGAACAATTCGATTTGCAAGATTTGTAAAAATCGACAAAGGAAACCCTTCACCCACACAAAGAAAGCAGACGTTTCCATTTTTTCATAATAGTAATCTTTTGTTTTCCCCTCTGCTGAATACTTAAGATTTTTTGTGTGCTCAAATTCTTCCAATATGATTCATGTGGTGTCATGTATACATAGTTGTCTATATTATGTGAATACAAAAATCTTCCGGCCGTCCGATTCTCTAATTTCGAATCCTACGGCCACGGAAATTAAAAAACCCAAAAACTTCTCTGCCGTGTCTCTCGCAAAGAAGAGACCCAACTCGGCTATGGCAGATCCGTGCCTCTTGCAAAGAAGAGGCCCAACTCGGCTATGGCAGATCCGGCTCTGCATTAGGTCGTCCTCACTGATCGATTTTGAGACAGAGTTTTGGTTTAGGTCGTCCTCACTGATCGATTTTGAGACAAGGAAGTTCAGAGTTTTGGTTTAACAAAACGTGATAGCAGAACCCTAATTCTCGAGCAGAACCTATATGCAAGTAACAATTTGTACATAGTGTTTTGCTGTCTTCCTCTATATCACAAATTCATAATATTATGATCATTGCCAACAAGTGCATCTAAAAAAAGTTAGCATGAGCATTAAGAAGTAAACCAATTTGACAGTCCATGGTCCTTCAAGCAACAAATACAAACGCAATAATGATCAATTTACATCTACCACTCAACCCTACATATGACGACATTTTATTTCAAAATTTCCCATTCGCCTCAAATACCAAAACTTTTTTGAACTTGAAAGATTGCCACGCAAATTGTGATAGCCATTCAAAACAGTGTTATACTCCCAAATAAATTGCTTTTCTAATATGTTTGCCTCATGTCGATTGCCGGCATGCCCCAATATTTCAAACTGGAACATGTTCAAAATGCATCCATACTTCTCAACATCTTTAGCCATTTTCTTATTTAGCTTCTTCATATGTTGTTTCATACGTTTCCAAGGATTCGACGATTGCCCTATATATTTCATCTCCCTCCCCATACATGTAATGCAATAGATATAAATAGGTTTCAATATCATGCACTCATTGTCTGCAAAAGCAAAATTGAGCATGTACAAAGAATAAAGAAGCTGGTGCTACACAAGACGAAAAATTACATCCTATCATTATCTATGAAATTATCTATGAAATGCGTTCACATAATCACAAACAACATATACCTTTACGAACAACGTGAATGTAAAAAGCAATCAAACTGCTAAAAGAACCATCATAAATGGAAAGAAGATCGACACAATTTATTAATGGATACAGACTGCCTAGCCTTCTTCCCAACCCTGCAGTTTTGCTAGTTCTTTTTTATCTAAAGACCAAGTTTGCGACATCATTGTTGCTGAAGGCACACAACATTGAACATTATGTGAAGTGAAATGACAAGGTAATTATGGAACTTGCTAGCGTGCTGGCAAAGGTTCTATCCAATGAAATTGACTTTTGTGCAAGATAAATCTACATGTTATGAATTACACCATAGCGACCCAAATATTCTAGAATCTTTGAGCAAAGGGTAAAATACTAAATAACCCGTTGGACTACGCAATGCTTCCTTCAAATACAAAAATGCAAAAGCTAGTTCCAGAACAATCAAAACCACGTTAAATTAAAAAAAAAAACCCATTAATTTCATTGAACAAACGTAACAGTAGCTATGAATCTTGTTGACACCAAATTTAACATAGCAATTTATATAATATATATAATATGACAGCTATATATACAGCAGATCATGTCCAAAAGGAATAGAGCATGAAACTAGAAGTTTCCTATTTACATTATATACACAAGGCTCATTCCCTTGAAAATACCTGGTTATTTGCCTGGCACAGGCTGCACACCATTTTTCTGTTGAGGCTCTGTTTCTGCTCGGCTTTCAGGAGAACGGGAACTCGCATATTTCTGCCAGCATTAAAAAACAAGGTAAAGGAAATAAGAGCCTAAAACGAGCAATTAGAATACAGACGATTCCTCAACGGAATAGCTTACTTGCCTTCTGTAGTTTCTCTAATTTCTCCTGCTCGACTTTCTGCAACATCAAATAAGATCCGGCGGATCAAAGGGGCACACCGAAAATTTACCTTGAAAAAAAAGGGACGATTACCTTGAAATAGACATTTTCGACAGCTTGTTCTTCCTCGCTTAATACAGCGCCCTTTCTGCTCATACTAGTCTGTGCAAAACGCTTGGCCATGCTCATGCTTTCCAAACGACGAACTGGCCGCGGCACCATCATCGTCCTCATCCTAATCCTGATTTTTTTTTTTCTGTGCACCTTCTGTTCTCTAGCTTGATTTGATAAAATTCCTAATTAAACTAGTCGATAACACGTGTTAAAACATTATAATCAGATTCGATATATGAAGCAAATGAATAAGAGCATTTTTGGGCTGCCCTTAAGGGGGCAAACCCTCGCTCATGTGGGGTTTTTGCCATATTCTAAGTATATGCTGGAATAAGCCTAGAATATGCTGAAAACGGCTCCAAACTAGTTATTGCCAGTAAACTGTCGGTCACCTCTGTTGGGGGGTTGCTGATGTTTGAACCGCCTAACCCGCAAGACAGATACCGCCTCAAATTACTTGCTTTGTCTTCTGTAGAACACGGATGGAAGCTTGTGCACATCGTATATCCTGCATAGCACACGAAGAGGTAATTTTCTACCACTTGCCATGGAAATGGACGACAGGTAAAAAATGCCCAGTAGTGAGAACCCGAAAGGTAAAAAAGCTTTGGAAAAACACGTAGGTAGGCATGGCCTTGGCTTAGAAAAGGAAGGTTTGGAAGCAGCCCACCTGAGCGTTGTACAGCTTTGAGAATCCTAGATAAAATCTCATGTGTCTCTTACCCTTCGGCATATACTGTCATAATATTGTACTTTATGAAGTAGTCAATATCGTGCATAATAACAAGAGCAGTATAGACAATCCTTATCTGTAATGTCTATCTATATGATATGACCATTAGAATGCAATAGATCTCTCTACATATTTTAAAAGCGTTGATATAGATACATTGAGTCAATACTCCTATTGATTGATGTCACAGACCAACTAACAGACTCGATTTCTTTATAGTGCCATGTATACAAGTCACATTCCTTATAGAATTGTGCGCATGATTATCTCACAAAAACCAGATTACGCAGTGGCTACTATCACCAAAACTTTCCTAAAAGATGAGGTATGTTGATCTGCATACAACAAAAAGATCGCTGAATGTTTCTTTGTTATTGATCTTACTTTGTTTCATGATTATCTCACAAAAACAACAAGGTGACCTAGCAAATGCACTAATGACCTGCGATTGCACTAATAAAAAAATATTCCCAAATATTCTCTAAAATTTTGCTAGTTTGGGGTCAAACTAAAATAAATGCCTTCCTTTTTAAAAGTGTAGTGCCATTTTAGGGGGTTCAAAACGGAAAAAAAGGACACGTTTTAAAAATGAACCTCAATTTAATGCTCTTCCTACTAAAAATTTTTGTAAAAAAATTTGTTCCCTCTAGAAAAGCACATAAATATAATACAGTATAGAAATGACATAGTTCGAAAACATAATAAGGAGGTTTTACTAATCCGCGGACGACATAGCTCAATGTACATTATTATAACAAGAAACTTATGCGACCTTACGGCCGGCCAACGCTTTCTTTCTAACTCGTCTATGCATGCTAGAACATGTAGGATTTGAACCTGCATTTTGTTGCCTTGTCTTGAGTACCTGACCATGTGATCTTGATAAATTTCTAAGAGTTTTCTATATTTTGGATTATATTTTATTGATTTACCAAAATGTCTCTTTTTGGTAAAGAACGTCATTGTTTTATGCTACTTGAAGTTTCGTGATTTTAGAGTAATATGTTGTTTTGAGTTATTTCTCTCAACCCGAAAGAAAACAATAAATATGAGGAAATTTTATGCAACTAAATTATTACAAATACAAAATCGAGGAATCACGCTTATCCCCGCCTCCCAAGATCGTTAATGCGGATGAATGGAAAGAAAACACCTGGCTTTGAGAATTGAATCGGTGAGGCACTAGGCGTCCTTTTGTTTTGGCGGGTGATGTCGTCTGATCGATATACGGTCTCCTTTGATCCGAAAACGAATCACACCTGAGATGAAGAAGGAAAACATGACATTATTGTCATTTCTTAGAAAGATCATTTGTTCAAAAAGAATTACCAAACATAAAAGTAAGAGGGGTAGTTTCTTGAACAAATGTTCCAAAATTTTTGCTAATAATCTTGGTTGACAAATGATACCTCCATCTTGCAACTTTAGATATGTTTGTCAACCGCAAAAGCGAGTAGATACATTAAGCCCACCAATGCACCCGAAGCACAAACACCAGTCTAAGAACACACCAAGAAAGCAAAGCGGTGGTTCCCCATGGCTTTTCCTCGATTGAAAGGTTGAAAGATGCACAGAGTTGTTGCGGAGACAAAAAGCGTAGCTCTTCTGTTGTATTTATGGCCGGTTCACCGAAGTCCGTGATAAAGCACAAGGTCACTAAGCTTATTAGTGGTGTGAATAGTTCTTGCTTCGTTATTGATGATGACTTGAAAATCTGAAATTCCAATTATATAGATTGGCGATGGCGGGTTTCTATCTGCGAGAAAAATGTGTAATGTAGTTCGTTAGCATCTTAGAACCTTATCATTCATGATAAATTAAATTTCAACTTTCATACCAAAGTGAATAATTGAAGTTGAATGAAGGGAAGGGGGTAAAAGCAAAACCGCCCTCGGGCCTCTTGGGGTCTCTGATTTGGCGATGGGAAAGGGTCTTTGGATTCGAGCGCCCGGGGTTTACCGCTTCAATCAAAATAACCACTTTGATGAAGTCCCGCTATATATCGAGACTCTTTTAATCCTATGAATCGCGTGCAATCCGTGCTTGGTGCACAAGCAAGGCCGACTGCGCTCCCGAACCCCGATGGTTGGATCCTTTGTTAGGCAATATTCCCGAATCTAAGAAACCCCAAGGAAAAAAAGGGATTAATTCATCCGGAACCCTTTGTTTTACGCCATGGCCCGACTAGAATCCGCTATAGCCATCGATGCCGATCTATGTTGCCCTTTTTCCCAAGGATCGGACCCATCGCGGTATTATGCGCTTCATTTTTCTGATCGATCCTTTTTATCTCCTCGATTCATCCCATTCGGCGTTGATTTATTCCTTGATTGATTGGAAAACGGTGCCCGATTGGCCCATTTCCTCTTTTTTTTCATTCTTTCGGCCTCACGTGATCGATTTACGTATTGGTCCGCTGCATTGGGGCTTGAATCCGGTTTTGATTTGCTTGGAATTACTCTGTTTTCAATTTGACAATTGTCCGCAGGCCGAATTTGTTTTGGGTTAATGGCAACCAAATTTTATGTCCGAGATTTTGCCATTGTCCGATTCTACGATTCATTAGTTTTTTGGCACCACTTGGGTTGTTGAATCCGGTTTATTTACTTGGTTCCGGTGAAAAATTGGAGCCCCAATTCCGTTCGCCCGAAGTTCTTGCTTGATTCCGCATTGGTGGTGTTTTATTTTTAAAGGTGGAATGATGCTTCAATGCCTCAAGTTAAGCGGCAACCCTTCTGAAGCGAGAATCGAGACGGATTTGCCATCGCCGCTACAAAGTCTCCGGCAAATGCATGACGGATTTGCCATCGCAGCTACAAAGTCTCCGGCAAATGCATAGAGTAGAGCAGGGGATTGCTTCGGAAGCAAGAAAGCCTGTCGCCATTATTTTTTATGCTTTTTTTTTCAAGGACAGGTGGCAAGCTCACATCTTTTTCTGGCGAAAAAATATTAGGTTCAAACAAAAAACCCAACTGCTTTATATATGTTTAGAAAAGCAAAAACAAGGTTCTCAAACACAACATCATACAGTAAAAATGAGATGAGGCTATGACGGCATAGCACAGTGATTAGACAAAAAATATTTAAGGATATCTTGACTACAAAATTGAGCAGCCATGGCATTTACATGACGCTGTGTGCACTTTGTCGAAAAGCATAAGATGCTTACGTGCGTTTTGTCGAAAGACATATAATGCTTATGTGAGCACACACAGATATAGATCCAAGCCGGTAAAAATATGAGGTGACACTTAAATAGACAGGTTGGAGAAAAAAATGGGTAGGTTGAAAACTAGAAGGTAGGTCGAAAAAAAATAAAATGTTAAAATTAGGTAGGTTGTGCCATAACCGCATGGGCAAAGCCTATTTCAAAATTTTTAGGTTGCCTATGACGGCATAGGCAAACCCTATTTTGGTTGATCTGCTATCTGGTCCAGAAGCTGGCGATTGTAGTCGGAAGCTTCTGCAATCCATCGGCCCTTCACTAGCTCTTGCAATCCGAGCATGACAGAGTAAGAACTACACTCCTTTCAGGTCCTTCACCTCGTCCTTTCTCGGATTTTTTTTTTTTTCCATTAGCCAGTGATTATAACAGCTTGGCCGCATTTCCTTTTGATCTGCAAGACTGGATGATGGAGGCATGCATAGCTCTTGGATGATGTGCGACAACTACTGGGTCTGCCACTGCTAAGTCGAAAACCAAGATCTTTATGAGAAGAGCATGTGTTGTCCGCTATGCTCTTTTGTTCTAGGTACAGAACCTAGTACTTCTACTTCTGCCTTCTACTTCTGCCTTCTACTTTTGTCTGCCTTCTACTTCTTCTCAGTAGGAACCATCATTCTTCCAGCTTTGGCATATCTCTCAAATTCCTAGAGATACCTTTATTTTTCACATCACTCCCTGCCCTTCTTTATGTTGTATTTGTTTTGCCCTTTATATCAAGACCAGACACATCTATTCAAATTCTGAGATCATTTGCAAAGAAAAACAGAACAACTATACCAGAAGGAATTACCGTAGCAAACGAGGTAGATTCTTTGGAATAGATAAATTCAGATGATGAAAAATGCAGGTTGGAAGGGAAGCCTAGTTATGCCAAGGCCATAACCATTACAGATGTGTTCAGATGTAAGGGCACTCGTGACAGCTGTATATGGTTCATAATCTCAGTTATGTTTTGGCATCAGCTGAATGTAGAAAGCATGAGATCTAATTTTATCTTACTGTAGTTGTGAATCCAGCCATAGAAATGCTGGCTTATGCTATAACTGCAGTGCTTTTGGACAGATATGATAAGAAGTACATGCTCATTGCTACATTTATATTTTGTGCCATATTTTGCACTGGAAGGTTTCTTTACGCTCAGTCTTTGCCATCTTTAAATGCACCAAAATCAAAGGACCTAAGGGCTGTAGGCAGTTGTTCAGCAAGGTCAAGCTTTGTTTCAGCTGAAAAGTACGGCGTCCATTTGCTGGAGAATGTTAATTTCTGGCAAAAAATTTGAGTCATCAAGTGAGAAATCCCAAACTTATGTGCTCTTTTGTATGAGCACAAGATTATTGTTCACAAGTTTTCTCCAAACTTGATGGTTCAGAAGATTAATGGTTCTATACTCAATAATTAGTCTCTCCATGTTTGAGTTTGCTGAGTATTGTTGGCGACCACTTTACTTTTCCCACTATACCATTCCATTTTCTTTGCTTGCATGTTCTAGTCTTCACACTTGGAATGTCCTTTTGTAGGAGCATATCATGTCATTAACCAGTGATTGTAGCATTTTAAAAGTTTATTGCTTTCTCAGTGCACTTAGAAAGAAATACCTAGAAGACGAAAGAATTTATCACGTGAACCTTGGTTAATTATTTACGAAAACAACATCCTCTTTGACATGAATTCGAATATATAAATTGTAGACTTTGAAATAGCTTTGTAGAACAAATGATTCATGGTTCTTGACATCTACATCATTAACATGACCAAGTTAATATAAAAGAAAGAAGATGAATTAATCAAACATGCCGCGAGCTAGTTTTTCCCCCCTCTCTTGTTATGTGCATATACTACACCTTAGGTTTTGGGTTTTGCCTATGCACGCATAGGAAGAGATTCTTTTTATGCTTTGTCTACGCCCTGCGAGCTAGTCCCCCCCCCGGTTATGTGCATATACTAAACCCTGGGTTTTGGGTTTTGCCTATGCACACATAGGAAGAGATTCCTTTTATGGTTTGTCTACGCGCGCAGAGAGGTTTTTTTTTCTCCGTCTTTTTCTCTCTCTCTCTTCCTATGCGCGCATAGACAAACTGTTAAAACAAAATCTCTCTCTTCCTATGCGCGCATAAGCAAAACCTAAAATCCAAGATATTGGCTATGCATACATAGGTAGTTTGACTTATTTTTCTCTCCTCTAATATTGTGTAAATTGGCAGACAAGATGACTATATAGCATTCTCAACTCAGAATGTTTATTGTTTCTCTAATCGAATGTTTAATGATTATTTTTCTCTGTGGGAGAGAGCAACATCAAAATTCCTAGATTGCTTTGGCTTAATTGGAAAAAAACATGTGTTTTTTTTTTGAGTAACTTTACTCTAGTTTCAAAGTATATTTAATGCTACATTTGAATTTGTATATTGGCCTCTTTGTCACTTTCAAAATAGGCAGATGCTTTAATTACTCAAAAATATTAAAAACATGTGTTTACAATGGCGTGCATTTATTTTATTTTCAAGCAATTGTCAGGTACTACCAAGTTAGTGTTTCTTTAATGTTTCCAATTTGTACACAATAAACCATTTTTTACAAGTCATGTATCTTGTAAGAAAAGATAACAAATCAAGTTAATTTTTTGTTTTTTTCCGTCAAATATCGTCATTTCTTTTTATTGAATGTACTATTGATAGCTTCCCACTCAAAAATGCTTGTTTTCATATTGTTAACTGTATTATTGATAGTTTCCCTCTCAAAAATGCTTGTTTTCAGATTGTTAAATGATTTTGTGGACATATTTTATGAAAAAAACCTCTAAAATGTAATTTTTTTAGATTTTTGAAAAAGGAATCTGCAATTGCACTACAGGTCATTAGTGCGTTTGCTAGGTCACCTTGTTAAACCAGAGATTGTACAGTGGCTATTGTCACTAAAACTTTCCTTAAAAACCAGGTACGTTGATTTGCATACAATAAAAAGATCATTGAATGTTTCTTTATTATTGATCTTACTGTTTCATGATTATCTCACAAAAACTAGAGATTGTACAGTGGCTACTGTCACGAAGACTTTCCTAAAAAATGAGGTATGTTGATCTGCATACAACAAAAAGATCACTAAATGTTTCTTTGTTATTGATCTTACTGTTTCGTTGTCATTGATCTTGAGTCATTTGATGAGCTAGAGAAATCAAGATGAAATGCATACCGCCGAGAATGGTATGCAATGCTCTCAAAACTAGAATGGAGAGTATCAGATCGAAATGAAATGCATATGAATGTACATGTTATACAAATCTGCCAACACAAAAGGGACATTTTAAAATCAAAGAGGCGATCCAATGCAACAGAACAGAGATGAACTGGCAAGGGCCCATCTCTGCTGCATGCTACAGTTGGTGATACAGACACCAAAACCTTAAGACAAGGCCTTCTCCTGCACTCGTTACTCATCCTACTGCGTGTTTGATCATCCAGCATAGTGGTGGTAAACAAAGCCAAGCTAGATTTTCTTTCCTTTGCTCTATTTTCAAAGGTAGGTTTTGCCTGGAGCACCTTCTGTTCTTTACATATTGATTTCGACAAAAAACAATTGGTAAATTTCTTGAAGCTCTTACCATCGGATCCCAAACAGATTTGTTTTCCTTCTAGATCGCTTTATCTCAGTTCTGATTTTGCTCCAAGTTTGGAAAAAAGATGCATCATAGAAGACAAAATGTAATGTTGCATAAGGATTTAAATTATGTCAGGGTCAAAAGGTTCAGAGCATTATGGTTATAGTCTGGCAACGATAAATTTTCTGGTAATTTTAAAACTTCTTACCTTTGTGGGTCCTGGATTCTTGGTTTGCATTGCTGCCTACATAGTATCTAGGCAATTATGAGTCATTTTTTACAAAATTGCTATGTTTTCATCTTGGTTTTAATGTAATGGACAGTTGAGAGTGACCTGCATTATGCTATAGAATATAGATATCTGGTGAATTCTAAGCTTATTTCATTGTATTTTTGAAAAGCATTTAACATTTTCATCCTGAACTCTAATGCAATGCAGTTATGCTGGTTAAGCAGATCGTCCCTACAGACATTTCTTTGGAAAGGCTCAAGAAGACAGATATGTTCGGAGAGCTGTTTTTGACAGGAGCGTATATAGGTCGTTTTGTTTGTATATAACTACATATGTAAATAACAGATAATCTCCCATTTTTATTGCATCCAAACATGTAACTTTTGCTATCCGATATGCATGCCTGTCTCTACAAGGTAAATGTCGTTTAACATCCCTGTTCACATTTTGTAAACATCAGTATACTTCATGATATTGTTATTTATGCAGTTATTTTAGAAGACGTGGTGAAGGAAATTATGAAGAAATTGTTAACATCAATATCTCGCAAGTATGCAATGCAAAAAAAGTACACTGCACTTCCACTTCCATATGTATGTTATGAGCCAATTAGTTTACACGTGGATGCATACATATATACATGAAATGTCTGCAATATGTATGCTTTCTAGGAAGATACATTTTATGATGTATTTGATAAAGGTAAAACGTGACCCTCTACGTTATCATGTCTCTACTTTATCCTGTCTCTCACAAGACTATCATATCAACATGAATTGCAATCATCAATTTGATGCTGGTCTTGTCATGGATTTGATTAGACAATGATCAGGTTTGTTGGATTCTTTAATGGTGAGCGTTAATCTCCATTTCCTTCCCAAATGCCAACTCATTTGGATCAAAAACTCTGTGCGTTTGGTAATTAAACATTGTGATAATAATTAACATATTTGAACTGCATTTGGTTCCAAAGATAGGATTAGAATCAAAAGCCTCTACCACCTCTACAAGTTCAATTGAAGCTGCATCACCTAACACCTTACAAACTTTGCAAGTTCGACTAACGTCCAGTAACAACTCAAGCCTTTGTATTATTGCATGATGTAACACTGATGACATAATTTTCATTGGAAAACAAGGCATTTTACCAGTATATTTGCAAGAGTAGCAAAAGTGGATTCTAATTTACAATTCAAAGATTACAATGGTTTCAATCTCATGTGGACATGGGTAAAAGCACGCTATGGTGTATCAAAAATGCACATTTTGATGCCACATTTTTGCACCTTCTTTGTAATAGAATCGGGTGGTGCATACCGAAGCGGAGATTGCAGGAGTACGAATTAATGAGCGTTGGTTATTTTGAATTTTATGCCACGTCATTGTCCCTTATTTTGAATTAGGAAAATAATCACCTCTTCTTCTGTTTTTTTGCCGCTTCTTGTCGATTGAAGCGTAATGGAGTTACACGATGAAATCTCTCCTCAAACAAGAGATTGTGCCCCATGAAGATTTAAAGAAGCTTTGGGGTGACAAAGTTCCAAATAAATCTGGCTACATATATTTTCCCCCAAATGTTTGTTCAAACTGAAAAATTAAGGCATATATTTTCTTGTACAGGTTGAAGAATCTGAGCAATGAATAATATAAAGAGTTCATGTAAATTTACAAAAGAATTACAGGGAAGCCACATACATGGGGTGGAATGGCTCCTGGAACCTGGGCAGTGGCTTATTATCTGCATATAAAAGGGAAGGCTGTTAATTGGAAGAGCTTCTTGGATTATTATAGGACTCCCGATGAGAAAGTAGAGGCCAGTTCTTCTAGACTCAAAAGAAAGCATAGGCAAATCCAACGTGAGCAGGAAGAAAATAGTAAAAATGACAGGGATGATGAAGATGATAGGGAAAAAAATAAATCAGGTTCCTCTAGACCACACATTCAATCTGAACTCACAATCAAAACAGAAAAGCAGAGCAATATGTCATTGCAGGTATGTTCAATTATTAGTTGTATTACAATAGAAAAGAATCTCAAGTTTGGATTGTTTCTATTGACACGGAAAAGGTAACCTCAAATCCACTTCAAGAATCAGGTATGTCTACTACCATTTTGCATCATGTTGGCTGTATTGTCATGTTGTGCCTCTATGATGCCATCTATGCATGTGTTTTGTGCTATTGTGGGGCATTTCGTACAATGGCTGCCACAATGATAGATGAGATATGTGTGGTCTGGTGAGTGGTGAGTTGTTGGCATGTTGTTTGTGGTGTAGTGATGAGAATAATGCTAGCATTTGTGGTGTGGTGCCGTCGTGGTGGAGTGGGATGTTGTGCTGCCAATGGTGCTAATAGTGCTGCTACATTGTGGTGCGTGGCATATGTGGGGTGATAGTAGTAGCAAGTGAGGTGTGGTGTACCAGTGTAGTGTGGTGTGATGTGGTGTAGGTTATTGTGCTGCCAATAGTAGTGATAGTGCAGCCTATGTTGTGTGGTGTATGCACCGTGTTGTGTGGTACTATGTTGTGTGGTGTGTGGTGTGGTGTAGGTTATTGTGCCGCCAATAATGGTGATAGTGCAACCTATGTTGTGTGGTGTATGCACTGTGTTGTGTGGTATGTACTGTGTGGTGTGGTGTAGGTTATTGTGCCGCCAATAGTGGTGAATGTTGTGTGGTGTATGCACCATGTTATATGGTATGTACTATGTGGTGTGGTGTAGGTTTTTTATTAGGTAATAGTGGTGAATGTTGTGTGGTGTGTGCGGCATGTTGTGTGGTGTGTACTATGTTGTGTGGTGTAGGTTTGTGCATGTAATAGTGGTGAATGTTATTGTGGTATATACTATGTTGTGTGGTGTGTGGTGTGGTGTATGTTTTGTGCCTGATAAAGGTGATAGTGCACGAACCGATGTTGTGTAGTGCATCACGGCATATTGTGTGGTGTATCTTGTGTTGTGTGGTGTGGTGTAGGTTATTGTGCGCCAATAGTGGTGATAGTGCAACCTATGTTGTGTGGTATGCGCAACGTGTCGTGTGGTGTGTACTGTATTGTGTGGTGTGGTGTGTCGAGAGTACCTTGTGTTGTGTGGTGTGTGGTTGTGGTCTTCCATCAGTATGTGGCTTATTTTGTTAGGAGGTTGACATATATGGAGTGTTTTGTTTTGCAGGCTATGGTAGACTTGTGAAGGAATGGTTGGCTGCAACATCAGCTAGGTTTAATAGATGCAAGCAACGATTGCAAGCAAACGAGAATAAAAAAACTGATATCAATAGAAAGATTGAGTTGATGGAGCATAAAGCATCAGAAATTAGAGCTGATTTGATGAAGAGCTAAATGATACAGTGTTGCTGGGTTGAATCAATTGAATAAGGAGCTAGTAGAAACTGAAATTGAGCTAAAGGCATGTGAAGCCTTATTGCTAGAGCTGCAACCTCGAATGCAAAGATTCGAGATTTTCTCTGAATGTAGTGGCCATGACACTCCTTTAGATCCTGCACTTCCAATGCTTCTTGAGGCAGAAGAAGAGGGTGATGAAGGTTGTCCATATTGTGGACGGTGTCTGAAATTGGAGGGTAAATTATTGCCAGTTGTGATAGCACAATGCAGTCACCAGTATCACATTCCATGTCTGTCACACCATTTGAGGTAAACATTATCGTCTCTAACCTCATTTGCAGACTTTATTGATATTGGATTTGTTTTACAGACACTCTATAATCTGCTGCAGCCCCAGTTGTGCCCATATTATGTCTGAGACATGGCTTTTGGCTTTTGGTGTTCGAGTGGTACCACAAGAACCAATAAACACAAGTAAGTACCTTAACTAATGTTTACTGTTGTTGTCACAGGTCTACTGACTTAATGTTTGCATAATTGCAGAAATTTGAGACCAAGGATATCCAACAGTTATCCACGCCTCGATCAATTATGAGATTGTAAGATACCTCCTGGGTGCACCTAAAGTTCACCCCATTGGATACTTCAAAGTCAATCCCAGCTGCTGACAGCGGAAAGAATCTAAAACGAAACTTGGATAGTGAACTGAATGCAGTCGTGTCAAATAAGTACTAATGCCACATACATGATTTATTTTTTTGTATTTTTCTTTGGTCTTTTTCATTTCAATTATGTTATAGAGATAAATGCTACCACAAGCCATCACGAAGAGATTCCTAGTGCATCTGTTTTAGAAGGGGAAATTAATTCTCCTGAGACTCATTCTGCACGGGATCCTGCACCAGACAAAGGTTTTGCTGCTGAACATGAGCCACAGGCAGATGCAGGTGATGAAGTTGATAAAGAAACCCCGGATCCTGAACAAGATGCAGCCTGCTCATCAAGTCCAATACCTCCTCAACCAAGAAAAACCAAGAGGTTAACTGAAATTCTCCTTGTTCTCGATTTTAATAGGGTTTTGGGCAAGTTTTATGACTTGAAAGAGAGGATCCCTGCATCGGCCTAGCCCGAAGTGACCCTCCAGAAATTGAACCTTCAAAAGGCAGCAGTTTCCAGGCCTGGATTACAGGAATTCTTAGAATGGTGTTTTTCAAATTTTGAGATTGCGTTGTGGTCCAGCATGGCTAAGAGTAATGTCGACTTGTTGGTGAGAAAGTTGCTGTAGGAATATAAGGGCATATTTCTTTTTATTTGTTAGAATGACTGCACCAACACAAAGTTAAAAGTGGTTAATAAGCCAATTTTCCTTAAGGATCTGTCCAAAGTGTACCAAAAATGCTGGAAATACTAAGTGAAAAACACATTGTTGATAGCTGACAGCAGATATAAGGGTTCTGCCAACCAGCCAAACACTATGATATGTCCAAATAGTTTTGCTCCTGACAGATTGGATTCCAATTTCCTTTTGGAGCAACTCAAACCATGGCTGGAAGGACTTCTGACTGCAGAAGGTGTACCTACTTATGTGAAGGAAAATCAGATGTGGAATATATGGGATTCCGAAGAGTCGCGCAACTGCATGAAAATACTCGACAAATATTTTTATAGATGAATCTTATAAAACTCTTTGAAAGTCAATATAAGTAAAATTTTTCTATGATATGTGTTGTATAATTTTTCAATTTAAAATATTTGAATGGATTGTGAGCAAATGTTCTCGTGTGTTTTTAGAACTAGAGATGATAGAGCTTCAGCAGTCCCTGTCTACTTAAAGCCACATACACATTTGAAGGTGTTGCTGAGTGGAACTGAAACTGTCGTGATTAGCTCCACTGACATCAAAATTTTGGAAGCTGATACGCAATAGTTCAATGATCAATTGATCCTCCTTTTCTCAAGATGATACTTTCGTCTGATTTGTGATCATCAGGATTGTGCCATCATATGCATATGTTTGCAGATACATGAAATATTACTTGATGCTCCAAGGAATGAGCCATCCCTTTCATTTCTTTGACCCTTTTTTTCACTCGACTTGTCCAGAGACACAAATAGTTACAAAACAAATAAAGAAACATGTGAATATGGATAAGTGCCAGTAACATGTTTGTGCTTGCTTGTGATGGACATCGTTGGACCTATTTTTTTATCGTAAGCCGCGCGTGTCTCGCACAGAGATATAAACTAGGAATATATCACTTTGATAGCATGGGCTGGCATGGCAGAAGCAGACATATTGAGAGGTTAGTGTTTGCTCATTGCATTTTGTTGTTGTCACATAATGACAATAAACTTTGAATGCAGGTTTCTGGAATTGCTTGGACATAATAATTTCAGCTTTACAACCTCAGACGTTGTGAACATTTCCAGAACGCCTCTTCAAACCGATGATCATTCTTGTGGCCCTGTCGTATGTTCATTTATGCACAAATTTATGAGGAGGTACTTGAAAGGAGTGAATATATTGTTGCCTAATCTAGTAAGTTAACGCAAATGCAGCAGACAAACCAATCTCTGTTATGACAAAGTGTGATTAACTGCAGGTTGTGGACATTTCAGACCAGGATCTAGTTGATGTTAGAGTGTTCATGCTTGAAACTTAATGATTAGAAGCAACAAACAGTGGAACTGAGAGGAACATATGTATTGGGAAGTATGTAGGTGCATGAGTCACCTTGTACTTTGAAATCACTGTATATCTTTCTTATGTACATAATTGTTACTGTAACCTCGATTCATTTGAATGAAAATTCATATTCAATTATATGTTCTTTGTCACAAAATAAGGCATCAAGTGTTCAAAAGAATTCAAATCTTCAAAAGAAATCAAGACAAACTCATTTTCACAGCTGAAGCACAAAACTTCAGATGAGTTCAGAAAATTACAGAATGGTTTTACATTTCATCCTCATCAGAAAGGACTTCGGGCAATTTCTGTAAAATTTTCTCCTCATTTAAAGGATCTAGCCTATATACAATCCTGTTTTGACATTTAGTTGGTGGCATGTGAAGTCTGATTGCACAAATCTGTGTTGTGAATGCTATGCCTAAGGCGTCTTTACTGCAAAGATCATAGCTGAAGGTTGATCTTGTGCCCTTCTTGTAATACATACCTTCGACGACACCATCACCGGCGAGGTACCATGTTCCATTGAGTTGGATATGTTCTCCACTATCCATTTTGGTTTTGTGCATATCAGAATTCGAAATTCAGCACCCTCATCATTCCCTTTCGGAGCAACGACAGCAAAATTATCACTAACTCTAAGTGCCTCTGCTAACATCGTGGGACTGGAGGAGAACAAGAACCTACTGAATTTATGGTCCTCCTCAATGTCAGCATGCACATTGGAGGATGGTACAATAACTTGAAGTTTTCAATCATCAACATAGTCCTTGTTCACACAACTATCACACATGCCATCCAAGCAATAGCTGCATAAGCATGAAAGTTCCCTCGTGTGCAACTGTAATGGAGATTCAAGATTGAATGATGCGTACACAATGGATCTGCCAAGTGTCCAAAATCCTTTCTGCACCCCATGCTTTCTTTTTATCTATATCCTCCACCTTGACTTCCCAAAAGAACCTTTTTATGTTTTTCCTCTTGTTGGTTTCAGATGTGTTCATCCACTCGGATGTTCCACAGTAAACATCTCTTCAACAACTTCTACCACTTCATGAGCATTACCCAATTTTATGCTGTTGTATTTTAATTGCAGTTGTCTTAACCATCTCTTCAACTCAGCAGCCTTGCCATCATATTCACCTTTCCCGTGGTTAGAACCAAAAAAATTCTATATCATATAGACTTCAGTGTCGTTTGTGTACTTAACCACAAAGTAAAATGGTATAGAAGCCTTGAATTGAGATGCTACACCATCTGAAAACACATAATGTCTCTTTGGCACCCTTCCTTTCTGCTCCAGATATTTGTGGTGCTTCATGAAGCAGTGTTGCACGAACAAGCACTACAAGAGAATAGGGGTTTATTGTCAGTTTTTTTGTCACATTGTAAACTACTGCAAATTCTAGAGAACTGACAAAAACATGCTATAAATATGTCAAAAAAAAGTGACGATGCATCGTCACTGTTTTGTCATTTTTTTGTCACTTTTTTGGCAATAACCATCATCCAATTAAATTGGGATTATGTCAACTCCAAAATCACGCCAACCTGCTATTGTCTTCTAGGGGGTTTTTGTTTTTTTTAATCTTTTTTTTTGGACTTCAAAAATAACATAAGGTTGCGATTCACGTGTGACTTTTCATATGCGAATTGAAATATGCAGAAATGAAGAGCAAGTTGCTAACATAGATGAGACAAATATTGCTTGCTCGATAGATGATAATATTAGGTTTGATAATAACAAATTGCATGGAACGAGGCACTTCGGACTTCGAAATTATCGATACATGGCACAAATATCATACAAAAAAATATCATATATTCCAATAAAACATTAAAGGGATCAATCCATGTTTTTCCACGTATTTAACAAGGTGTGGTTCCATGTCGGCCGTTCTATCCGGATCTCGTGCACGATCTAACACTTCACCCACCGGTCATCCCCATAGCCAAATTATGCATAATAGACACAAACTTCACCAGAAAATCATCTCATGCAAAAGTTTTTGGATCGTAAGATGGTGGATTCGGGGCACGTGTTTGATTGTAGAAGCATTTGAGAGCATCATCATCCACTATGATTATATCATCCTTATTCTCGATACCAAGTTAGGTCCATCATGTTACTCAAGTGTTTGATGAAGATAGGCTTGCCCTGTTGGATCCTTGGGATTAGTGAACTTCACACATTTGTTACGATCCCAAAGGGTCAACCAATGTCACGATTTCCCCGGTGCCTCCAAAGTATCCTTGATGTTCCTTAGTTCCATGGATGACCAAATACCAACTCGAAATAACCCGAATGCCTCGTCTAGCATCTCCTTCAAGTGCGGCGGATAGATCCACTTGGTGTTTGATTCTCTGGTGTGTCGATGAAACCGTTCTCTAGCCACTTTATTTTTCGAAAAAGTCTTGCAAAGGACTCCGTTTAGGTCGAACACCACAACCTTCTTAGAAACGCAATGGAAGCTCAAACATCAAACATGTATCCGGGTCAGCAAGATATCACGATAACACAAACAATACAAACGCCGCCAAGCGTGATTTGAAATAGTCATAACCAAATCGCGCTTCGGCGTGATTTAGTTTGACAACGAAAAATAATCAAAGCGGCTTTGGCGATTTAATTCAAAGGTAATACAAATTAAATCAATGCGTGGCTTATTTCGTGCAAAAGGCCATACCTATCATCTTCGGTTTATTGCCGTCATCGGCATTCTCCCCATCGCCACCCTTAATCTTCGCCTTCTTTTCGGTTAGAATTGTTATTTTCTATTGGTTCAAATTGCGTCCTTCACAACCGACATTATTTTACTATTGATTTGGCAAACCCGCGAATCACTAGAGCCGCCATCGTTGCCTTCATTTTTCGGTTTCCACACAATTAGTTCATTGTTAACTTGTGAATCTACTCTATTGTTGCTTGCATCACCCGCAATGTGGGCAAAAATATTCCCTAAGTTCGCGCCATCCACGATACTTTGAGCAACCAAATTTAGCAGCTATTTGTTCATTCTTTGCTTTCCTTATCGGTTGCAGTTACTAGTTCCCCTCCTGCTTAACGTCCACTTCCACGTTGGACAAGTCTGAGACTTTTGATTGCTGATGATTTCAGGTTGCCATAAGGGCCTTTAGGAGACTTGGCAAGCACATGCATGAGGAATGGTTCAAGAAAGTCTTTGGCCCGCTCATCACTCACAAAGCGGTGACATCTTCTTGCACCCATAAGAGCCTCTCGGGGGCAATATAACCTCCAACATGAAGCTCCAAGCGGGTTGTATCAATTGGAGCAAATGCCTCGACGAGGTAAGCAGCCATAGGCGGGGAAATCCATTTTTATTTAAGGGGGCCCTTCTCCTTAGTTTGTAGCTCGTGCTTTGATTTCCCCACTTAGGAGGGGTCCCGATCCTCATCCTCTTGACTCATCCCATTACGGATCGATCCCCGATCCGTATGAAAGAATATAGTTCTTATGTCCGATCATCTAGAAGAAAACATTCCCATGCACCGCTATTGTCACCCTTGGCCTTAGCAATATCATATTCCTCGTCGGCGGCATGGATATCATAATAAAGATCACATGTGCCATCTTCCGTTACGTTCGCAAGACTCATTATCCTTAACATCATATATTAGGCATCCCTCCCTAATAACTTTGAGGCACTCGGATCATGAGCAGCGAGATAGTGCATCTTGATGTGACTCACCAAGGACAAACGATGACAATAGTGAAGGACCTCTCGATTTGTCAATCCTATCGGGTGGTAAAAGTATCCGTGTAGTCCTACGGTTCATGCCCATATCTCCTCTCCCACCCTGGCGTCCAACACAAAGAGTGATATATTTTAAGGCGGAGGTTGAATCGGCAAGAGACCTTTGTACCCAATGGAGACCGAATCTTTTGCCGATTAAAGGTCGTCTTCTCGATAATCTTCTTCACAAGGGCCACTTTTCTTCTCAACTCAGCCCGATTACCTTAGGGGTAGAGTCTCCTTATGTTTTGTATTTTTAGCCTTCCAATTCTTTAGGAAGTCCTTTGACCGAAAATACAAACTTCTTGATGTCATCATTCTTAACCTTGTATTTGTCCAAAGAATCCAATTTCGTGATAATGCCACATCCCCTCGATAGCCTTTGTAACTCGGCTCCAACGGTGACTTCATTGTCATTACATCCTTTACGGACCGGCAAAGCCTCAACGAAGGACATCCTATCCTTGGTGAAAGCACCCTTCTTGTATAAGACTTCCTTCTTTAAGCACCGGTCTAAAACCCAAATGGTCTCGGTGTCGTCTAGCCCCAGTCTTTCTCATCTCTGTCACATTCAAGTCAAAAGATGCTTACATCAACAGGAGGCACCCTTACCCATAGTATCGGCAGCTTCCCTTTGCATAAGCGCCCCGGAATTCATTCCACTTGAGCCATCTTGCCTCCTTACAAAACACAATCTTATACGAAATCATGGTGGTCCGGACCGCTAGATGAGCTTTTCGAAGGATCTCGCAATGTCATCACCACCTTTTTTTCTTTTGATTTTCTTGCGATCTTCTTCTTCTCTGATAATTGTTCACGGCAGTCCGGCTCCGCCAGCAGAATGCCTCGGACTTTGACCCATGCAATACGGTGGGCAATGGGCAGCCATATTCCACCCACTCTTTGTTGGGGTGGGCGCAGTTTTGAAACCAACGCATGGACTGCAATAGTACGCACATTGAATCCCGGTATCATAGAATAGAAACACGGGCGATTTGAATAGAATTGATGAAGAGAGAAATCACGCTTTGGCGTGAAATGAATAAAGTTACTAATGCAATTCCGGGGTGCTTTTAATCAAACCAATTCCGCCAGGGCATGTTTCAAATCAATCGAAATTCACGCCAGGCGTGTTTCAAATCAATTGGTTGACTTGAAAACACGCTGGCGTGAATTGATTGATTTCAAAACACTGGCGTTAATTGGTTTGATTTTGGTGCAGCGCCCATGCGGAATACAATTTTATGAAACCGGGTTGATTACCTTTTGTATAGAAATGTCTTCCCCCATTTCATTCAAAGTTGCACCTAATCTCAGCCAAATCTGCGGGGTGAAGTATTGGCATCCAAGATCCTGACACCTCCTATCGCGCATAGTGATTGTAGAACACTTTTTTTGCCTGTTTGTTCTCGCTGCCTGATGATGGCCTTTTGTGCCTCAACGGAATGCTGCCCGTCGATGATGACATATTTAATATCATCCTTGATAATATCTCTGGACGTTCGTCCCACACAAGATGCTTTTGTTCGAGATCATATCCCAAGGTAGCACATCCGCTGGCATAGGCATTTGACCTGATTACTAATCATGCTCTGAACAATCTCCATGGCATGCTGGATCATATCTTCGCTAACATAAATGGAGCTTGGTGAACGGATGAGGGACTTCACATGGATCGCAAAAGTTTCCTTAAGACCCAAAGTGGATAATGGTCGAGTATTTATTCAAATTGTTCATGGCCTCTAGTCTTTCACTCAGTCTCGCTCATTCTCAAAAACGTAGCCTCCATGCCTTCGACAACCTGGTTGAACATTCTTCCCTAGATCTAGGACCCTCTTAGAAGCTTTCAAGTCAGCTAATTCCCCTAGCTTTGTGCAAATAGTGACTTGGTGCTAAGTTTAGTGAACATGCCTCTACGCATACCTCTAACCCCTTGGCAAATAGATATTGGTAAGTGCTACATTGGTTGGCCAACCATACTTAAAACATGTCTCACCGTTCACATCGTCTTCATGAACGGATCCTTGTATCCGATAGCTCTACAAGTAAGTCCGAGCGCATCTTTCTTCCGGCTTATGTAATCTCCAAGAGCAATTTGCGCTGGTGTCATCCTCTTCCTCACAAGAGATTAGGATCCCTTGTTTGGCCATCTTGTTCCCTTCCTTTTTCCTCGAAGAGAGTTAAGTCCCAGCTTGCCATTTGTCTTGGCAAGGTCAACGCACCACTCGGCACCTCGTCCATTTCCTCTTCGTGGCCGGTCAGGTGGTTGCTATAAGAATCGGCCCTTCATCATCTAAGGTGAGATCATATGGTAACAAGATTCCGGTCGCGTCTACCCTTGCTTTCTTAGCAGTAGGGATTAGAACCCTAATTAGTAGGGGTTTCTTCCCTCTTGGGCCTCTGCAAATGAAGATGAGCACTTTTTAGAGTACTTTTTCGTAACAAGAAATCACGCTTTGGCGCAGCATTTAAACCTAAATTAGTACAAATCACGCTTTGCGTGTTGGTATCTCTATTCTTGACCATGCTATCGTAATTTGAAACTAAATTATTTTGCATCCACATTTTAAGCTACATACCCTTTATGAATCCATATTTCACACTATTTAACCTCATTGAACATTGCTATCTCCAACCGTCTAACACCGCTATATTCTATATATAAAACGTAGCAAAATTATGTTCTAAAATCGGACAATCGAGAGCATTAACCGATGGTAATACTTAAAATTCATGCAAAGCATAATAACTCAAACTCATGCAAAGCATATTATCCAAGGCAAGGAAATATCTCAAATTCATGCAAACATAATACTCTCCACCTGATTGTGTATTATAGCAAATTAAATACCTTTGAATAGGGTTCGTGTATTACCATGTATTCATCAACGCCCCTCAAGCTTGAGAAGGGTTTAGAGATTCCTCTTCCACCGCTTCCCTCGCCCGTCCGCCTCGACCTCGATTAAGTTTTAGAAGACATATCCGAGTCGCCTAGTAATAGAGCCGGAGAGGTCGCCGGATACGCTCGAGCTGCTCAAGAAATAGCTTTTTCTACTGTCTGTAAGCGAAAATAGAGAAATTTGAATTTCAAGAAAACACAAAATGCGGTTTGAAATATTCTTTACACATAAAAATAATAATGGCGAAGACCCGTACGAGCTTCTTTCATTAAGTTTTAAAACCAATCTACCCAAAAAGTATCCTTAAAATTTATCCCTCTTCTAAATGTAGTTAACCTAATCTTTCTTCTAATTCAATTTTTTCCGACCGCTGAGTTTCCATAGCTTTAAGCTTTAGGATCAGCTCAGATCAAATCGCTTCTCAAGAATGGCTACGAGATCTCGGTACTCATCTCATTCCAATAGCTTGAACATTAATTTCCAATAGTAGGTGTCTAAATAGCAATTTTTTCTGTAAGGTCGAAGATGAATGTTTCATGTTAACTACAAATCGAGAAAAGGAAAAGTAGGATTATGCAAGATCGACTCCATCGATCCGATCAGAAAGGCATCATGGAATTCCCGCTCGGGGATAAGTATGTCCGAGTTGATGATTAATCTTTGCGCTATGGATGAAGCTTTACCTCGCATGAGACACCGGGGGGATTCTGGTTGGAGAAAGTGTTGGAACATTTGTTGCATGGCCAAGAAACCGCTTAAAAAGGTATGTAACATGTATTACATTGTAGAACTATAGAAGTAGACAAAATTTGTTGTATTCATTGGAAAAAGATTACAATTGTATATAATCTGGATAAACCGGATAAACCGGACAAAATCCTAGACTATCAAGCTTTCAAGCCCAGTCCTCTTGAGTAGCCGGGCTATCGATAATCCCATTTCCATTCCGGGGCATAGTGAATTCTTCTCGTAAAACCCAGCGAAAACACCGGGGCTCTAGCTCCACCTCCCCCTGCTCCACCTCCACCTCCCGCTCCACCTCCTGCTCCCTCCTCCTGCCTCCATTGGTTGAACCTCCATCCCCATTGGAACAGGCGTCTCCATTGCATCGGTTCCATTGGTTGGTTTACCTGGTTCGCGGTAGTGGCTCGTACAGCATCCCCGCAGGGAGGCCAACCACCAAGAAAAACGCTAGCCCCTTATTTTGAATTCGAAATGACGGATGCGAGATTCACTCGATCAATGCATGTACCGGTGATTTCGGCGATTAGATAAGAGGGCGAGCCCTCAGGTGATAGGTAAGGGCCCCCCAGCCTGACATCTATCATTGTTCTCAAGCTTCACGCCGCCATCATCATTATTTGATCCAAGTACTGGGTTGTAAGACAAAAGCTCCTGTTCTGAACCGGTGTTCTTGGGCGGTTCAATCGATTCGAGATTGGTTTTAAACCGAGCCACCGCGGTGATTGTCGGCCCAAATGTAATTCCAATCCATCTTCGTCACCAACCGGGTGATTAATGTAACTTTGGCATCTATCAACAGGAAGTGGCGAGTATCACAAGATTCCGCGCTGGCGGTTATATTTTTTTATTTATAAACTTAGAAACTAAGAGACACGCCTCGGGCGGTTTAGCAGTAAAAAGTTGAAACTAGGGATAAATTGTTTGCACGCTCAGCATGTAAAGCTATATAGGAAAACTATACACGCTCGTGCCATCCAGTGAGGGAGAAAAAAAAGACAACAGATAGATAAGTAAATAGATAAAGGCCGGGCAATTTATCTATTTACTTATCTCATCCGGGGTTTTTTTTTTCCCCTCCTCACTGAATGCTGCGCCAGTATTCATGTTGAAAACCAAGGTTACCATGAAACACGCTTTAGCGTGTTTCAAATATTATCTTTGATTTTTCTAATGCTTTCTACTACACTTATTCATAATAGAAACTTGCATGCAATAGCATGATTAATTCGAAGAGAAACTCAAGAATTTACTCGAAACAAAAAAGCGGATGAAGTTTATAAAAACTATTCTGGTTTTCATAAACATCATCTGCTTCCTACTGCCTCGAGCAAATGCAAAAGCTTGTCTTCTTGGATTAAAACACGCCATTGAGATGCAACTTAAAACTAAATGAAAACTAACCTTGAGTTCTGAGGCTGGAAGGATTAGAAGAAACCTTGACTATGCTTTTGGTTTTAATTCGGGGCTTTTGGATTCGGGCAGACCTTAGTCCTCTGCTTTTGGTTTTAATTCTGAGCCTCCGATTTCCTCTGCTGATGCTTTCTGAAAAAAAGGCGAGTCCTTTTTAGTAAGTTAGGAATTGCCGAAACCAAACATCTAACATTGATGAATATAAATCCGCTCACCAAGATTTTAGAGGGCGGATCCAAACACACGCCAGGTTTAAACCGCAAATCGTATGAAGGAAGGAAGAAAATGTAGGAACTTTGAGAGCGTGAAATGAATTTATATAGGCATAATTAGAAATAAGTTAAAGCGTGAATAATTGATTGCTTGAATTAACACGGCGGCATTCACTTCCCATGAGACATGTATGTATATGGTATATATGGAGAATATTGCATTTCATGCAATAAATTCTCTGACATTTTATTCTGTTTATTGCATTCAAAAAATAGAATTTTAGAAATTTTATATAGGCTAAATTAAAAATGATTTTAAAGGCAAAATTATCAAAACTAAAAATGACTTGTAAGGTTGGGGAATTTTTTAGGTCGTATAGGAAAATTTCCTATAGGTCTTTGTGATGCACCGGAGATTTCTCATGTGGTTGATTTATAGTGTTCGAGACTTTGTTGAGACAAAATTTTACAAAATATAAAAAAAATTTAGAGAAAACAGCTTGGAGACAAAATAATTGGAGAAAAGCAGTTTGATTTAATTCAAATAATTTTATGTACAAAAAAACTATTTGAAGAAAAACCGTTTGAAGACAAGTTTATGAAGAAAACTGTTTGATTTCATTCATAAGAGTTAATATGTCTGGATGCTTGAAGGCTTATGCTGGGGCCAGAAGGCTTTTCACAAAATTATAGGAAAAAAAAAAATGCCCTGAGGCGTGTCCAAAACACGTAGAAACCAAAAAAAAATGGGCCGCCCGAGATCTGCATCATTGATCTTCCACGTCTGCAACAAAGAAAAAGAAAGGTGTTAGAAAAGAAAGAAAGGTGCAAAAAAAAAAAAAAAAAGAAACATGCAAACCTGGTTCATCTCTCCACCATTCTAAAAAATTGTCAATCTGTCGACCTTCTTCCTCAATCCTCCTTCTTCTCCTCTTCTCCTCCTCCTCCTCCTCCTCCCTCCTCCTCCTCCTTTCATTCTACTCCTTCCCTCCCTCCCTCAAGCCAGCCCTCCTCCTCCTCCCTCCTCCCCCTCCTCCTCCTCCTCCTCCCTCCCCTCCTCTCAACTCCTCCTCTTCCTCCTCTTCATCGGAGGAGAATCCATTTTCATTCTCCGTTTTGGGCAAAAATCAATTGGCTCTTGGGAGGACATCTCTCCTCCCTCTTCAACACGGCGTCTCTTTGAAGAGTCCTCGGGTTCTTCATGAAATTTGGTTGACGCCTTCTTGAGGAGATCTGGCTTCATGAAGGTCTTCATGTGGCGTGCGAGAAAAAAAAAAATTAGACCCGAATGGAGGTCTTGAGAGCGTGAACGGATTTATATAGGGTTAATTAGAAATTAGCATGAATAATTTATTGCCTCAAATAACACGCCGGGGCATCTGAAATTCCACGCCACTATATTATCTAGGGTATATTATTATGGATAATAAATTCTCCGTCTATTAGTTATATGTCTTTTAAAGAATCATATATCCAAATTTTTTTAGATAATTAAAATTTGGATATATTTATATAAATGTCATTTCCTTTGTTGCTGCCACGAAAATTCTTGTTTAAATGATTTCGTTTACACCCATTGTTATTATTATATTAAACCTATTTTCAAGGAATTTCTTGCTTTTAAAAATTTGATTTACCTCTACATATTCCATAAATGTATCGTACTTTTTTTATCTTATGGTGTAATAATTTTCCTCATCATTGACTAAAAAGGGTGCAATTTGCCTGGAGTCAATGGTGCCTCTCCAACTCAAGATGGTGTGCAACATATTGAAAAAGAGCAATATCAATGAAAAACCAACTCCCTAGCAAGAATGTTGAAGAAAACAATTAGTCCTCTATAGTAGGGTGCAAATGGAGGAACAAGAAGGTGAGAATCATGCACAAGTGCAACAAGGAAATAGTAGGCCAAGGAGTCATTGTGCTAGCAGATCCCGGTCAAGCCGGCACGATGAAAGGCTAGGGGAAGACAATATTGGTATTGCAATTTTGTTGAAGACAACTGAAAGGTAAAGGTTTGGGTGACAAAAGAATGTTTTTGGTTGTGTCAAGCAATTGGAGTTCCTTGCATCATGGCATGGCCTATAAGTAGTGTTCAATTTGTGGAGGATTATATTTTTCCAGAGCCCCGAGGTTGTTGGGGACAATGATTGTCTTGATATTGATCCATTGGCGGTTGGAACTCTAAACCTAGGCAAAAGGGGAGAAGTATCAGTTGCCAGACATTATCCTAGCAAAACAGCCAAGTTGATTAGTGACACCAAGCGTGAGACAATGGTGAAGGTTAGGGGCTCAGTTGTTGTTGAGTGCTTGTATGCAATTCTTTACAATAGAACAATTGGTGGAAGCAAGAGCCACTTTTCAAGAGTACCTTGTTGATGAGAGGGAGGACCTACATGTACACAATCTTGAGCATGCACTTCAAGATGAAAGAAACCCAAGCAGAAAAGATACCCTTTGCTAGGCAAATGGATATGTGCAAAAGCATGGCAGAGTATCATGCAATTCCAACTTCTTCATGGCATAATTGGCAAAAAAAAGCAGCAGAGAGGAGCAGGATTGCTTTACATGGAAATAATGGTTTGTTGAGACCAACACTAGGACCTTGGTGTTGGAGGAGATATTTGAAAAATATATTGATTTCAATCACAGTCTATGCCACACAAAAGCGAGAAGGGATGAAAAGGGAAGAGGGTTGAGAAAAAGGTTGCCATCACATTGTACTCAAAAGAGTATTTTGGAAGAAGTGAATTCCCTACTTGGAATTGGGAATTCTTCCAATATCCCAACCTAGCTTTAGTAGGTTATGGAAGAAGCATTTCCAATCATGTCATCATAGCAACTTCAAACAACTGCAAAGTGCAATTTATGTGCTAAGTTGAAGGAGACTCTTGATAAGACATGCAACCTAGTCAAGGGCTGGGATAAGGGAGCATATGAAGGACCATATGGTGACCAACTATCATGTAGATATTTATTGGATGTGGAGGACTTTATCTGCATTGGAACCCAATAACTATTTATGTATTATACATGACAAGATGGACCGACAAAAGACTTGTCTTCCACAATTCAAGTACATACCAAAGTCATGTGGAAGATCATATCCTTTATAGATCTCAATGACTGGGGCAATCTTGCATGGGAATCAAACCTACTATGGCCATTTTAGTTTGGAGTTGTGGAGTGATGGTCAGAGTTTTTCATATTGGGGTATCATGAGGTGTTTAGAAAACTATGAAAATGAATACAATGGTCACCTCGAGGGACCTTACAGCTAGCCGGGGCTACATTGTTAGATGGAAACCTAACAATATTGAAAAGTTCACAAAGGCAAGGTTTGGGCTTGTGGGTCTAATGAACATGTTGGAGCTTCAACTTCACGTGCTAAACCTCAAGATCTGCAAAGGGTTTCTCTTGCAACTTGATAATTGTCTGGCCAAAATAAAACGGTGGATGTTTTTCTTTCCTATCCTACTTTAATAGTAGGGATATTTGAAAGAGTTAATTTAGGGTTTCTTATGCGAGGGCATACCCATGAGGATGGGATGCATTATTTGGCAAATATAGTTGTATCTTGAAGCGACAAAAAGCGGTGACCAACTTTCCTAGGCTAATGGAAATTTTGCATGAATGCACTACTCCAAACCTATAGCTTCTCTCATAGAAGAAGTGCCTGGTGGAAGAGCTTTGTGGATGGTTATACATTGGATCTTGAAGGTCATTCCAGGCCTCTGCAATTCACTTTTGGGTGAGAGATGGGATTCCAATCTTCCAATGGAAGATGAGACCTTGAGAGGATGAGTGGAGAGGAGGGAGGAAATATGGGCGTAGAGATGAGAATGGCAAGCCTATGATACCTCTAGGTCAACAAAAAGCTTTAAAAACCTCTTGAAGAAGTGAAGCAATTGGGATTGACTAAAGGAAGGAATCCAAGACTATATAAAGCATTGGCAAACCAATCCGGATGACCTGCTTAGTGCCTTGGTGGCTTCTTTGGAAGAAGGTGATTAACTTTGTTGGGGAGATAGATGCATCCTCGGATGAATTGAAAGAAGGGTGGTTGCCTAAAACTAGGTGGAAGACCTTAGCGGTCTTTGAGGTTTGATGATCACTATAAAGTAGCATTCATAAGCAATATGCTCCTCCTCCTTGACAAACACTATGTTGATCCTGGAACAATGGCCCAAGTTTCTAGGCATGGATGCTTATGAACCTTCCAGCGACTTGGAATGCCACCAATTTGTGAAGTAGTAAAAGCAGCAAATTTAGATACATATCCAGTGTGGTTGGGGTTCACTATCTACGATATTTGCAAAGAAGAAGATAATATTAACTTCAACCATGTGCGGGTGGAATGGTGGTGTCGAGTGCATCAGTTGACCAATATATCGGATAAAAAAATTACTTCCAGTTGTTGGACAAAGAGATGGAAGAAAATCGAGTGATCTGATCTTTGGCTGAACTATGAAAGTGTTTTTGTACTCATGGACTCCAAACACTATTCCCGCTAGAAATCACGAGTACAATACCTCGGGATGTGGGAAGAAGGCTATGATATCGTGTGGCCGGTGCTTGAAAGTTGAATAACTATGTAAATTTTCGTTATCACGTTTTATGATATGGTGCTACATTGTGAAGCAATGACTATTTTGTAAAATATGTAACATATTACGTTTTTCATAATTTT